>JAODUK010000024.1:1588980-1634541 GCA_027564635.1 Typhlichthys eigenmanni
ATGGATTTGTGTGTAATGTTTTGAAAAAGGGAGAATAGTTCTGAAAAATGTGTGTTAGCGGTTGAAAAAAACTGTAAGCATGTTGAGCTGTTTTTTTTCTATTGCAGCGTAGTATCAGAGCTCCACTGAAAAGGTTTTTTTTATAGTTGTCATGCACGCGCTTAACTCAGAGTAAACATACAGAGTTGACTAAACTAACTTAGATCAGCTGTTCTGAAACTGAAAACTCAGAGTTTTCCATCTCAGAGTTGGTCAATTCAGAGTTCAGGATTAGTTTCAGAGTTGACTAAATCTGCTTTCTGAAATAGGGGCCAGATTTTAATCCAATACAATCAATCAAAAATATCAAGCATAAACTTCAGATATAGTATGGCCACAGGTGCTCTAGTGAGCCATTATTACCACCAAGTGAAAAACAACAGTGCAGCAAGCACTTCGAACTTGACTGACAGCATATTGTAAGTTAGTTGTTGTTTTTTCTCCTGTGACAAACATAGTGTATGGCCAATACGCATTAGAAGAGAAAATAAAACGAATCCACTGACTTCATAGAAATGTTGTGTAGTCAAAAGTACAATATTTGTATTTCAATAGTATGGACTGTACCTATACAGTACTCAAATAAATGTGCTTCATTGTCTACCTCTATTCCTGCTAAACTCACTATATAATGAATGTATCCCCTTTGTTATACTTTGTTATTTAGTATGGAGGGGCGGCAGAGAGAAAGAGAGAGAGAGCGCCCAGGGGCCAGCTAAAATCGGAGGAGACCCTTGAAGCCTTCTGATGTTTATATTTAACCAGACTGTGTTCCTGGAATGGCAAATAAATAAAGCAGAGTTTTTGTTTAACTTGGCTGTTAATGTGCGTGTGTGTGTGTGTGTGTGTGCGTGCGTGTGCGTGTGTGTGCGTGTGTGCGTGTGTGCGTGTGTGTGTGGGTGTGTGTGTGTGGTCTGCCTTCCACACTGGTGCAGACAGTCCATGTAGGACAGATGTTGTGTGGTGCACTTAAAGATACATTAAGTACCGTGCAGTATGATTGACACATGATGTCACATGATTGATACATATGAATCAAAACAAAAACAGGATTGCCAGCAATCCTGCAATGGAAAACAGCAGGCCCATCAGAGAAGATTACAAGACACTTTGCTTATAATAACTTTATCTAATATTTCATATATATCATATCTTAAATGCATTTTTCTATGTTAGAAAGATCTAATTCTAACTTTAAACGCACGGCCAGATAAACATGGACAATGTAACATTAGGTGTTCAAGCCCTTGTATGTTTCTACAGGACAGCAGCATCATGGCTTCTAGACCATGTTCTAGATCAGGGGTGGGCAATTATTTTCACTTGGGGGGCCACATTGAAGATATCAGAGAACTTCACGGGCCATTTTTTTAACCAACAGCTAAAACATTTTAAAATAAAACACAAAATAGCTAACTTTGTTAACTTGCATAATAGGCTATTCATATGCAACACCATTTTCAGTAAATAAATTAACATTCTGCAGAGCTCGTCAAGTAATTTTATGTTGTATTATTTTTTATTTTTTTTAAGTTTGATATATCGGGCGGGCCGGGTGGAATGTCTCAAAGGGCCGCATCCGGCCCCCAGGGCCTGACTTTGCCCAGGTCTGTTCTAGATAGTATAACACCAGGAGGTAAGGGGTTTGGGGTGTGTGTGTGTGTGTGGGGGGGGGGGGGGGTGGGAAGCTCAGACAGGGTGTGAATCCTCTCACCTGGGGTGTGAAAGGTCATGCCAGCTCTTCCTACTGTCCTAGACATAAAACACTAAAGCCAAACGTCACACAGGAATTAAAATGCATACATTTGCAGCTAATGCTAGCTAATGCTAGCTAGCGGTAATGCATGACTATTTATAGCCGAGTTAATAGTTATGCCAAAGGTTGTACAATGCACCACTATAAATGAAATATTACAGTAACATCACTGAAATAATATAACATCCTGAACATATCCTTTAAATTACACACAAAAAAAAAACACAAGACCAACAATGCCTTTCCCATAGGGAGAACTCTTAGGACCATCCAGGCCCACTGTTCTCTTTATGAGATAGCAGCTGGTTTGGGCAGGACTGCCAAGAACACAGCCATTCTTCTTGTTGTTTGAGAGCTTTACATGTCGCATCGCTGCTCTAGCTTCACAATACCCAGTTACAGCACATAGTGTCTGAGACAGGTGTCACTACATTACATTATCAGATCCTTTTCTTTATTTTACCTTACTTGCCCTTTCTTAATATTTTCAACAGTATATAACAGTATATAAACAGTAGGAAACAGATGTTTTACAAAATAGCCTAATAACTAAATAGTTGATTCTGAATTATTAATACAATACAGTGTTAGTATGAACAAGTTTAACAATGTCTTATGTCAGCAACATTAAAGGTATGGTCAGTCATTCTTGCTAACTTCAAGCTCAAATCAAAACAGTATTTCTCCACGGTCCTCTGCGGGCAGCGCATCACATGTCAAAATGCATTGTGAAGCAAAGCGTAGTGCTGCGGCTTTGTTGATAAGAGTGGTGTTCGCCACTTTGTTTATGTTACAATTTACGGAGCCAGGGCTGTGTAGAAGAATGATATTATTTTTTCAACACACACAAAGAACGGTAAAGTAGCGAAATGAGGAGTTATTTGTTGAATTTGACCAAAAAATTGTTAGCTTACATTTAGCTTGCAATAGCTGCCTTTATACCTTTAAGTGGCATTAATGGACAAAACAGATACTTGCATTTGTAGATTTACCAATTACTGTATGTTTAAACAGCTTTGGCTTGTTTATTTGAAGTTGAAGCAACTGCTTAAAGACTTATTCTGTGTCTCTCCATCTCAGTCAGTCAGGCTCCGATGGACAGCAAGAACATCATCCTCTGCTTTGAGCAATGCTCAGCTCTGCCCAATTTTGCTCCTGCGCTCTCAAGTGATAGAGCACTATCAGTTTTGACAGCTCCTCGGAGCCACTGGGATTTGAGTGCTCCCTCCTTTCACCCACCTTGCGCTCTCAAGCACGCACACGTGCGCGCATGCACACACACACATGCACACGCACACACACACACACACACGCACACACACACACACACACACACACAATGCCTTCTCTCTTCTGTCTATAAAAACGGATGAGGGCTGGAAATGATAGGGAGAACAAAAGCTGTCAAATGAAAGAAAGAAGCACAGAAGAGAGGATATCTGTAGGGATGCAATAAGGACAATGGGATACTTTGTCCCCGGTTTCATTATTGGCTTGTGTTTCATTTGAAGTAGACAGCTAATCACATTAGAGACAACCTCTTTCCACAACAGTCTCCTGGAAGCAATCACCATGCTCCAAGTGTCTCATTGGATTCTTGGTTCAATTACTTAACTCTTTACAAATTGTGCTAAATTCAAGTGTAACAATAAATTGTGTGGCTCCACTCACTTACTAATAGGTTTTCAGTAGGTATATGCCATAAAGCGAGGGGTTTAAGGGAGTGTAGTCATGTGTTTAAGCATCAAGGGAAAAAGCTTTAAACATATTGTAAATATTACAAATATTAGCATATTTGTAAGTAATATAAAGTAGAATTATTTATTTCGTAGTTTTTAACGTGCAGTATTTGTCTACTTCAATTTAAAGGTATATACAGTACTCCTCCATTGCATTATAGCACCAGAACTCAATGTTTATACAGTATTTTGAAACATAACTAGTTGTGAAAGTGTGAACAGCTGTATGCAGAGGGGTTGAGAAGGGTGGGAATGTGGGATTTCTGTGAGACGGGAGCAGAAAAGAAGGTGACACACGCAGTGTGGCGCTGTGGGGGAGTTGCATGCACTCGAGTTTCAAACCAAAACAACATATATGTCATTTTTAACCACAAGTGAATTTCTGGACATAATTTTAGGAGTAAGTCTTTACTTTTTCATTTTATATGACTATTACGTCTCATTGTAATCCACATCAGAGTCATACGTGATTTTTTAAAGTAATATAAACCTATTGTCCTTGGTGATCCACTCCTTCCATAGACTCGCATAGAAGTGTATCAGAAGCGACCTGAGAAGACAAAGTATGGAAAAGATTTAGCATAATGGCTAATAGTCTGCGTTGGCGGCTGGCCAACAATCTCAGCAGGGCATTGTACTGTAAGCAGAAAGTATGAGCGAGGTCAGAGGAGAGGCTAAAATCAAGGTCCCGGAGAGCTAGCGCAAGAAAGAAACATGCAATCACCTCACAAGGGAGAAAGCAGCTGCATTAAGCACCGTGCAATTAGCTGGAGCTGGAACTTGAGGATGCCGTTTTGTACAATTAAATCCACTTATACAATTGAATAGCATTTCACCAGGATATAATTGCCTACCACGGTGAGTTTTAGGCATTTGGATAAATTTGCTCTACAACTAAGCAATCTAGATGGACTGGAGGGGAGCTTCTCACTATTAAAATACATGTAATGCCTATCTGTATCCTCAGCTGCTCTCTGGGAATGGGGAGGCGAATGGAGATACAGCTACAGAGTACATGCTGTAAAAGGGATTGTAATAATGCTCGACCTCTGCTGACTGTTCCAGTTCTTTCTCCACAGGACGCCCCAGCTGTTATCTGCCTCTGCTACACTTCAGTCCCTTCAGAGCTTCTCCTACACCCACCTGACTCACTTCTATCTTCCTCCACAACAGCTTTTACCTTTGACTCTTTCTGCCATCATCTTTTTTGTCTTCCGCTCTCTCGCCTAAGAATGGATCCTGACTGCATTATTTCGATTCTCCCCGAAAAAATAATAACGGCCTTTTTCTGAGTGAATTATGATCCCTTCTTCTGCGAGACCATGCCAATCTATTAATCTAACTTGCCATTTTACTGTCTTTTCGCTCCGGCTCTGTTAAAGGTTGGCTGCCTCTCCTCTCACTCATCTGTCAGTCAGTCTTTGTGTGCAAATCCCACCTCTTCATCCTGTTGACTGAATTATTCAATTTGGACGCCATTTGTTTCACTGTAGGCAAGAAGGACGATGTGCACTCTTCTCCCACGTATTAGCCACGGGTGGGTTGCAAGATGCTTGCATTTGGGTTGTGCGATGATTTAAAGGTTTTGGAATCATCTTTTTAATAAAATTATATTTTGTCTTATATTTTTTAAATGAGCTCTACTCTGGTTTGGTTCTTCAATTTAATGTGCATAAATGTCAATGCCTTTATTTTAATAGTATAATTTGATGTAGTTCATTGGTGTAAACACACTAGAGGTCAACATGTTTGAAAGCAACTAAGCTTTGGTTTGTGCTGTAAATATGACATGGTACTCCTTTCTATTTCACATTCATTCTCTTTCTATACATTTGCAGCATGTATGTGTGAAAGTGGTTTTATATGATATTTTCTCCAGGGGCAACTTCTTTTCACACCTGGAAATCTATTTTTCATAGCATATCAGTGAAATGTGCTGTATATTATGATTCATTAATATTGTTGGAGGTTGTAGGTCTGAAGTTGTTGCCTTCCTCCTGTTTAAATGGGATCCTCTAAAGTTAATAAATAAAATAAAATATATATATCGTCTTTGCTGTACTTTAGCGAAAGATGCAAATGACCATGGTGTAGATGTGTAAATATAGGCATCATATTAAATGTTGTGACCAGTGTTGAATATGTTGCAGTAATACTAATGACAACCAGGTGCTTGGCTCCAAACAGATCAAATAACTATCCAGATGAATGACAATCAATAATGAGAACCACAAATGTAGAAATACAAAATCAATAATGAGGTTCAGGTCTTAATAGCACATTTTATGTATGATGGTGGTGGTGGTGGTGATATGGAAAAGTATTGCTCCATTAGGGTGAAATAACCAATTGCAAGAAATCACATGACCCAGCAGCCGGTAGCAAGATGGTTAAAAGCAAATATGGCTCCACTGCTAACCTAATGGAGGCACGGTAACGCCAAACTCCTTGCTTTAGAATGTCTTTTCTGAAACCAATGGGTACTGTTTTTTATATTGTTATAAATCAATACCATCTGCATGCAAGAGGCAGGCATATTCCCCATTTCAAGACATTTATGTTGTTATATGTCACTTTAAACCAAACAGCAGCTAAAAGGGTTGAAATATTGATCTCTGGATGCCAGTATGGTAAACAGTTAGCCTAATGCACCATTTATACAATACGTCACACATATTCTTTGAAGGGCCGATTACATTTGCATCAAACCTCCTGTAAAAAGACCTTAATGGTTAATGGTGCCAGTAATGCTCTCCCTTAGACCCTGACAAACAGACGTACCCTTGGGCCGATCTAATCTCTGATGCCATGGTTTCCAACTCTAGTAACACCTCTGCTCCAACTGCAAATGGAGGCAATCGGTTGCCCGGGCAACAAACTTCTCTCCTGTCGTGTGTCATGCAAATCCCTCGGAAGAAAGGGCAAAAAGTTAAAGAAGCTATTGTAGCCACTTTGCAGAGTCCTCTGGTAAAGGCAGGATTTAGTGTGGCAGAGAGCCACTTCAACAAACATGGTGGTTGTATAAGTCTTTTTCTGTTCTCCACTTTCTTCTCCTTCACTAGAAAGTGGTCAAAATGGGAAGAAAATCTCTACCTACAATCACATTCCAATGGCTGTCTGGTTCGGACTGCGAACACGAAGTGTTCCAAACCAAAAATGTACCTTTCTTTCACTTTCATCTTCAAAATTACAAAGAAGGATTGGGGTAATAATATTCAGGCTCTAAATAATACAGTGGTAGAAGAGAATGACTAGTCTGGCAAATTTAATCTATGAGAGCCTGTGTGTACCCAGAGACCCTCGTGGGGGCATTTTCTTCTCGGTGGCCTTAGAACACCCTTACTCCTAATGGAAGGGAAGCAGAACAGATGGGACATAAATTGCACTTTCATACACCTCAAGGTTCAAGGCAATTTCCCCTCTGAGCCTGTGAAGTTCTCGGATTGCCTTTCCATCCTTTGAGTCTTTCACTCTTCAAAGGGGTTTGGGTTTGTTCAGTGTCTGGACTCATACACACACTGGCGCATATAGTCTAACACTGACGCGTTAGAGCTCACGCTCACCGACTAGCAGGCACGGGCACACAAACACCTTATAAAAAGCACCAAATATTATTACAAGTATTTTCATTATTGTAATCTGGTGGGTTTGATTCATATAGCATGATCAATAATGCCAACATCCAATGTATTAGAGAGGTGGAAAGTCTGATTAATAGATTGGTATTATTTATTGAGCTGTGTTCACATTGACCTGGAATTCATTTGTAGTGTTTTCCCGTGACATGCTTGTTTTTTAATTTTTTATTCAGTGTATTCTCAAATGTAATATGGTAGTATTGAAGTCAAATAACAACTCATAATAATGGTTTCATTATCTCATAATACTACTAGATCAGCTATCTTTCCTTTGGTGTCCTAGGTGCTTGCACTGCCTCTGAGGAAGTAGTAAAATATGTCCAGCAGTAATGTTTACTGCTCCATTTAACAAACAAACATCAGGGCCCATTTGACTAAATACTGCTGACAGAGAATATGGTGATCACTCACCAGTAACCATTCACATTAATTAATATAGTGCTGGAGGCTTATATATGTGGTGGGTAAGGTCAAGTTTGCACACTGTATTTGCCCTTTGGTTTTTACGAAGGAACTGGATTTGCTGGCTGGAAATACAGTGTTACAATTTTTGGCCTTCGCCTGACATAGAGAAAAGTAGCCTTGCTCTGTATACCAACCAATGGGTTAACACTGTCCCAGAAGCAATTACAGCCAATGTTAGTTAGCAATTAGTGGATTAAATTTAATGAGTCTACCGTTGTCATGGTGACAGAAGGTTCGTTGACACACGACAAAATGAAGAGAGTGGTTTTAACAGATGCTGGAAGATATAGTTGTAGTCCATTTAGCATATTCATCAAGTTTGTTTTTTTATTGAACATAATTGGCTTTTTTTGGGGGGACTTTGAAAAAAATAAAAGCGAAGCACAAAACAACATAATTAACCCCAGAAATCAATGTGAGCAGCAAACAAGGCAGAGCACAAGGTGAGCCCTTATCTGCCGATTAGAGCACCTGGTGTGGGCGGCATGAAAGCAGCAGCCACAAAATCATTCAATCAAGCTAGAGGCTTTGCAGCGTTTTAGGGCTTCTTTTGACAACTATGCTACGTAGGTCTCAATATAATATAGTATAACATAGCTCAATATATACAGTAGCTGGGATAGGGAACCTACTGGAAAGTGCATGGGTTTGTCAGATCTTGTATAAATATGCAATTTCATACATTTTAACCTCAGTTTGTAATGCATTATTAGATAATAAGGAGGTGCCTCAGAACACCAATAGGCTACAGTACTATATAAAGCTATTTTTAACAGAGCAGAGCTCACGATGATGCCAAACTGTTTCCATGTCAATCAGGAACATGACCTGCATGTACCTTATTATTGTGTGAGTGGTGCAAGGACCCACCTTTTTTATCACTTTCACCACACTTCTGTTTTGTCCATTAATGCCGCTTAAAGGTAAAGTCAGCTATTGCAAGCTAAATGTAAGCTGACACACTTTTTGTCAAATTCACCAGATATCTCCTTGCATTTTGCAAGTTTACCATTCTCTATGCGTGGTGAAAAATCAGATAATCCGATACTTCTACACAGCCCTGGCTCCGTAAGTAGCAACATGTACAAAGTGGCGAACACATGAACTCCCATTTTTCCCACAGTCAAATACAGCTTTCAGACATACGGTGTGATGGGGATATGGCTATAACACAGTTAGGAGGAGTTGTGCTGTAAAGATAGGTTGAACCGCTGGCTTTTGCGTATGCATCATCTTATATTTCACTCAGTTGTCTACCATAACTATTAGAATGCTCAGTCAAACGCATATTGCTCATACATAATACTGTACCATCTGTGCCCTTCTCCCTCCAGGGCAGGGAGGGCTATGACATGCTACAGCGAGAAGATGCATATTTGCTAGAACAGATCCCCAAAATACAGCGTTTTAAACCCAGTATAATTTAACTGCCATTTAGTCTGGAGATGTGATGTTATTCCATACCCATTCCTCTCCGTTTATGAAACCGCCCGTGTGTCTGGGGCCAGAGTCCAAAAAATGATTTATGACAGATTCATGAAGAGAAGCCGAAGGGAGGGAAACAGATTAGGTAGAAATCTGGAGAGATAAAGATGAGACGTCTGTCTGCCGCTGAGGGCAGAGGGAGACAACCCCGGACTGTATCGGGCTCAAGGAAATGTGCTGAGGGCCTGACAGACAACATCAGGTCATCTCAGAGCAGAACTACTTCTCAGAGCTGACACAGATATCATCTTCCTTCCTGTTCCTAGGGCACGAAGACGAGCGAGTTGCAATTATAAAGTAATCGTGATAGTTTATTTAACTGGACGTGTATGTCTGACATGGCGTCTTTTGTAGACATTTTTATTTCTGTGTGAAACATAGCATCATACCCAGAAGGCTGTGCGACTGAAGCTTCTGAGAGCAGCTGGAGAGGGCCGAGGAGGGGTCTGATCCACTCAGCTGAGCTCATAAAGAGAGGACAGCATGATTTATCCAGCAGTCTTCCGGACGACTCAGCTACTACGCCTCGGCATCCGTCAAGAACCGACATCAGCTGGGAGCATGAAGACAGCGTAAAGAGATCCCTGCTGGGAATCTATACTGAGTCAGTCCTAAGCCGGTTTCTGGAATGCACAGAAAAGGCCAATAGAGCCACTGTCGTTCAGGGAACAACCAGCTCACGATGACATCACCCAGAGGCGAAGGCCAAGGGGACTTTTGTCATTCGATCGCACAGAAACTTTTGATGTTGTTCCCTTTACTGTGGGGGAGGGGGGGCAACATTTGTGCTGACGAAACAAACAACAAAGGCCGGCTGATTCAGCCCATTTCTCCAGCGTTCAGCTTCCATCTTCTGTTCATTTCTCCCCACCTCTCAGGTGTATGAGGGCTGCCAGCCATAATGCCAGTCAGGGTGAGCCCCCGCCCCCACCACCACCCCCCCCCCCCCCCCCCCTCCTTTCCCCGCTATGAGCGCTGCAGCATCGGAGGGACGGAGAGGCAGAGGGAGTGTTTAATACCGAGCCTCCAACCCAGACGCACACCGCATTTACACCGGGCTGAGGCTCACTCCACACAGCCTTATGACAGAGCAGGCGGAATGATCGGCCCTTGCCTTGCAACCCAACATCCATAATTCATGAGGAGAGGTGGATGTGGGGAAGGGGGGGCAAACAGGGCATGCCTACAGAGAGGCGGGGGAGTAACAGCCTCTACAGGAGTGTGTCCTGAGCCCTGTGTGTCTAAGTAATTAAATGGGATTAGGTATGCGCTGAACCCATTTTCAGAGAGATTGGCTGGCAATGCCATTATTATTGGAAAGGATCAGAGGGGCTTATAGGCATCAGGGAGAAAGGTAACTAAAAAGAGCGGTATGAGGAGATTTATTAAAAGGAGGGGAGGAGGGGGATATTCTTACGTGTGTTTTCCCAGAAAGGGGTGACAAAGACTGGATGTCCTGCTTGTGGAGGTGTGGAGAGACAGGCACCGTATCAAAGGGAAGCAGGGGCTAGCCAACGTCCACACGCGGCCCCGCTCCGCTCTGCCCACAAACAGCCGTTGCTAATTTGTGTGACAATGCCAGTTGTGGATGGCACCTGATTTGCAAGAAGAGGATGCCTGCCCGGAGCAAGGCTAATTTGAATAAGCACACATCCGAGTTATCAGGGATCAGGGCGAGCTCTCTCAGTCGAAGCACTGTGTTCACCCCCCCTCCCCCCAGTAGCCCAGCACCTTAAACACACTCTGTTAAATATGTATTTCTTGTGTGCACCTGGACTACAACACTAACAATGCAGCATGGATAAATGGTCCGCACACAATCATGTTGTGTAACCCGGCCGTCTATCTACCCATTTATCCGTTCACTCTGAATGGATAAATCCCAGCTACTGTGAGGGATGATTTTCTCATCTTGTTGGCGCAGCTGAAGCAAGTTGTTGTTTTGCGCCTCTTTTTCCTTTTACAGCGAGACCCTTTTGGCGACAGCAGCCCTGGGAGAGATACAGAAAGCACGTCCCCCAGGGAGAAAAGCTGCCTCGGGCTTCAGAAAGCCTATTTACAACAAGCTGTGCTTGTTACTTTCATCAAAATAGAGCACTGAGCTTTTCTTCCGCTTTGTTTTTGTACTTTTGGCAGGAGGTTGTTATTGTAAAGCAGTGACTCCATTGTGCTCAGCGGTGCGTTGCGAGTTTCGCTGTCCACGGCCAGGGGGAAAGACGAGACCAGAGAGGGAGGACAGGTTTGAGGACGTCAAAGCTTCAGACAAACCAAATGTGTTTATGGAGGAGAATGGAGAAACCTGCAATGTCACTGAATTCTCCTAACCTTTGATCCTGAGTTGTACTCCATCATGTTGAATTAGAGGATCGCCGGAGTCCGCCGGGCAGGTTTGTCATAATCTATTGGCTGCGGTGCATTCTGGATATTGAAGGAGGGGACAGGAAATCAATAAACTGGATTGGTCTGCCAGGCCCAGAGGGAGGTCTCCTTACCCTGGCCTGCGTGCCTGGCGATCCACTTTCCCCAATACCCACACCCATCAAGGATCACTTCTGACTGCCTTCATCTAATTGAATTTGACCAAAAAGGTTGTTTCTTTTGTAAAAGGGAAAACAGGTTGTGTGTAACATTATAGGAGGAAGGATCTTTGACCCCGCCCCTCCATGCTCAACGTTGCATCTGTAAATGGAGGAAGAATTTCTAAGAAAATACAAATGATTTGTGAAGATATCATGAAGAGTAAAACTGGAAGTCACGAACACATTCTGTTCTGCTCACACATCTAATCCTTTGGAGCTGGCAGGTTTCATGTCGCTTCTTATCAACACAGAGCAGAGGGGAGAGGAGAAGTGCAGGAGAATCAAGGTCAATGACTCCTTGACAACCGCTCCATCTGGGAGGTATTATCATTTCATTACCTGTCCGCCTCAATGGCCACCGCTGTTTTCCTTTTGCCTCCATCTCCATAGTAACTATTGATTCATTGTTTGTATGAGCCAATCAGTCCTGGACAATTACCTCCTAATGTTGCAATATTACTCGCAGCTTACAGCTGTCTGAAAAGTGTGTGTCTGCATGCATTTATATGTGTACGTGCGTGTTTGATGAGCACACAGAACTCTCGGCAGCTATTATCACTGGGAGATTAATGGCATCCTATAAGGCAGAGAGTTTCATATACATGACGAATAGTTCCGCGGGTCTGGTTATTATCAGTAACGCAGTCAGGCCCTTTGCTCTCTCTCTCTCTCTCTCTCTCTCTTTCTCTCAAAAACATACAAGTTCCCAGCTCTCATAGTACCCGCAACTATGCAGAACAAAAGACCGAGCTATATCACTCAAAAGGATGTGGACCACCTAAAAATCTATAAAGTGCTCAATCAAAATCAGATGCTGCGCTTTATGAGGGCATTAATCTGCGGGCGCAGCGCTCTGCTCTTGAAAGCACCTTGACAATGGGATTGTCTCTCTTTCTACCCACTTGCTGGTCTTTCTGCTGTGCTTTGTTATACACGACAACAACAAAAAATCGCACCCGTTTATCACACGGAGCGAGGCTGTGAAAACAGCAGATGAAGAAGAGACACATCGTCGGAGATAAATAACGGATGGAGAGGAGGCGCGGGGAGAGAATGGGGAGGACAGAGGAGTGCGCTTGAGTAACAGCCCTGCCAAAGCAAACCCTCCACGGGAGAAAAACACAGTATCCCGTGAAACAGAACTCCGGTGTCGCCTTCCAAAACTGCTGCAACCTTCATCTGTTACTCCCAAGTGTCAGATTAAATGTTTGGAGGGAGATGGAGGAGTTGCCCTTGGCGCTGTACTTTCTCCACCTACTCTTCCTTCCATTCGCCTCCTCCCACCCGAGCCAAACGCACCTCCAGCTGGGTCACTCAAGTGGGTGCCCACCTACTGCATACCGATTCTGTTGTTTGTCTGTAGGAGGTGGAGTGAAGGGCGGGTGCGGGGTGATGACCCATCTAGGCCCGGTGCAGCTAGCCGTGCCGTAGCACACGTGTCAGCCGTGCGCGCGGATGGAGGGATTGAAACAAAGACGCTCTACAGATTCATCACCGGGCGAAAGAGTATACGCGCATCGGCCGTGATAAATGCAGCTCACAAAAGCCCCCCATCCACCATTACAATCAGATCCATCACTGGCTGCGCTCTGGCGCTCCAATAAAGGGTGCCACTGAGATTATTTATAACTGTGCGGAAAGGCGCAGCCCGGCTCCTTAACGGCCCCTGCCAGTGCATGTGCGTGTGCGTGTGTGTGTGTGTGTGTGTGTGTACGGAGGGGGGGTAGATAGAGAGAGAGAGATGGGGGGCGGGGGCGGGGGGGAACACTGCTAACGGGAATCAGAGTTGAGCCAGTGGCACTGCCCCGTTTAGTAAATAAATTAGGTGGGTAAATGAGGGCAGCAAACAGCGGGAGACCAACCCCAGTCCCGTTAATTATGCCCTTGGCTGCATCTCTGGGACTTACAGGTGGAGCCTGGGCTCCACTGTCAGCTCCAGGTGGGAATGCCAGAGAAAGCCCCAGCACAAGCCTTCTTTGTCTGCTTTGGAGGAGCTGCTTTGGGTCCCTTTTAGGGTCTGAGAGTGATGCGGTGTAAAAATGTAAATGTCGCCTATACGCCAAGGAAGCTCCAGCACTCCACTCGTTTCATTTTAACAACCTGTCCTCTTTTAAGATCCGGTTTGTAACCACAGATGAGAGATGTGCACATCAAACGCCACGTATACACAGTCAGCTAATAAAACTAAAATAAAAAAAGCAAACAAGCGAGAAATAAAAAGCTTCTGTCGTCGGGCACGCCGGGCTGAGGTTGGGGGGGCAAAGCAGAAGTGAAAGATATGGTGGGAGTGGGGGGGTCATCAGCAGAGACCATACCGCATGACACGGCCTATTATAAATACAATGTGCCGCTATTTAAATGTGGCAGCATGGACCAGGTTGGCTGCCATGACAGCTCGTAATGAGATCCTTTCATGTGGCAGATGAGGGGGAACTGGGAGAGGGAGAAGGCTCCTCTAGGGAGGAGACGTAAGGGGGAGGCCATGACCACCACTCCTGCAGACGAAGAGAGGAGAGCAGGGAGATCGTGGGGATGGGTGGGGATCTGTGGTCAGCAACCCGGACACTGTGTCCATCGGTGGAACCAGAATACGTGTTATTTACGTGTTATCCATCTGTCCGCATGCAGACATACCATTTATCCTTCAGTACTGCGTCCAGAACAGGCGGTTTTGAAGGCAGCGTATACAGTAGTTCACCAGCTGTCTCCAGGCAGGCACGACTCATTTTCCACAAGATCAATGGAGCCATCATCTTCTTATTGCGTCTGGATGGATCCCCACTGTGTACAAACAATGCATATTGTCACACATATGTAATCAACACCCCCGCCACCACGCACACACACACACACACACACACACACACACACACTCACGCACACACACACAAGGTCGAAAGCCGAACAGAAACCTGAGCTTGATGGTTTTTTTTTCCCCTTTTGAAAACAACCACAAAGAAAGAAGAATAATTTGACAGCATGTGACTGTGTCTATAGGGCATTATAACTTTGACATCTCTGAGTGAAGCAGCCTTACGTTGAAGGCTAGGCCTGTTACACGACAACACACAATGTTTTCAATGACGGAAAACAAATTGGATTTATTATCAATGTCACCTCACATGAGCGTACATACCAAGGAGCGTAGGTGGGCTTTGATTTTGGGAATGCATGCGATGCAGACCGCTTTCATCCCAGCTTCCACCCCACTGTTAAACTGGTGTGCCAATAACCAGAGGTGATTAAGTCTGTGTTTGTTAAGTATCTCACCATCTAGCCAGGTGCTGGATTATCACAAAGATGGTTGGTCAGTAGACCTTGTAATCTACTGGAATGCTGCACATGAAGCCCTATTATCATAATCAATTGTGAATAATTCAAAGCACCATATGGAAAACAAAACAAACAAAAACAAAAAAAAAAAAAAAGTACTCCACTATACTAACCTTTGCGTTGTAAGACATTCAACGTTATGTGTGAGAATGTAATCAGGTGATTGACATGTCGTGTTAACAGGTCAGGGAGAGGCAAACAGCCAAACGCTTGCTGTGGACGATATCAAACCGCTGGTATTTATAGTCAACGTGGAGGATGAGGGGCTGTGTTTTACCTGGAGACACAGGAGCATGCCGAATCATCACAGGAACAACTGCCACAACCTGGCATGTGTGGGCCCATGTGTCACGGCTCATTTCCCCTGGGCCTTCAAGCTGAGTGGAGATGACTCGGGGCGCACACTCAGATTTACACACAAGAGGATACAATCGTTGCGTTTGCATGGGGCTGTGCTCCCCGAAAGGAAGTCTACATATGGAAACTGGAGGTTAAAGCGCTATCATTTACAGAGGCAATATTGATGTCAACACTGAAAACAACCTTGCAATAGAAATACGCACTTTGTGCTATTCCTTAAATTTGAAAAGTGTAATTGTATTGTGATTATTTAGATTTTAATGGTAATGAAATTTGATAAAGAATTCATATCCGCTGCTTCTCGCCAATTTAGAAAGGTATAAATAGAGGGGTGGTGTTGTCAGGGCTTCAGTACAAGTTTTGCTCTCTGGGTACGTGGTTGCCACTTTGTTCTGCACGCAAATAGTTTCCATGTCTACTCACACGGCCGTAAACACCACAGCAGCCTGCGGCAGGGGCCACAGGGCCGCAGCAGGGCGCTCTCCTGCTGCGGAGCTCCATTTTCCAACAGGCCTCTGCTTTTGAGGCTGTGTAAGCATGCATTTCACTTCCTGAGCGCCATCTTGACAGCGGGAGAGCAGCTCCAAATCCCAACAATACCTCCGCTCCCAGGCCCAGTTTTGCCCCCTGCTAGCTTTGATACCCCCTGCATGCTACAGCTGTGACCCAGAGCATGTGGTGAGGGGGCGAGAGGGCAGCATGGCGTCTGTTTTTGCTTGTTCAACATCAATAGCTTTAACGAAATCTCACAGTGCACTGCTCACAATTATGAAAATATGTAGACCTTCACATTTATAATTAGATAGAGGATTCAAGGTAGTTAGCTATTGCAAGCTAAATGTAAACTAATGCAGGTTGTGTGTGCATTAGTGTGTGTGCGTGGCTGCGTGCTGAAAAAATTGCGTGCTGAAATTTATTTTAGCTACTTCTACACAGCCCTGGTTCTGTAGGAGCACAAACAAAGTGTCGAAAACCGCTTACAACAAAGTACAAAGAACTATACGCTTTGCTTCACAATGTGTTTCAATGTGTGAGGCGGTGCTGCGGAGGGATACTGTTTTGATTTGAGCTGGAAGCTAGCAAGCTAACTAACCCTTTACAAGTGGAGGAAGAGATGCTGGAGAAGGATTGTTGATATCTCAACTCATCAAAACAAACACGCAAACAAGTTCCCCTCCACAAATTGGACACACAATGCCAAATGGGATAGTGTTGTGTGGTGCGGTCTGCACCACTTTGTTTATGTTCTGACACACACTAAGCAGGCAGCGATATCCGTGGAATCTTACAAAGACGTGTATTTGCTCACAATTGCTTGCCTTACCTTGAAAATTACCAGCAACTGTACTGCCAACACATGATAATGCCAACCACTGCATTGTACAGTGCCTTTCTTCTGGTTTGGCACAGTTGACAATTTGTATGTATGATGTTACATTGGCAAAGCCACTGTAAGCATCTTTAGCTTTGTTGATTACAAGGTCACTTACATTTATGTGCTACATAGACAAGCATAGCAGACACAACACAGTAAGATAATTAAATGTCAGCAGTATACTGTAGAAAGGAAAAAAATGATTTCCTACTAGTGTATGAAACATGCCAATGTCTGCTCAGGGAGCTAGCAGGAGAGTCCTATACCTTTCAATCCAGTACAGTGGGACATTGTCTCAGTCATACCAGGAGCCCCTAACCTCAGCTACCAGGCTGACTGGTGAAAACAACCTCTTCCCATTCCCACTGTTTGCCAGAGGGCAGGAGATTCTTATCTTTTGTGACTGGGGTCATAACCTACCATTTTTATGTTTGATATAAAAGGGACCAAAACAACATCATTCATCAAAGCATAACCTTGTTGATCTTTTCCAAGGATTCTATGGTGAACAAAGGACCCTGTAAATCATTTCTAATCAGACACGAGAAAGCAAATTAAATCGGCAGAGAAATCAATGGCCTTCGATCGATCGGTCTAAAGGACAGATGAGTTGGCCCCGGAGAGCTGTGGCATTCCAGAGGCCGTATATAGAAGGCCACGGATCCGTTTCCACTTTATAGCCCTGTCTGTCAGTGCTTATTCTCGTCAAGACAGACCACCGCGGCTGATGATGGAACAGCACTTAAAGTGAAATATATAGAGGGCAAGGCAATGTTTGTGTAAGAAGTAGCATAATCAGCTCCTTCTAAATGGATATATTGGCATTAAGTATTAGCCTGGTAAGCTTTTGTTCCTCCGTGCCTAACAGTCTGTAAACTCCATTCAGTAATTTGTCATAGCAGTGCCAATGGGTGTCAATCAAATCCTTTGCAGCAATTGGACCACCTTCAACTCAGACTACAGACAACAGACTGTGATTTTCTTTTTTTTAATACAGGTGCTAGCAAATGATTGGAACACCTTCATCCAATCAGAACAATACCATTGTGGGATGATTTCAAAATATGTTTTCTGATATAGCAAAGCCCCCATAACAGCACTGCAACACAGCATATATCTGTACAGTATCTGTATGTGAATACTAAAGATTTTCCATTTCAAAATGAGAAGATATAATAAATCCATGCCCCTATTCCATTTATATAAAAAGGTAACACACAGTACAGTTGTAATAATAATGTTGACTTACCATTCACCAGGCATTTCACCTCTGCATGAATAATGTATAGTGGCCTCTTCCTATATAGTACATGGAAAATGAAGTTGTGAATTCCAAGAATGTTTCACCTTGTTAGACACTTAAAATTACAGCACAAACCCCCGAGGCAAACTTAATCTAAAAGTGAAGGGAAATCTCCTATCAAGTGAAATT
The DNA here is from genome assembly GCA_027564635.1 of Typhlichthys eigenmanni. Lineage (NCBI taxonomy): Eukaryota > Metazoa > Chordata > Actinopteri > Percopsiformes > Amblyopsidae > Typhlichthys > Typhlichthys eigenmanni. Next base: position 1,607,182 of record JAODUK010000024.1, read on the forward strand.
ACTGTGAGCTTTTCTCAGCCTTCCCTGATAAGATATAGATCAGCGGAATAGATTGGCTTTTCCATTATCTGCTGTGAGATCTTGGAAGGCATCGGGTAGATAATTTGCTAATGTTTCCTGTGACCTCCACAGATTTAAATTATGTCTTTGGCTACATGTCAGCCCAACCCTGCTGTTTAGGGAGTAAGCACTCAAAGAGCTGTTAAGAGTCACTGCAACATAATGTTTCACATAATTTTACAGTGCACCTACTGTAAAGAGTGAACGGCAAGTGGTATGGCTCAAACATGCTATAGACCGTGGGTGTTAGAAGACAAAATGAGAACCACAAAACAGAGTGAAGGAAGAGAAGTCAAGGAGTAAAGGGGAGGTGACAACGATATTTTGAAACTGGAAATGTAACCTTTAAATTATATTCAACTTTTATTAAGATGAACAACAAAGGAAATTATTATATTTATGCTTTGATGTCGGGTTCACCTTATCTAGAACTAATTACCAAAATGTAATGAATTCCTTTGATCTGACAATTTACCGGAATGAAAGGAGTAAAATAATTTTGATGACAGACCTATATTTTCATGTCTCACTAAAACACACATTTGACATTTCTCTGCATGTGAATTGCTAATACACTGCAGTATTCCAACAAGATATGCTAGCAGCTCCGATTTTGATAATAAGTTAACTTATTATCAGCAAAACCAAACCCTAAAAGCTAACAATTTTAAAGAACAATTACAAAAATATATCATACTGTATTACAAGTGTAAAGTTCCATTCCACACTACACTTAGCAATTCACCCATTTCAAAGAAGATAATCTTCAGTGGTGCCTTTACTGTGACTGTGCTAATAATGCAATGTGCTGTGCTATTGTTGTGAGTTGTAAATAGCGTTGGAGCAGCATAACACCACTGGGAGCGAATGTCCTACCCTGGCAGCTTGCGAGCAGAACCTGTCCTCTGTTCCTGTGCATGCAGTATCTCCAAACAAATCAACACTGATTATAACAAGGATGTCCCCAGCGGATACTTGTCAAGAACATAAGCAAGTCAGGCTGATCCATCAAAGAGGATTTTAATTCCCATTGCTCCCACCAGTACAAGAGAAAGAAATTATTGTACCCAGAGCGTGTGCAGTATAGCAGTACCAAAACTCTCCTGATGACTGAGTGACAACCATATCTTAGGTGACTTGTAATACACAGCCAGGAAAAAAGCACGTTAACCAGAGAGAAATGAGGGCAACTGCCATTTCATCCAGCAATCATATTTTTTAAAACCTTGCTCAAATTTTCATTTAGCCCGGCGGCGCCACCCCTCCTCCGCAGTTATTAAATCAGCTGGAAGCGGTGCAGCTCTATCACACACAGTATTAGAATGCTACCACCACCCCCACCCCACCCCACACACACACACACACCACCACCCTAGCATTACCAGGTGCAGGCCTGTGATTTAAAGCTTTGATTCTGTTCAAATGACAACAAAGGTGAGGCAGCGCTGACGCTCCTAATTCCTCATCCCCTGCTTGATAAGAGCGGGATTAATGCTTTTAATGCACCGGGCGCGGGCAATCATCCATTTTAGCGGAGGCTCTCCTCGGAGGCGGCGTGCAGCTAAAATGGGAAAACACCTGAAACACAAGGAAGAGGCAGGGCATATCAGGCGAGCGATGAAAGACCATGTGAGCCCTGTGACGCCTCTTTACAGGGTCTTGTCTTTGAGACGGGGCCTTGGCCTTGTCCCGAGAGCAGATGGTACCAAGACCTGGGGCGAAGCTTGACCTACATGCGACAAATCCAAAATGTATACGCTTCATCTCAAAAGCTATACCATTCCAACCAGGACATCCCAACAGAGTATGCCTTGAGGTGGCTTGAGGATGAGGATGTGCTCTACTGCCATATTTAGAAATGTTGTTCTCAGCCTTTAAAGCCTATTATGTATACACTCCATGCCTAATTGGCTATCCACTGAATCCCCAACCTGTGTCTCTGCTTCTGCTAACACATGGGAGCTGGGACCGAAAAGATCCATTAACCACAGCCTGAGCCCGGTGAGCTATACACTCCAGCTGTTTGTTCCTGTCCCTATTGCTACTTTAATTAAGTGGTTTTCAAGGTGGGGGGCCGGGGACTCCTGAAGGGCCATCAGATGCTGTTTTGGGGGGTTTCCTTTTTTTATTTATTTATTTTTTCCAAATAAAACTAGGTTTTAACATCTGTAAATATCATAGTAGCCTACAAAATATTGTTTGGAAAAAACAAACCTGATCGATTCAGCTTGGGTCTAGCAAGTTATTACTAATACACTTGTGTAAATTAAAAAGACCAAAAGTATAGGGCCTACTTATATACATAACACCAAGTTTGTCTTTCTTATGTGCCAATACAAATATATTGCTTTATTGCAAGAAACAATGATTATGCCTTCTTCAAACAAACTCTCTCCAGTTTCAGTTGAATTCAAATTCATTCAAATGCCCTCTTCTGTAAATAATGGTGCAACAGCAATGAAGCAATTTCATACACATACTCCGCTGTTGTATTTAGCATACAGTACTCCAAAGCTCACAAATGGTTTAATAATGATAAATGTGTGTTTGTGTGTGTGTGTGTGTGTGTGTGCACGCACATTGCCATGTGTATACGTGTGTGCGTGCGTGCGTGCGTGCATTAGTGTGTTGTTAGGGGGATGGGTTGCAGTAGGGGGTTATAAAAGGTTTGGCTAATATGAATTAATGATACAACTCAAAAGAGCATTGTTATGGAACAAATGGGAAGCAATGTCCAAAATTAAACATTCTAATTAGAGAGATCCTTGCCAGGTCTGAACGAATACCTGCTTTCTTCTACAAATGAATGTATATTCAATTATTACATTATTATTAGAACAATGTATTGAAATGCTTAGTTTGATCTTCTTCATCTACACGTTTTTTGTAACAAAGGTAAATTTGCCATATTTCTTTTGCCTTTTTCTTTGCAAGTGGTATGTGAAGCATGTTGTATGAGAATCATTATTGAACACAACATTATTCAGTATATAGCCTATACTGTATATATATATATATATATATATATATATATATATACACCCAACAATTGTGAATGTGCAACTTTATTTCGATATTTATTTTTTATTTTTTATTACTGTATAATCTAAAAAGTCAATTTAACATATTGAAACATTTTGAAAATTATTTCCATAACACTGGTAAAATACCGTTTACAATTACAGCAAAGTCATTGTGACTAATCACCAATAGAGAACCATTGCCGTATGGCCTCATTATAGGTAGAGTAAGTGATTGTAAGCTAATAAATTGTCAATTTCAACGATTATCTCCTCACAGCCTGCTAGCTGCTTGTGCTGTGTGCATGCTGTTGTTTCTACACAGCCATGGCTTTGTATATGGGCGGTGTAGCTTGCACCACATAACACTATTCTAATTGGCAATGCATTTCCAATAGGGCGAACCTTCTCAGGGAGCAACATATGGCATTGAAGGAAGAGGTGTTTTTGTTTTGATCGAGTTTAATTATGAACAAGCTTTCTCCAGAATGACTATACATTTAAGAGATTTAAGATATTTAAGATGGAATGCTAGTTTTGTTAATAGTTTTGTTGAAGTAACTTAAACGGAAACAAGCATCTTTTCTGCTCGCACATAATATGCTTTGACTGGTACAGTATAGCTTCGTAGATGGCATAATTTGCCCACTGTAATCCCTAATGTGCCAAAGGTACAATAATACATTTAGCTGAAGACAAGGATACATTAATTATATGCAAGAGGGTACATGTACTATTGCCAAATGATCTCAACGAAGATAGAATTCCTGGCCTAATAATATTGGTGGGTTGCAGTAAACACACATGATAATAACAACACAATTGTTGCAGTGGGATAATCCTATGTTGTAAATGGATGTATTTTTGTATAAAAAAAACTGAAAACAGATCATCTAAAATAAAAAGGGATAATATTTTCACACGCAAGACCGTCTGCACCTTTCATTACAGTGAATCAAATGATGCAAACCTGACCAAAATGCACAGTAGCATCAGCATTTTGAGTCCGGTTCATTTGAGCGTGACACAGCTTGATCAAAACAAACCGCTTAATAACAACAGTGTGTTGTTGTGATGGGGGCAATCACCATAGTGTCTTTGCTTCTAATCAGGGCTTCAGGCTAAGCCAAGGTGCTGAAGGCCCATGCTCTCTGAGCTGTGATGTTTCATTATTATCCCCCTTTAGCTGCATCGACAACACAGCAGGTTGCTTTAATTACTCTCCATCAGCAGTAGAGTCCAGGCCACTTCAGAGACACAGACTAATCTCCGTGCCTCTGCCCCTGCAGGGCACTCATTGTCTCTTAAATATCATTTTCCTCAGCACTGTGCACATTATTGGATTAAAACGGGACGTGTTTGGGGTTGGGGTGAGGAGGGGGTGGGACGGACTAATTTCAGATTCGCCTGAGGTCTAGACTGTCTCCTGTAACGGTATTCTGGGTGCATCTGTTCTGTAGAACACAGGAGGTATACTGACGTGCTGTGGCCTTTAGCACTGCCCTAACATTTATTCCCTTTTTTCACTCTACAGTATATACGAGCACACTTTGTATGCTGAGCATAATATATATGGTATAGAGATTATAGATCAACCATAGTAGTACTAGGTAAAACACACAAAAGTATTACAAGGAGCTATTTGTATTTATTTGTTTTGACAGTCTCACATTTTTGAATATGTTTCTTATGTTTTCTTTTCTTTCATAGCAAAACTGTAGATTTGGCATTTGCCACAATGTGTCTCTTCAGCCAGGTCCAGGCACTGTAAAGCCTTGCACCAACATACACAGTAAATACAGTATAGCTTTGATATTCATTTTGTATTGGTTCCAAAAATAATTACTACTCATGGTGCCAAATCAAAAATATGGATATTTTAGATAAACACAACAGACATCCTGTTAAAGTATTATGAACAAAATAAAGAAAATGTCATGTTTTGCTAGAATAAAATGGCTTACTGTTTAACAACAAAATATATGATGACTTATATATATATGATGTGCTTTAGTGCAAACCATTGCATGGGAGGAAATACAATAAGCCTGAGTTATGAATGGTGGTCAAATGTGTCGCCCCTTAAACCTAAAACTCACTCACTCGTCTTCCTCTATAGCCTGTTGACCTCTGTGTGACCCCAATCTAAAGCAGAGGCTTCTATCTCGTTTACAAACTAAGATGCTCCAACAATAAGACATTCTGCTAATGCTACACCCAAGTTAACCTCTGTGGCCCCACTTGCCCCTTGCCTTCACTGGCCAAAGGATGCCAGGGGACAGTGTAGATATATTTGGTAGGGCTGTTTTTCAGGGCTAATGATGTGGATATGATGTGGATAACATTGGTATTTCTATTTGGGCAATGCATCAGCAAATTCAAGTTTTATTGCCACACACAAACAATAACATCCACAGCTGTGTGTACTTTGTTTTGCTGTGTATTTCAATGGGCGCTATGCACTTTTTGCAGTGTGTGACATAGCAGATGTTGTGTGCATCAAACAATGCAGCATGGGCTTGGATGTGTCATTACATGGGAACTAGGTCACTCCTCGAGCCCACTCGGTTGCTCTGACTGTTTGGAGTGACTATTGATTTTCTGACTGAAGCAATGACTTCATTAATATCCACATCAGTTTGCCATCTGACACAAATGGGTTGCTTGGCTGCTGCTCCAGACGATATTTCAGGTGCATATGAATCAGAGACTGGATGAATAAAGCATATATTTCACAGTAAATGTGCTTCACAAGGTGTAAAATTGGAAAATCTTGAAGTTCACGTTTTTTTTTTAATGCATAATTGGATTCAAAGTAAATTCCTAATAACACAATTTAGAATTGTGTCGATATTTCTTTTGAACACATGCATGTATGCTTACTCACACACATGCACGCGCACACACACACACACAGACTTAAACAGGCATTAGCCCCAAATTCTCCTTTCATCATTCAATTTAAACTTAATCTGTGAAAGATGAGAGAGAGAGAAATAAATCAACAGATCGCTTTTCATTGGGTTTTGAAAACAAAACAACAATGAGAGAAAGATTATTTTCCCTTTAATCCGGGGGCACCGGTTTAGCAAAAACAAAAGCCCGGCCATGGGAATGCTCTGTGGAATGGGAAGGCTCACTCTATCCACCAAACCAGCTCCCCAGCAAACCACAAAAGAAGAACAACAAGGCAGAAATGTGAGCAAGAGGAAAGGGAAAGGGGATTTGAGATCTATATTAAAACTACAAATAGCTTTTAAAGATTAGTGGCAGGCAGGAGGAGGTGACGGATATGTGAAATGTGCATGGGCCCCGCCCGCCTGTGACTGTGTTGATAGCAATAGTGTTGACAAGCATTGACTTGATTGGAAGACTGGGGTGCACACTTGAAGGCCTTGACAAGTTTCTTTCAGGCATGTACAGATCCTTCTGCTGCCTGAAACGAAACACAAATCAGGATTATGTATTACACACTGGCATATTCACACAGCTGGCATTAGGGCCCTGATGTAATTAACTATATACTGTAGGATCTCTTTTTTTGCTTTTTAAGCATGTACACACAAACAAATGTTTGACTGAGGCTTATCCATTTATTTCCAGCACCTTGATGCCTATGAACAATCTATTTTTTGTTTTTCAGCCGTGAACGATTGCCTTCATAAATGGAACTGGCCTTCATAGCTCCGAGCTATGATGGTGTGATAGCACGCTCTGTCCCCAGTGCTTGCTTAAACCAATCACCATGGTCATCACAGTCTGTTGTCAGCCATGTGTCTCACTCTGTGGCATTTGTCAGGATTAGACAGGAGTAATCCCTAACCCAACTCCCGAGGATGTCATTTGGAGATATCTGCTGGAACCGAGACCATGTCAGCTTTACTGGCCGCAGCCTCCCCTCCATCCCCCTCTCTTCCTCCCCGTCTCACCCGGCCCAACTCCTCCCTGCCAGCCCTCAAACAGGGAGGGGGAAGGGGGGTAAATGATGGAGAATGTAAAACACAGAGACAACTGGTAGAAGTAGAAGTGTCAAGTGTTCCCCAATGCAGCCCACTCTGTCATCCCACTCACCTCTGTTATCCCTTTCCATAACCCCCTTCACACACACACACACACAGACTCCACCCTTAAGTCGTCGCGTCCATCTGATTCAGGGCCTCCCCCCCCCCCCCTCCGCATTTCCAAACGGTTCCCAACGCTTTCGCCATTATCCCCCCCTTCCCCTCTTCCTGACACACATACACACACACACACACACACACACACCTCTGAACCTCAGTGTGACAGACAGGCCTGATCTCCCCTCCGGCGCCCCTCCACCACACAGGTAGAAAAAAGAGGAGGCGGTACAGCCGTGGAAAAAGCCCCCCGGGGCCGAGCGAGGATGGCCTCATGAATCAAACATGTGCCTGAAGCCTTCCTTCTTATCAGCAGGGTCAGGCCAGACATTAATACATTAATACGCCACAGCTTGGGGAAGGGGGGTGGTGGGGGCCGTCCCTACTGTGACCTCCCCGTGGTCTGTCTTCACGGAAGGGCATGGTCCTCAGGAGCCCCTGCCCCGCCACGGAGGAGGAGAGCCTCCCTCTGCCACAACCTCTCACAGTACATCCACATAGTATGCAGAGGGAGAGAGAGAGAGAGAGAGATAGAAACAGACAGGACCCTATTGAGAGAGAGAGAGAGAGAGAGAGATAGAAACAGACAGGACCCTATTGAGAGAGAGAGAGAGAGAGAGAGAGAGAGAGAGAGAGAGACAGAGACAGAGAGAGAGAGAGACAGAGAGAGAGAGAGAGAGACAGAGACAGAGAGAGAGAGAGACAGAGAGAGAGAGAGAGAGAGAGGGAGGAAAAAATAAAAGAGCAAAGAAAGAAGGGAGAAGAGAGGGAGGACAGGGAACAAAGACCAGGGCGAGAGCGTCGCAGGGGGTCAGGGTGGGGTCAGGGTGGGATCAGGGTGGGGTCAGGGTGGGGGTCAGGGTGAAGTGGACTGTGTACACAGCCCCTCTCCAAACCACCGGTCTTGGCGTGCCAGCCGGTGCGTGATGTATGTGACTGTCTGCCAGCGTAAATTAGGCAGGTCCAGCCCGCTGTGTGGTAAAGCATGACGGGCCCGGACACCGCACTAACTCAGGCGTCCTCCGGTGGCACGCACGCCAGCTTCTCCAGCCTCGCCCCCTGCCTGCCCCCCTTCCCCCGCGCGCCCTCCCGCGCCCATAAATCACATTCCGGGGGCAAAACGAATGGCCCGTCCGTCCGGCGCCGGATGCACCAGCTGGCACAGCCGTCACCTGACCAGCGGGAAGAGCCTCTCTGCCGTGCATCCAATGGCGACACCGGAGCGGCGGAAATCAAGAAAAATGAGTCAGGGAGGCAGACGGAGCCTCGGCTCCCGTGCTCCCTCATTAGTCTCCTCGGGGCCGCCTCCTCCCTCCCTCCCTATCCTCTCTCTCCCTCCCTCCGCTCCGCTGAAGTGAAAGGGCACACAAAATATATTTGATGTTGTCACCTGAAGAAATGGAAGGAGTGATCACTCCCTGGCCTCCTCACACATTCACGTGGAAGGGAACTGGCAGGCTGTATTAGTGTATTAGTGCGGAGCCACAGCTCTGGGGGGATACGGGGGGTGGAAACACAATTCGGGGCAAATAGTAGAAGGGCTTTGTGTGAGGGAAACACGTTTGCTGTTATTTAATGGAGTTATATTACCCCATGTAATGACTTAACCCACCTGGGGATTCCACTCAGATGTAGTTAAAAGGAAAAAAGGGGTGGAGGGGGGGGAAACATGTTGATGAATAGATTTTCACTTTTCAATATCGCTGAGTTGTCGGTGGAGAGCCCACTTACAGCTGACCGCTGCAATTATGACAAGCCGTGTAGGCGTCCCAACTGAGGCCCTCATCAGGGAAATGGGTTGAAAGTACATCAATACAGCCACAGAAAATGTGAGCGATAGCCGTAATTATATCTACTTTATACTCTGCAATTAGGGATGCTAGTTTTCTCCGTACCACAAACTATGAATGCAAAATATTCTTTAAGCATGTGTGACCTGCGACAGAGCTCCACTGCAGGACTAACATAGTACTGTACTTGAAGAAGGACGTCCAAGAAGTTCACAGGACGTTCAATAAGTTCCCACTTCAGGCATTCTGCCCTACAAAAGTAGGGCAGAGTAATAAAACGGATGCCTGCAGGAGTGACAGTGAGTGAGTCTGCTGGTGCGATGGTAGGCTACTCTATGTGATTGGCAAGGCCAATTTCCTGTCATCCCCCACAGCAGTTCTAGCCTAATTTCATGGGTCCTGCAGCATTCCTTCAGAGGCAGCCAGTCTATCACTGTCTCAGATATGGAGGATTATCTTATTTTTCCTGCTCAGATTAATTTTGCCTGTCATGGTCTGGTGATGAATGGCGGGCGAGCTGAGGAAATGTACTGTGGGCTCATTGAAGGTGCTGAGGTGAAGTCTGGCTTGGCACTCGGCCCCCACCTCCGTAAACACCGTGTGGCCTCCTGCGGACATCCAGGTGTATGCCCGCGTACCGCAGCCAGCTCACCAATTTGTCCGGACGGTCAGCTGACAATAAAGGCCAGCACCAGCTGGACCACGTGGTTCTGACAAGGTGTGTGATTGCATTAAGATGACTTAAGGTCCCTGAGCCTGTACCTTTTTCCATCACACACACACACACAATGTGTAGGCTTGAGAGGTAAGCTCTAACTGAAAGCATATGCACAGCCATTAAAGACGGATTGAACGGTGTAGAACTGACCACACTTTATTGTTTGCCAGGGCCCCCGGGACTGATTCACACCAATACAATCCCATTAGACACAGACGATACAATCAGGCAGCAACAAACGCAACTACATTCATACGCGGCACTACTGTACACCCCGAATATGTTATTATATTATCTCGTGCTCTCGACCCATTCAAAACGACAACCGAGAGAATCTTTTCACTGAGTGATATTCACTCCAATGACATGGAGGGTGTAGTAAAAACCAATGCAAATCATAGGCCATTAGTCCATCTTTCCTATATGCTGTGAGGGCTCTTTCCTGCTGTGGCTGCTTGCATGGTCTTGGATGAGGCTCGGGGAGACAAAAACAACTACTCTCTAATTTCCTGTACCCTTCTGCGCAGCTGTTGCTGTCATCCCCGACAACCCCTAACCCCCACCCCCCTCTCTCTCTCCTCTCCTCTGCCTCCAACGCCTCCTCCATTTCAGCTGTAATCATGTAGCCATGCAAATGCTGTGCGGTGAGAGGTTCATGTTGCCCTCTCTCTGGGACATCATTCCCAGCTGTCTGAGCCCTTGAATTGACCACCCAGGGGAGGGAGAGGAGGAAGTCATTACGGCTATCAGAGGCAGGCGCAGTTCCTCCGCACATCACGGCAGCCCCTCAAACTCATAAAGGCCTTGATGACTTCACTAAAACATCCAATTTCAGTCGGACCCCATTTAAAATGACAAATAGAGATCAACACACACATCCCCCATTTCCCAACACACACACACTCTCCCGGACTAAACTCAATCCCACCCGCAGACGCACACGTGCCCCCCCCACCCCACCCCCCACCCCCCTCTCCTCCGCCCCGTCTGGTTGGCTGACCAAAATGGCTGAGGAAACAGGGGATCTTTTTTCCCATGGCATCCTAGCCACATCTCCGGGATATTCATAATTCATGGTCTTCGATTCCTGACATCTGCCACTGATTGTGCCTATGGGTTGGCTGGAATGAGCCACTCCAGGGAGCAGCGTTAATGTGCTGGTGGGCCGGAGGGGTGGAGGAATGGTTGGATGGGGGGGTTTAAACGGCGGGAGCCTTTCACACTCCTAATGTGTAATTAGGAGCCATTTTGGAGCGTTGCCTTCTTCCACTGAAATTAGCTGCCTTTTATTAATCAGCCAGACCAGCACAATGGCACGTCGGGTTCCCCTATAATCTAACACAAAATGTTGCTCTTAATTACAGATGGGCAAAGTCAGCACATAGAGGGGGTTGCCTTCTACTGGAATGATCTGCTGTTAAAGTTTCCTACATGTAAAAACACAGAAAAACCAAACGTGTTCTGTAGGCTGACAGTCGACACGCCATGGTAAATATTTTGTCAATCATCTGTCGAACCTGTGCAAAACATCCAGCATATTAGCATGCCTGGCATGTATGTCTCCTTTCCGAGCACACCGAGAGGATACAGATACTACGGCCGTGAACATTAGCATTCGCTGAAATGTCAGCTCCACTTGAATAAAAGATCATACATATTATGTGATTACAAGAGCCGGTCCTCTTTCTGAGAGAAAAGTGACCCTGACTCATCGCGACTGGCCCTCATGACTAAAGATAAGAGCTAAACACTAACGTGTGTTTCTTCTGTGATTGTCAATACATTCTGCCAGTGGCTAACAGAGAACCAGCCAACTCACATTATTGTTATGCTACTGCATTCCTGGCAGGACAAGAAGAAGAAAATAATATATTTCTGGTACTGTATGGATGTAATACACAGCATTGTGGAAAGCATTCCGATACAGTACAGCATCTCCTGTGTAAAGCGTTGATCGATAACATAATCTATATTAGGTAAAAGGTACAGAGAACTGGCTTTAATTCAAAATAATAATGTCAATTGTTTCATGGGTAATACAGATGTGTCACAGACACTCTTTGTTGCCAGATAGTGTACAATTGAGTTAACTTATCCAGCAGTTGATTTATGTGACATTTCTGTTGAACCGCTTTCCACACAATAACAGTCTCCTGTAAATAAATGCAATCAAGCAAAATGGCCACTTGCGTTTCTAGTAGCAGACGAATGCATATTTATGATCTTGTTCTAGTGCCAGCGACGTGCTTATAATTTTCCGAGAAAATACATAAAACATACAATAACAAAAAAAAAAGAAACACTAAAACGTCTATACTTGAGTAAAACGCCTGTGACATTCAAGACCCCAGCAGCTGATTAATCAACAGACAGAGATGGCACATCACTAATGTGCCGTGGATGATAAAGACACTGCAGTGGGAAGATCACATTGCCGAGGTCATTGTTCGCTGCAAGGCAACGTAGGCTTTAGCATTCAGCGGACAGCCCGTATGAGAGCTGAGCCTGCCACTCAAAGCCTTATTGATGGAATCCAGGACAATATATATGTATGTATGTGTGTGTATACACTGTACATACACAGTTTATATATATAGCCAGTGGTGGGTCAATCGGGGAAGGTCTCAGGCTATCTTTGCCAGAGGTACAATACCTAACAACATGGTAGGTGCATGTGCATCATTGATGATTCAGATTTTAGACCACTTGTACTACACAGCCTTTCAACCCAGTTAAAGTAAACAGTTTCAAAATTTAAATAATACACATTGTATCTATATATTGAGATATACTGTATAAATACACTTACTACCTCTACTACCTTTAATTTGACAATATATTAAATGTACTAAGAAATTGTATTCCCTTAGGTAGCTCGACACAAACTACATAAATGTTACACTTTGTATACTGTGCTGTTGTTTGTCAACTGAGACAACAGTGGCACGTAAGTGCTCAGGAGATTTAGTAGGCTGAGTCTGGTTTGTTGAAGCAGATGCAGGCTGGATCGTAAACCATGTGACAAACCACTTTTGTAAAACTGTCTAGACATCAATCCATGCAGAGGGCAAAATTAAAACTCCTTAATTTACAGATGTCATGGACAACAACTAGATGGCAGGCATCCTGCATAGACAATAGGCTGCTGCATATAACGGAAAGTCAAGCTAGGCCTATAGGCTACTGTAGGGATACTTATAAAAGGAAGACAGTTGCTCTCTAAAAAGAAAAAGAATTTGCAAAGCTGGCAACGTTCCGGACTGCATATGTGAAAAGGCAGCGGGAGAAGGCCTACTTATACTGTCATTATGCAGGCCGCCCTATCACAGCGGCGTCGTTTTTTCAAATTCTGGCAGGGCGGACACGCAGATAGCTCCACAGGCCAGCCCCCCAGGAGAGTCGTGCGGTGTACTGGACTGTGTAGAGTCTGTCTGACCGGGCCGCCGGCCGCTAGGGACCGGAGCAGAGGTGCTTGGCGGTGCGCACTGAAGCCTGAGCGTGACACCTGGGCTGTCTGTCACAGGCACAGAGTACGCCACGTGACGGGGACGGGAGTCGAGGCTGCAGCACCAGAAGTCGAGACCTGGGTGACAGTGACTGTGAAGCGCATGCAGGGGAACTGGGTACATTTTTATGAATATCTTCCTCTTATGTTACTTTCCTTCCCGTCCCATCCCTTGCCTTCGAGATGTCGTATTTTAAAATAAGCCAGGAGGGTCGCGCGGCGGTTGAACCCATCAATTAGCCGGGTCCCGGGGGAGCATGTGCGTATTAATCAACAGTGAGGTGTGGCAGGCAGCGCGGAGACGGGGTGAAGGGCTGCTGCAGTCCCTGAGAGGAGCTCCACCGGCAGCTCTGACGTGCGGGGCGAGGAGATGAATTTCCCCCAGTCTGCATTACTAAACTAAACTGATATCCAATTATGTTCCCAACATCGACAAGCTAACGGACCAGCTGTGAGGGCGCAGACTTGCAGTGTCAGAATTGTCCAGGCGGGAGACAGAGAAACGCAGGACCTTGAAGGAGATGCCACGAGGAGGCTGAAGTCAGCTGCTTGACTGAGCGATGGTCCACGCGCTTGCCTGAAAGCATGACATTGCCGAAGGGGGAAAAACACCATTTTATCATTCAGTGCCATTCGCACCCTCTTTCCCTGTCAAACATGCCATATGTCCCCGTCACAGGTCGTATTGCTGGCTTATCGAGTGTGACAGGGCTATTCACACACTGCTCCCAATCAGACACCATCTCCTGCAGGAAAAAGAAACAGCACACTGACAGGCTGTCAGACAGAGGGCACTAACCTCCACAGGCGCTGAGCCCAGAGTCTGCCCGTCTAGGGGTAGAAGGCAAAGGCCAAGGGTTACAATAAAAGACGCACACACACACACACACACACACACACACGGGCATGGCACGCATGGTACACACGCTCATAGCAGACACTCGTTGTATTTGAACATTTGGTATTTAAAGCGTGTGTAGAAATGATGACTTTGCATGGCATTGAAGTTCACTTTGTGAATAAGGCGTGGACGTGCTTCACTGGGAAGTGTTCGCAGCGTCCTACTGGGCATAGACCTCTGGTTAATTTTCATACTATTTAACAGCCTCTAAACTGTTTGTATTGCTTCATCAAGCTCTACCACCAGTTAGAAACACACGCTTGACTTCAACGTCATCACACTTTTCCACATCCATGGACCCTGTGGGTGGGTTTCGTTCTGACTGCATGAGGGCGACCGAATCGCCGGCTAAGAATGTAATTGACACCGCCTCTAAGACAAATGGTTTTCAATAGAGGGCTCTATACAGTGTGAATAATGGAGCTTGAAAAATCAGGATGGTGCTACCAGCTACCATGAAATGGCTCGCTAATGACATATTTATTTTTGAAATAGGAAGTTAGGGTGGGACATGTGGCAACTGATTTGTTTCTACAGTGCATTAGCCAACAGTGTTTCAAATATGTAATGATATATAGATCTATGTAACACTTTCCCGTGCACCAAACGGCTATATGTACACCTGCATGGTGTGACTATGTCGGCTATATTATATTGCATTTGTTGTATCAGCACACAAGGGGTAGGCTGTTGTTCATTTCACTGTAACTTGAAGATCAATTCCAACAATGATTTAAAATGCACATAAACCAGCTCTGAATATTGTTGAAGCAATTACAATTGCATAAGGAAGTTGCAAACCTTTGAAGTGCTCTCAAATAGATTAAAACCCGACATTTCACTGGGTTAATGTGAATGCCAATGTCAAACAGATTATTTGCCTGTCAGGAAACAAAAGCAGTATGTAAACCTCACCTGAGAGCTAATACCTGGTTAGAAGTCTATTTTCCTAAGCACTAGACCATACAAGCCCCTTATGCTTCCCGCCAGCATGTGGTTAAAAGCTGGGACAACTGTGGAGGTCATTGAAATACACACATAGCGAATTGAAAGAGCTGAGGTTTGAAGAGGAAGAATAGCATCCATGCCATTCTAGACTAGAGTATGCAAATGTTTACTTTGATGCTAGAGCATCTCTGCGGTCCTTAGCCACTCAGTTCCAGACACAATAACACTGCAAATGCTGAATATATTCACTAAGTGAGCAATCAGTTGAAAAGTGGGATGAAAATTACACTTATTCCCCACTGGTGATGATATGCATAGAGAAATAAATCAGAGAGCAAGAGAAGTAGCAGAGGGGATTGGGGAAGATGCGTGCTATCACCTGATCTGTCATATCTTAAAAGCGGCGGGATGTGTCACCTCAAGTCTTCAGGAAATACGCAGATACAACCCTCCTGGCACATTTTTATAGCGAAGATTTCTGAGAAATGATTGCTAATCTATGCAAAAAAGCAATCAGTGACTCATTCATAATGCATGAGCATCGAGATACCAATTTTGCAACGCTTTCAGATTATTAGACGTTATCGCGAATGCAGCAGATGAAATATTAACATTCCTACCTGTCCTATTGTAATTACATGAGTGCAGTGGTCTAAACATGCAGTGGAGGAGAAAAAAAGCGCGATGAGAGATAGTGAGTGAGAGACAGATGGACTTTTAATAGTATTATATTCCGGTCAGATATATGTTTCTCTCAGATTTATATGTCTATGTTGTTATCAGCCTTAAAGATGTTGTTGTGAAGTAGCTACAACGGGTGTTTTAATAGCCTATCAATCACATGGGGAGATGTGATAACATTTTTAACATCAGTCCAGCCTCCAAGCCTCGAGTGATTTTCAATGAATTGGCAGCTATCCCAGGAGAATGATGAGATTCTATTTCTAATACAAATATATCAAACTTTAATGTTTGATTAAATATTAGATTTTTTATTATTACAGTCACATGTCATTTGGGATATTTTTGTTCTTTATAGACCTGAATGTAACTATAATATTGGTATGGCAGTATGCCGTTTTTAATCCACTATTTATAGCATTACTAATTCATTACTATTCATATCCGGATTAGTGTTTTCATATTATTAAATGTAAAGTATTGAAAACACGTTGCATTTCTGAGATACACATAAATAAACAGAGAACAACAAAATATTGCATTAAACTGATACAATTATTTATTGCATTGGTTTAATCCAAAATTATTGTTGAAGCTAAATATCACTAAAACAGTAGGCCTCAGAAATACTTAAGTGTGTAAGGCTGCTTCACAGTGCTACACTAAGGTGATGGTCAGTCATCTTGGATATGTGTTCATCTTGGATATGTGTTCATACCATCTCGGAGAGATGCAACACAGAATAGAGTACAGTGGAGTATTTCTTCTTTAGAAGTATAGAATCAGATTTTTGACCTCATTGTCAACATGTCTGAACTGCACCTGGAAGCCTTTTGAAAAGCTGCCGACAGAATTCATACTTTTACATTCAGTACCTTCAGCATAAGGGATTTGCTCTTAAAAAAGGAGCAGAGCAAGGATGAAGGGTGGTATAAAAAAAATCAATGGAGCTTTTCAAAGGCAACAAGAAAACTGGGGCCTTAGCCTGCAATTAAACAAGAGAGCTCCAGGCACTAAGGCGTGACATACTACTGTGCAGGTGCCCTCTGCTTTACTGAATCAATTACACAGTCGATACAACGACATGATACAATTCCACAATGGAAAATGGAATGTGGCTGTAACTCACATACACTATGTGTATAATAAGCATCAAAACTACATGTTTACAATAGTAAAGGGCTTTACACTGTGGGCCATTTACACAAACATTAATTAAACTTATAAAATATAAAAGACAACTGCCTGGCACTATAGATAAATTATAAATAATTTTAAATGATTATAAATTAAATTATTATAAATTATTTATTTTTACAAAAGCAATATACTGTACTGTATATATGAGCCTGAACAGGAACCACACAAGTTTAATACTTAAATAAGCTGTCCTGTTACATTTAAGAAACACTTAAAAATGTGTTTCCACTAAGGTGGAATGATAACAAGACTGACATTTTAGCCCTCAAACTAAATGCTATAGACTTCTGTGGCAGACTCATCAATGTCCTGCTGCCTTAATGGGGTCAGCAGACCCCTGCTACCAACACTGCCAGCCACCCCCTTACTGAAAGGGCACACGCCCCCCAAGAGGGTCACACAGACTGTCTGGGAGATTGCAGGCTAGCACCACCATGGGGGCTCCAGGGGCTGATGTGGGTCTGTCAAGCTCTCTAACCGCATGCAGGCTGGATGTTGGTCATCTGCCCTTACAGATCCTCCACCACCACACACACACACACACACGCACGCACGCACGCACCCATTGACTCCTCTCGCTGAACCCACTTTCCCCTTGACAAATAAAATGTAAGAAAATGAAGGAAAGGCAGCAATGGCTGCATACAGGCTATGGTATATTGTAATAATGGAGAGACCGTGACAATGTTATAAAGACATACAGGAGTGAAAGCGGTAGCTAAAGGCTACGTGATATCTTGTCACTCAGGTCTAATTCCACGTTTGAAGTTAATGAGTCTTGGCAAGCATTTCCCCGAATCCCACAACAGTCTCAATCCCTGCTGAATACTATATCATACATCCACGTTGCTTCAGCACTGATCCATCAAGGCCAAAGTCCATAAGTGTTCAAATATTTGCTTGTCTTATACTTTAATAACCCTTTAAGGCCCAAAATCCTTTCATTTAAACTCTGATGTTCTCACTTTATCCTTGACCTCTTTTCCTCGCTCGCTCTGTTATCTGAAATAATGTCAAGGCCTCCCTACAATCTATTCATCAGAGCAGAAAGAAGCTGGCGCTGACATTGATAACAAAAAGAAGAAGAAAACCCATCTGTGCCTTGCAGGGGTAGAGAGTGAGGCGCGCGGGGAGAAAAGAGGGAGCGGGGTCTTCAAATGAAGCTGGCTCTGCCTGCTGCCTCTTGTCCTTCCTCGTCAATGGCGTTTCAATTGAAAAGCGCAGTGGTAATTAAATTCCGGCAGGGGTTAGGGGCAACTGTGCTGTGCGCTGACAGGGGGCTGCCCTGACATAAAGATGACACAATTGAGGAGGACAGAGGGGGCGCCGGGCGGAAAAGGGTGGGTGGGAGGGTGACAAATGCAGTATATTCCTATATACTGCCAGACGGCCGCTACTCAATCTTCATGACATTTAAAAACAGAAAATGAAAAGGAAATCCAAAACTCATAAATCCCCAAATGACCTTTTCCTAAATCGGGGGATATTCCTATTAGGTCCTTATTCTGCATGTGCAGTGCTTGCAGAAAGAGATTTAGCAATGCTATGGATGAAGCTGTGAAGTGAATAAGAATTTGGCTAAACTTGTGTGTGTGTGTGTGTGGAGGGGGGCGGGGGGTTGCGCAAATGTTGCATTGCATGTTGCATGACTCACAGAGCGATGCTGCTTGTTGATCCCCAATAGAGCAGCAGTAATCCACAGGCTCCAGAGAGGCCACAAACCCCTCCCATCCCCTCGCCACCCCCACCCCACTGACCCCTTCCCATTTTTCATTAGATGAACAACAGCCAATTATCTTTGTATAACAGCATGCCTTACGCCGAAATTAAACCTGACAGACAGGGGCACCATGTTTTTGATTTATCTCGAGTAAAACTAAATTACTGAAACCATAACCTGTATTTAGTAATCGTGTGCCTACTGTAGAAGCCAGTGTTGTTAATTGTGATTTATGAGAAAGAATAGGCCCATTGTGTATGCATATTTTCCCCATTGTGTTATCACTTCCTGGTGCCGTGTTCTGACTGGACACGTTCTTACCAATATTACGATGCAAATATATAAATGCAGCCACATTCAGCTGCTCTACAAGCAAATGCACTCATATACTATAGCAAGCATTAGGTGATGTTGGTGATAAAAACAATTTTAAAATGAAAATAAAACATGCACACAATTTTCCTCTGGCTTACAGTATGGATGACCATTCTGTTTTAATTATTAAAATCTCAAAATAAATTCTTCATGTAAGAACAAATAGCTTGTAGCTTGAATAGTGATTCATTTAGCAGATTCTTTTGGCAAAACAAGTGTAATTTCGATGCCATCTGCTGGACAAACACTAACATAGGTTGGTTGGTGGTGACCAGCACTTAGCATCCAAGTGCTGTTCCAGTCAATCTCAAAGATACATCATTATTGGTTCTACTGTAAAAATGTCAAAGAGACAAAGATATGTTTGTACTGAAAATAAAGGCTACATACAGTAGATCGGTAGGTCGTTCATCCTTAAAAACCATTATAATTAAGACAATATCATTCTGACTATAACAGATGCAAGTTCAAGATAAATTAGTTAGATTAATATAATAATGCAACATTCTCAAGAGACAATAGCCTGTCTCATAATCCACTTCAAACACATTTGGAAGTTGTGTGCATCTCTTCCAGGTCTGGATGCAAGAGTAATACAGAGTTCACATGCTCTTCAGATGTCGCCAATGGCAGGTTTCAGTAAGGTCGTAAAACTTCCAGAATCTCCTCTTTCAAAGAAACAGGCAAGTGTTGCTGCACACCTGGACCACCAATAATTGTTTCCCAGCAGTCAAAGCCACAGTCCTTCAAGTCCTGTATTGTAGTCTCAACTACCATGCAGTCTGTTTCTATAAAATAAAAACACAAAACCATGTCAAGTTCAGCTACAAGTCGAATGAAAAAGCTAAATTGTAATCAGTTAGTACAACAGCTTTATGCTGTAAGACATATTGAGCACAAATTAATAAATACACTGCCGTGCTGAAGTCAGGATCAGATATGAAAGTGTGAGACATCCTTCTAGTCAAAATAAAGCCACATAAATGTTGACAAATGCAGCCACACACACACACACACATACACACTTCACCTGTGACAAGTCCTCTAACGTACTAAAAATTAAATCAACGGTGTTATCCTAAGTCACAATAAAAAGGGTATGTATGACATGACTGTAGCCATACCCTAAGCTTTTGCATAAAATCCAGAGGTAACAAAGTATATAGTATAGTATAGTTCTGTAGTGAATGTTTCCCTAGTGTAGATCTGGTCGCCCCCTGCTATGTAATAACAAGGCTGCAAGTAAAAAGCCAGAAAGGCCTAGACAGGGCAAACTGTTGCACAGCTGGAGTTAGACACTGAACGGTTTCAGTAAGGTTCATGTTTTCAGTGAAAACTGGTCAACAAGGATCTCACAGCAGTTTAGGAGAGAAAACTGGAAGATATACTATATATATACTATATATATATATATATAGTATATATATAGGGACATATTTAAGAGCTTTAAAACGTACTTAAAAAGGTGTGTGTGTGTGTGTGTGTGCGTGTGTGCGTGTGTGCGTGTGTGAAAGTCTGCAGGCATAAACCAGAGTAGAATAAAGACTTTCTCTGCCTGTTTTGTAAAAAGAGAATTATAAACAGACCCCACCCCACACACACACACACACACACGACAGGATTGTCTAGTGGAAGGTTGTGGGCTTGAGTCCTAGAGTAGACCTACTTCTAAGCATTGTTGAGCAAGACGTCTTACCCCTAGTTACTCCTTAATACTTAGAATTGTAAATCACTTTGGATGAAAGCATCCATGTGACAAATGACACATGCACGCGAACGCACACACATACACACAAATATCTAGTCTGCAGACTGCCACTCAAATCCACATTTCAGGGACATACGAACCAAAGAATATTTGAAGAAGAAGAAGAAAAAAAAATGTTTTGTTAACTACAGAAGGCTCAAACCCCAGACACCTGTAAATGCCGTTTTTCACCTCACCCAAAGAATGTGAATATGAACACTCATCCTAAATGCCTGCTAGGACAAACTGCCCATTTAGTAGTAACAGGCATCGTACTAAGGCAGTGAAAGGTGGACATGCAGTGTTTACAGCACATTTAGTAGTAACAGGCATCGTACTAAGGCAGTGAAAGGTGGACATGCAGTGTTTACAGCACATTTAGTAGTAACAGGCATCGTACTAAGGCAGTGAAAGGTGGACATGCAGTGGGTTTACAGAACATTACCAGGTCTAAGAAGGGTTATGCCACAACCTCCACCTCCAGCGCCAGTCAGCTTGCTGTGGAGACCCCTGGCCAGCGTGATCTGGCAGAGCTGGTCTAGCACTGGGTGCCCCACGCCCATTACGTTGAGATGGTGTTGGTTGATATCAATAAGCTCCTGTAAAGTACAATGATGCGACAAACCATGTAATCATTCATTACCTTGGACTCCGAGTACTCCTGCACTACTTTCTTCAGAAGATGTAAAACAGCATTGTAGTCAGAGTCATCTGGACTATCAAATATGGTGATGATATGGTAAAGGTTTAGTAGAGGTTTAGCATTATTTGAAAGTGCGCCCATATGTGTTGCAACTTGCAAGCCAAATATGTTCCATATAATAAGCCACTTCCAAAAAGGTGGTTTAGATAAATGGTAAAACAAATCATTACTAAAATTGCAATATTATTTGAACAAATAGCTCTGCAAAATGTCCACAATATGTAATACAGACCAATAAAGCAAGGCAATTTGCATATTCTGTATGTACCTCTAGGACATTGTAATGCTCCCCTGTGATGGGCTGGGAGGTCATTTCAGAGAGGGTTTTCTCACAAGTGCAGGAAATGGCATCAACTGAATCGAGCACAGGGTTCATGACAGAAGGAAACTAAGGGAAATAAAATAAAAAGTATAAAATATACCCACAGGGGCTCAATGTGGCTTTATACAACTATGCAAAATACTAATTTCATATGTAAAATATATACAGTACACAAACATTTAAAGTCGGATTATAAAAAACAGGTTTGATTGATAATTTTCTTTGTGCACCAAACACCATCTACCTCTGTCTGAGGAGGCGATACTGTATATTTGCTGTTGTCACCACAGCAACAGCCAACAGGGGTGCTAATGCTACCTAAGAGTTTTTATTTCAATTTTTTATTTTTCTGCTGTGCGAAAACCAAGATAACTAGGTTAATTTCAGTCGCAAAAGGTAACACATGGTGGAGGAAACAAGCCTTTAGTACCTTATTCATTTTGTCCTTCACACCAGCAACCAGCACCTTGGTGCTGCGGGGTACTTTAGTATTAGTGAGGAGGATTCTTAGCAATGGCACCCTGGAAGAGAACGTACAGATGGATAAGCAAGTTCCCAATGGAGCGTTATTCGGGAACTGTTTTGTTATTACACAAACAATAAAGAGTCTTATCATGTTCTTTTTGCAGCCGTTTTGGCCAACATATTAACATTATGCATTTCAAAACGTTTCCATTCCATACAGTACATTACCTGCTTAATGGCATTATCTTTCCAGACAAGAATCTCAGCATGCCACCTGCATGAAGCAAAGTCAAATGTATAACAATGATAGTATAATAAGATACCTACAGCATAGTAAAACAGGCAGTATGTGTCAACATGGATTTTAAATAATCTCATAAAAACAAAGCACAGTACACTACTAGGGTATTCTGTAGTGTTGTTTAGAGCATACCCCATGTCCCGACAGCATTGTCCACCCCTGAAGGGTTACCATGGATGATCAACTCTCCTTTGAAAGCCCAACTATTGATGCGCTCCATATCCTCCTGACACCACCTGTAATTGTAGTAAAGTCAAGTTGATTGATATAGCCTTTAATCATATTATAGTCCTAAAGGGCTGTACAGTCCCAAAATTCACATAGAAACAAACGACACCCCCTTAACCTGTAACACTTCAGTAAAAACTATGTGGGTAAAAGAAAAGAGAAACCTTTGGAAGGGACCAGAGAGAAAGGAAGCCACCCTTCCAGGATATTGAGAAACAAACTTCTGCCAGCCTTATTACCTCACATATCCAACCCAAACATTTTTATTGTACTTGCATAAACGTCAAGACATTGAATTGTAGAAACAAACTGCAAACGCAGCACATGGCAGAAAGTGGGTTTCCGTGCGAGAACATCACCTGGCTGTGTGTTCCGTGTCGCGGAGGGGAGCGGGTATTGCCCCGCTTGTGGAAAGCAGAGCAGCAGCTAGACACACAGAGAAGGCTGCGCTGGAGCCCAGGCCTGCCCCTGTAGGCAGCTCTGACCACACGGACACAGTCATGCTGGGCAGCTCTCTTGAAACAATGCACAGATGGGTTTAGTGAGGAGAATAGTCCTACCTGATGCAGCAGATATAACAATGTGCTGTATCATCTGTTTCACCACATCAGGACACTTCCCTGCATGTTAACCTGATGGCATCAAGACAGCTACAATCTATATTCGGCAAATTGTGTGGGCAGACAAGATGGTTGCTGTTTACTGCATAGGTGGAGCTAAGCTACACTCAGTTAGGATAAAAAAATAAACTGATAACAGGTGGTCAGAAGGACTTTTGATTCATGAGGCTTTGTATAGAACTAACAGTAGGATTTCATAGCATATAATGTAATAAACAACAAGAAAAGCAAGACATGTTATAATAAACAGAATGGTGTTACTGACTGACTGACACTGACTTTGTTGTGACTTTTTGGGGGGGGAAAATATGAATAGCTGCACTCCCTACATGATCACTTTTACTAGGAGGAGCAAATTGTGTACATATGTAACAGAAGCCTGCTCAGCACAGCTGTCAATGTCAGTCAGGAAAGCTGCTTCGGCCAGACAGGGAGATACTCTAAACTAATTGTCTGACTAGTCTTTTCCCAGGGGAAGCACATTTCCAGACGCGTTAAAGGAGGCTGGGTGGCCCGGTGGAGTCTCATTAGTGGCCATCCTGCCAGAACCCATTCACCTGGCTCACACACAGGCCAGCAGCGTGTCACACCTGATTAAGCCTGCTCACACAACCTGATGGTCTAATGCACCTGAGCGTCTCCCCTACTGCCTCATGCTGCTGGACTCTCACAAACTAGCACGTGGTCCGCTTTATCCTTCATTTCACGCACAATGCATCTTTAGAGCTCAGTGAAAAGGTATATAATTCACTCCTGCATGTGACCATTCAGCCACAGATGTTTACAGACATGCATAGTTTTTATCAACTTTCAATTTGAGGGTCGGCAGTATGTCTATCTGCGTTTAAAATAGCATTGTAAATATTATAAAATACACAATAGTGTTGTGACCAGTGTAGTTTGAATTCAAGAAGCCATGGTTTGCACACTATTGTACAAAAAGACCTACGCTTTCTATTGTACTGATGTTATCTCATGCTGAACAACTTACAACAAAAGAACGGCCTAAACAGTCATAGTGAATTCTGTTAATTGTCAAAATGTTTAGTAAGAAAAGTATAATAGCACTTAAGACTTCTCACCCTGATCCAAATAGTGAGAGGTAGATGTAAAGGAAAGCTAATGTGGCCATGCTACCAGTGTCCAGGTTCCCACTGGTCACATCCATAAAGTCATGCAGTCTTTTGACAAGTTCCCCATCCAGCTGTTTTACCTCCTCTCGCTTAGCTAAGAAAACAACAGAGGGAGAAGAGGCATATTACTGTAGAGACTTTTTTACTCTGTTACACTGTTATATACAAACTTGTAAACTTATAAAAAAGTTATAAGTCTTATAAGCAGTAGATCCTCATCTATTTACTGACCCTCGATGATGTAGATGCAGCTGTGCACAATATTAACCCTTTATGAGTATACATTGAGACCACTGATACCCATTGCTACCCAAAGGTCACCCATACAATTAGAAACGCCCCTATAAAAAAGATCTCTCTTGATCTCTCCAGTGTACACAAGACATGCGGTAATACACATTTTTACTTTTATATTTGTCATTGTAAACCTCATAATATTTCTAATAATTTGAAATAGAGGGCAGATCCACTTTAACCAGCTAGATCCACTTTTGATTTGGGGGTTGACAACCCTATACTTTTGCAATACTTGTGTGAACAAATTAATCTGCTCTATGTACAGTGTGTGCATGCATGCATGTTTCAAGGTGAGCCCTGTATTTGTACAACCAAAATTAGATGTATGTTTGCAATGATACCACTGTTTACTGTAGCATTCAAAATACACTGTTTCGATTGGGAATGTATTCAACCCATAGACAACCGTTACCTTTGGAATCAGGAATTAGTTGCTTCAGCTCAGAGAGGTCCCAGGACAGGAATGTGTCAATGTTTGGAAGTTTAACACAAACCTTACCAGAAGAGCTGGGTCGTAAACATAAATATGTCCTCAGGTTCAAACTCACAGCAAGAGCCACCTGGCAGGTAGAAACAATAGTCTATAGAATACAATCAGCTCATACTGTTTCATTGAACAATGTTGTCTGACTAGTTAACAATCGGGAAATATTACCAGAACTTATTCATTTTCATCTTGACCTACCTTTCCGTGTACAACAGCATGCTCTCCGTGGAGGATTGCTTTTCCAGGAGCAGAAACTATTACTTCATTGACATGCATTTCCAGTACAGCATGGAGAGAATAAATATATGAGGAAGTGGATCAAGTTCAATATTCACTGTCAGTGGTAACTAGTGTTATTTCCCCAAGAAACCCTTTGGGACATACGTTAAACATTGCGTTGTTACAACTAGCTATGGTCTACGATAAATTGGCAAAAAAGTACTTAAACAATCAATTTTCTGTACGACATTGAACCACCTATCTTAGTAAAACTGACAGCTAAGAATTCTAGGCTACTCTGGGATGGAACAAGGATGAAAACACAAAAACAGACTATGGCGAGAGGTGAGCAGCGTGGGTCTGTAGCAGCCAATGAACAGCCCCATAAATATCACACTATCCAATCACGCAGTAGTTGAACAGCGACGAGACAATTGATGCATTCAATGCACTCAACGATTACTACGTTCAGGTACCTATTTTTTCCTAACGACGCGAGAATCTTTGCAATATTTTCTTGGACTACTTTCAAATACATTTTCTTCATTAATGGGTGTGGCGAGAGTTGTTCAATGACGTGTATTAATTGCCCATCTGCTTTTTTTGGAACATGCTAGCTAGGGTATTCTATATTCGTGAGTACCGCTATTTTACTTTATTTTAACGTAAAGTGAACGTTACGCCATCCTGAACACATCCTTGGTCGTGCCATTGGTTGTGCGAGAAAACGACATCCCATTTTTACTACGGATTCAAGCGAGTGACAAACACACTTTACGCGTATATCGTTTCTATGGCTGCAAAAATGGCTTCGCTTACAGTGAAATCCTCCTTCATATTATGTATCCCAAGGACATGCATACGGCTGAATCTGCATCGGAAAATACTTTCTGAAGGCTTTGCAAGAAGGTAGTTGGATGTTATTGTCAAGCTAGTTGTTAACCAATATTTTGCTATCTTTATACGGTAGCCTAGTTGTTTATCTTAGCTAGCAACTAGAGAATGTACACTTTTCCTGCAATTATGTGTTGTGTTATGTAATACATATTGATCAAGTTATGGGACAACGCACTTTTCTTAATTTACTTAGTTATGCCACTGGAGACAACGTCAGGGTGCTGAAAATATACACCAAAACAGGAGACAAAGGTTTGTTTCTCTTTGCCATTTACGCTTACATTATTTTAAATTATATATTTACTTATTTTTTAAATAAGTATTCAAATATTCGAGGTTTCTCAAGCACATTTACGGGAGAAAGAAGGCCGAAAGAAGATAATGTGTTTGAAGCATTGGGAGCTACAGATGAATTATCATCACATATTGGGTATGTTATGTTTCTACAGCCTATTTTTTAGCGATGCAAATGTACAGTATTTTGTTCTACAGTCCCAAACATGACCATCTTAACTTCGCATTGCAGCTTGGCTCGCGAGTTCTGCATTGACAAAGACCATCTATTCATATACCAGCTGGACAAGGTTAGGATCATCTTGTATGAATAATCTCCATTGTTTAAATAATTTTAAACAATGTAATTCAGGTAATTCCACAATTTTCTCCTACAGATACAATGTGTTTTACAGGATGTGGGTTCAAATATTGCTACCCCCAGGTCATCTGCCAGAGAAAGTCACATAAGTAACATTCTTGGTTATACAAAGCAGTACATTTTTTATTAAAAAAATTGTGTGTATATATATATATATCTATAGATATATATATATCTATATATAGATATATCTATAGATATCTCTATCTATATATATATATATATATATATATATATATATATATCTATA
>JAODUK010000024.1:1638940-1650934 GCA_027564635.1 Typhlichthys eigenmanni
AGAGAGAGAGAGAGAGAGAGAGAGAGAGAGAGAGAGAGAGAGAGAGAGAGAGAGAGAGAGAGAGAGAGAGAAATATAATTTATATCAACATTTCTGACAGTTATCAACTTGGTAAGATACATTTTCTATCACTCACAATTTTTTACACACCTGGTTTCTTTGACTCGTTGGATTTGAGACAGCGAACGTACCAGGCCTCCTTGGCCATCAGGATCTCTGTCAGCTTCAGAAGACTGCTCTTAAACTGGGTGACCACCTACAGACACAGAGTTGAGGGGTCATAATCCCTAACAGCTCATCTGTCAAACACATATGGCTTACTGGAGAAGGAACATTTCAGTGGCCTCTAAAGAATGACCAGGAAAATGTGGTGTCTTAAGAATGACAAGGAATCAATATCACTCTAAAGTAGATGCATGGTTCAATAGTTGTTAAATACATTTATTTTATGATAGAAACAAGATATGTAGGTATTGAAGGGTTTGAAAGCTCACTGTCTCTGGTCTTCGTCGACTGTCAGGTTCCATGGAGGAGAAACACTCTCTGACTATAGCATTTTTAGATTGACGGATCAGCTATAAGAAAGTGGAAAAACACAAATATCTGTGCATATATACAGTGCATGCGTGTGTGGAGATGTGTGTGTCTGTGTTACGCAAGATACAAAGTTGATACTCAAGCCTCATTTGCCAAATATAAGGTATTCCCTCTTGTATAATTTAAACTATGTCTACAGGCTGGTAAATAATTAATGAACCATTTGAATTGAGTCCTCTTAGCGTGCCATTAGTTGTGTCACATACGGTATAATACAGTTAGAAATACGCAGACCTACCTCTTTTAGGTTACGATACAGAAGATCATTGTTTTTGTCCAGGAAACCTAAACACAAGATGTGGAAGCAAGTGTCCATTGAACCCTTAAAATAATGGAGCTGTTTAGGTAGCAAGGCCTGAGATTTTGTTTTCTCTTACCCACAACACAGTAGGTGACCTCCCCAGCATAATGCAGGAGACGGAAATCTCCCCTCTCCAGAGTCTTACGTGTCATCTTGTCAGCCAGCTTGTGCCTGCAGTCAATGGGGCAAGGAGAGACAGAGGAATGAAGAGTGAGAGGTATTGAGGACCGAGCTTAAGCCTTCTTCTCTGTCAGCTCACTGTGCTGAGACAAGCCATCCATCAGCAACATGGTAATGAAAGGATTTAGACCGGAGAGGGGTGACATTTTGAATTGCACAAAAAAAAGGCTTTGTATTTCAATAAAGTGACTGGCCAATGAATAAATACACAAAGCCAAAGCAGTTGTAACATAAAGATCTCATAAATATTCAGGAATGTAAAGGTCTGAAAGGTTTCTTTTGTCATTCAGGGAATACAGGTGTTTAGAGTAGATGTTGCTCTTTATACTCTGTACTAAATGTAACCAATCACTAAGAAGTTATCCCGAATGAATTAACCAATTTACCTTTCCCAAGCCACGCCCGTTTCACTTGTCCTACCTAGTTACTGTAACTAGGTAGGACAAAACACCATAGCAACTATTATAGGAAAACAGACAGTTGACGGGAGGTTCTGTCAGATTCAAAAAATGCTCAACTGTTACTGGAGGACATGCATAAAGGGGCGGGGCTTGGGAAAGGTCAATTGAACTGCAAACACCGGCGTGGGTGTGCATAGGGTTCTGGACTGTGTTACCCACGTGACAAAGTGTGGGTGATTTCCCATCATCTCCTCCAGTCTCTCCAGAAACGTGAGGTCTGTAGCATCTCCTGGTCTGACACACTCCTCGTCCTATAGGATAGTAACAATTAGCAAAGATGCTATTTTCGTAGCATAGTATGTTCTAACCTACAGTGTGTCAGTATCCTTATTGTGCACCAGTATTGATATGATTCCCCTGTGTCGCTCCTCCACCAGGTCACAGATGATCTTGTTGTTGAAGAACTGAACTGGCTCCCACTTTTGAAGAAAAGAAACCGGATTAAACCAAATTCTGTGAGTCGGTCCCTTTTCAGGGTGCATGGGTGTTTTACCTCAATATCTTCAGCCTCATACTCCTCCTGCTCAGACTTCAGAGTTAGCTGTATGAAGAGCTGTTGCAGTTTCTCATTGCAATAGTTTATACAAAACTGCTCAAAACTGAAAGAAAAAAACCTTTACAATCAAAATGTAGTCTTTCGGATATTCTTACATTAATATAGAAATGTCTTCTTCAGATTAAATATTGAAGGCTGCAATCGAAAAAGGGCCAAACCTGTTAACATAGAATACTTCAAAGCCGTATATGTCCAGAAGCCCTATGACCGTTTTCCTTGAGGAGTCCTAATAACAGTATTAGTAGTAAAGTATTAGGCAACCAATCAGAAGCATGACATGTTCAGAGTTGCTGTGTGAGATCTGTAAAATACAGTCTAGCCTAATTTGTCCCTACCTTATTCTCCAAGGTCTCGTTGATCCTGTTAACCAACCAGGTGAAGGTTCGGCCATAAATGGCTTTGGCCAGGGCATTCCTGGCATAGATGGCATGATCTATTGTGAAGGGACTAAGGACCTAGACAGGAAGGAAACACACTAATATTACCATATATCAGCAGTAAAAACGTTTAAAAGGGTATTTGTGTTGGTATTGTATAGTATACAGAGATGATCACCTCATCTGTTTTGGCTTCAATCTTCCTCCACGTTAGAGCCTCTTGGAACATTTGAACATTGACTTCTAGCAGCTACAGGGAAATAACATACATGGTTAATGTTATGTTTGTTTTATAATGATGATATGTAAGAAATGAGCCACAGTATGACATGCTTACCTTTGAGACCCACTGCAACTCTGCATTGTTGTTCAAGGTGGCATAGCCTTTACTGTCAGGCTCAAACTGAACATTGCCCAAGTGGAGAACACTCGCAACAATCTCAAACAAGTCCTGCAAAGAAAGAATATCAACAGGGTTCTTCTGGATAAAGTCCACTACTATTGATCTTTAATAAAAATGTAAGATCACTCAGATAAACTTACCTTAGTGTTACCGTTATTGAAGTCGATGATCTGCAGTGCATTTTTGACTGTTTTCCAGTCATTCTTGTCATTAATTGAAGACACAATGGCACACTCCCCCTGTTAGAAAGAAGAAACATGGTGAAGCATTGCCTTGTACATCTTCCCCTTTTCCCCTATGATGTATACCTTATACCTGTGTTAGGTAGCTGTAGTGCTGGCTGCCTCTCTCCAGGCCGAGCTGGTGCAGTAGATCATCCTCTCCTCCCTCCACCAGCTGGTAGAATATGTGGAAGTTCCTCTCTCCATGATTCTGGTGCACCACCCTGGACTTCTCCAGCAGGTAGTTCAGAATATGACCTCCAACTGCATCCCCCTGTGTGAATCACAACCCTGTAGAGAGCAGCTCTATACCTTTATGTATCAATGCAGTGTAACTTATCTTTAGTGCGACCGTTATGTGTTGAAATTTGTGTACGTTTACTTACGGCATCATGTTTTATATTGTATGCTCTTTATCCTACCTCACTGTTAAACTGAATGTCCATGTACTTCCCAAAACGACTGGAGTTGTCATTCTTGAGTGTCTTGGCATTGCCAAAGGCCTGAAGAGAAACACATTTTTAATATAAGTGTAAATATTTGTATGTAATAAACTAGTACTGTTGGTTTAGGTCCGTTGTTGAAAATAGAGAGGACACATTATCTAGTTTATTTTTCTTCAAGTATCGGTTCACACTTTTTATGTTTTTATAATGGTTTGTGCCACAAACTAGTTTGCTTAGCTTAGCTTTACTGCATGATAAATCTCTCCTTTGATAAGGGGGAAATCCCATCAGTCACGTGTGTTGGTGTCTTAACTAAATAAAACAACATATTTCTAAAGCTAGGGACATTCACTACACAGCTTCCTCTTTGTAGTGGATGGAAGCATGGTTTATGACTATTTATTTTCAGCAGAACATACAGATATGCCTGTAAT
Source organism: Typhlichthys eigenmanni (assembly GCA_027564635.1). Taxonomy (NCBI): domain Eukaryota; kingdom Metazoa; phylum Chordata; class Actinopteri; order Percopsiformes; family Amblyopsidae; genus Typhlichthys; species Typhlichthys eigenmanni. The sequence goes on from JAODUK010000024.1 coordinate 1,642,917, forward strand.
TAACTGGCATGTCTGATAAACAACATTTGAATAAAACCTAGCGGTGCGGGCTACTGAGAAGAGCAGTCAGACCTCCAAGACCGGGTTGGACATTAGCATCCTGTCTCTGACAGTATTCAGCAGAGCAGTGCTGGGACAGCTGACAGCATAGTACTGCAGGATCTTCTTAGAGGCCTCTGTCTTTCCTGCCCCACTCTCGCCGGAGATCAGGATGAAGTGGTTGTTGAGCTCGGTTAGCATGGTGTGGTAAGCATTGTCTGCCAGAGCATAGCTGCAAGTACAATGTTACACTGGTGACATTGGGGAGCATGCTGTAAGTTCATGTGAGGATGGCAACATTGATTCAACTGCATGTGTGTTGAATAAGAAACATCTGATAGAATCTCACATGTGAGGCGAAAGTTCAAAAAAGTTGATGCCCATGTAAAGATTAATCTGTTTGGTATTGTAGATATCCAGCTCTTTGTAAGGGTTGACAGACACGATCAGCGTGCCAATATAGGTCTATGAGAGAGAAAACAATGAAGCAGAATCGCATGGTTGTACTATGGAACCATGATTAATGCTATAGGAAACAATGGTTGAATAAAGTAACCCATATCCTTCTTTCATTGACTCACATAGATGAGGTCCTCATTAAAACGTTTCTTCAGGTTGTCGAGGAAGGCGGTCTCTGTGACCTCATCGAGAAGGACAAAGTCCTGGATGCCCACGCGGTCCCTGGCAATCAGGGCCCCCTCCATGTCTAGCTGACCCTGAGCAACACAGAATTCAAAGTTGTTCCAATTCCACAGTCCTTGCACAATTATACCGTACAATACCCATTTTGTGTGTCACACATTCAGTACATCACAGATTAGAAGTTTATATGAATACATTAAAAAATACAACTACTGGACTTAAAAGGAGGAAAAGATTTGGACAGATACAACTATGTCACATTTTGAAATGATATACAACATTTTGACAAACAGATAAATGAATGTACAGCTCCAATAGCTCCGTGGGGGAAGAGCGATGTAAGAAAGCACCAGAAAAGGCACAAAACCTTTTCCTTTTCTAATAAACAAGAGATCTAGAAGTCTTTGAAGCAGAACTGTGTGGTGGTGCAGAGGAACCGACAGAAGCTCGCTGTTACTACAGAACACATGGCTGGTGGCCTTTAGTCCACTAGACCTGACACACCAGCCAATCACATGGAGCGAAAAGGGAAAGGGGGAACCCAAAACAGCGGCACATTTAAGAAGCATAGTGGGAAAAATTCCACCAGTCTGTTTTGCATTCTCAATACCAACACTTGGACCAAAGGTTTTCACAGCTTTTGTTGGTTTTCCCTTTTTTCTGCCTCCTTTGGAAGCAGAAGTCCTTTGATTCTCAACTCTCTGTAAAAACATTTAAAGAAAAAAGATAATCCATTGGATCTAATTGACACAAAGCCCACCATCTACCCTTTCGTGCCCCCCCGTCCCTCCCCTTTGCACAGCTCTGGTTTCTTCTGAGAAAGGCCAAGTGTTTTTGTCCTGTAAATACCACGGAGAAGAGACAAAAAAGACGTTTTTAAAATGCAGTCTACAATCCATTACACATATTCCCCCTGCATATCCATTCAGTAATTATTCATTCGAAAACATTTAACGTCACTGTGAATTTCACACTAGGCAGTCGAAACACAATGGAGGAGATTTGGCCTATTTTTGGGGTGAGGAGGGGGGCGTTCGGTTGTACAGAGGAAGGGTGAGGGCAAAGGGGGGGGGGGGGGGGGGGGGGGGGCAGAGGAGGGCAGTGTTTGTCTGATCTGAGAACCTCTCAAACAGGGCCGTCTTGAGACAACGGGACAGACTAAATAGTGCAGCAACGGTCTGTGTCCTGCTGCTTGCTGTGGGACACTCACTTAGTTGGCCCCGAGGGGGAACAATAGAGGCTTGTTCTTAGCAATCCTGTGCTGTAATTTGGACTTCATTACTTTGCTCACACAGGGCCCCATGGAAGGACAGAGGAGGCTAGTCGGATGAGAGTTTTTCTCTTCCACCTGTCAGCTCCCACCCCAATGCCCTCAGCCCTCTGCTTAACAATAACCCTCACCCTGTGTCCCCACCAATAACCCTCACCGACCCCCGACCATTCAGTCCCCCCACTTTAAGCCAATAAGACAGGTGAACAATATCATTGAAGAAGCCCCGTTTGAGATGTCAGAATCAATCTGGTGATGCGCTGGTGGGGGGGCTGCTCCAGGGTATATGTGACACCCCCTGTCTTCATGGGAACAAACACCAGCATGTGCAAACAGACAACATGAGGGCAGAGCGTGACTTGAGGATCTGCCATACAGTATGACAAGTAATAATGTAACCTGGTAACCTTTTAATCAACCAGTGAGTAGTAGTGTTGGTAATAATAATAATAATGGTTTTAATTTGATTTGAGGTGTGGTTTGCTGATTAACTTTTCACCCTGACCAGGTTGTTTATGAAAACATTATTTAGCCATTCTTAACAGCCAGATATCTAGCATATTATTTAACGATGTATGGCTGTTAATGCCAATACACGGCATGCCATTGTTGGCAATGCAAAGAGTGTCATTTGAGGAAAGAACGCATTATAACTTGAATCTAAAACAATATACAACCGTGACGTATACTCTTTGCACAAAGTCAGATCTGCTGAGAGAATAATTATGTAATGAACCCAGCAGCCGTGGTCAGATCAGGTGAATTGCGTTGCCATCTCAGAGCACAACCAATTGTACTTTAATTAAGAGATGGGGACTGATTCTGGTTTAGAGTGTCAGTGTCGCCACAACCAGGGTGACCTCACCTCTTGGAAAAGGAGGGGTTATTTGCTGGAGGGACACACATGCAACCAGCAGGCAGCGCCTATAGCAGCCTGAGGCAGCAGCACGTTCTTCCTTGCCCCATTGCATTGTGGGGCGTAAACTATCCCCTTTGCAGAGCAGGGGAACACTTGACCCTATAGTACGTTTATCTCCATTGAGAAAACATCAGGCCTCCATTATGCTAAAGTACTCCATCTAATTCAGTGACAACTTTGTGACCTAAAAAGCTAAAAAGTTATGGAATCCCTTCAATGCGTGAATGTAAGCAATCAACCCCTCAACATAACAGCATAACAAACATGAATGTCTACAGAAACAGCACTGAAGAATATGCATTGTAATTGTTTCTTGATATCATTTGATGAATGCTACGGGGTGCTACGTGGTCCCCAACCCACAAGATGAGCACCACTGTTCTAAATGAACAGTGAATAGATGAGCAAAACATGAATATGACCCAGCATACGACATATATTCATATATCCATACCTGCATGTTGGAGGTTTCCAAGTGTCAACCAATCAGTTGCAGAATTTCAAATCAGACTCAACGTTTTCCTCTTTCCAGGAAAGTTAGACACATGCTGAGTACCCTCCCATATCTGTCTGCAAGGAGCCCATCCCTGGAAATAATTGACAGGTTAATAGCTAGTTAGCTAAAGGCCAGTTTGTACTGAAGCAAGGCATTTAGAGTCTTCTTCCATGTGTTGCCATTATTAGCGACTTCTTTCACAACATCCAACACTACAAGACCTGCCTTCTCTCTGTTGGATCCTCTAGGTATTTAATGATTCATGTAGTGGGTGGTGAAGAAACAAGGAGATCTTATTCAGAGCTCACCTGAGTATCTACTGCTACACTGAGTGTAACATAAAGATGCAGAAACCAGATCCAGTCCAGACCATTTCAGCCTGTGTTCTTTCTGTCTGTGCATGCTTCTATCGTCTTTCTCCTCTCTCTTCTTTCTCTTTTCTCTCTCTCTCTCTCTCTCTCTCTCTCTCTCTCTCTCTCTCTCTCTGTCTGTCTCTCCCTCTTGCTCTCTCTCTATCTCTCACGCTCTGACGCTTTCTTCAGCCATTATTACACTATTAGAAGTAACAAGGATCCCCATCACTCCACAGCCAAGGTCTTATTACCGATCTTTGATTCAGTGATTGATACATTAACAAGCTAATCGCTAACAACGTTGTTGCTCACTATAACAGTTCAGCCTAGGATACTGCCAATATTCTCAGAGTTCTTGACCTGACAGTTTAATCTGGTTTGAATTGAGGTCTGATCAAGTGTAATAAAATAGAGGTATAGCTCAAACTTTCCTAAAATGTGCATTGCAATTGTTTAATAATGTATACATTTCTGCCTGGGGATCAATATAACACACATCATACTGTATATAGTCTCCCTGTCTCATGGCGAATCCCTGCAATTTGCAGGGATTCACCACCTGGGAGACAACACTACCTCTGTAACCTGGCAACCTAAGTATAGAAACAAATGCACCATAGGCAAAAGGTAGGCCTATCCATTTCCCGTCTGTGACCTAAATTTGAGAGAAGATCCTGTTTCACTCAGGTTATGGTTTATTGAATGCTTTCAGTTTAATTGGGCTTAATAGATCAATTCAATGTTGTCAACTTTAGCTTTGCCACACCCCACCCGTTCCTTGACCTAGTAGCCCAGCAATGCTTGTCCAACCTTAACAAGCTTTGTGCTACCCACTGGGCTAGGGTTCAGCACAAGACATGGCAAATCCAATTACACAGGAGTCAGAGAGGTTGATTTTCCCATTATAGATTCCATGCTGAGAATGAGAGATGATTATGAGAGGTGATGATATCTATCTATCTATCTATCTATCTATCTATCTATCTATCTATCTATCTATCTATCTATCTATCTAGGTCACCCATTGTCACTGCAATAGTAATAGTCTTTTGAATATTTGTTTCCTCCATATTCTTACAGTAAACGTTTTTTTGTCTTTTTCAACATTAAATGTGTATAGCAAAGGTATAACATATTCAGCTAATGTGATTTTGAGGAAATTCATCCTTCATATGGTAATTTATACTGTACATTACAGTAATAAATTATGTTTGTCAGTCAAGTGTCAGTGGCATTCTTTGTTAGAGTTATTATGGTTACTTTGAGTGCAGACAATATTATACACGCAAAAAATAAAGGTCAGGGGCAATGCTAAATGTCTACAAATCTGATTACAATAACTTGATTTAGGGGTGTGTGAGTGTGATGCTTTGCTCTGGCACTGGCCTGCTTCCTGATGAATCATTGGTCTTTACATAATAACCAAGGGCACTGGACCTGCCCCAGGTCACAGAAAGGTCAACATAGTCAGCATCATTACTGTAAATCTCTATATTAGGTTTGATACTATCACCTATTATATATAAAATATGTTATTTTACAATTAGCAGTCACCTTCTGTGGTGTTGCCTTGATATTGTGCAACACGCCATTTGTTGTTTTAAAAATGATTGGAATTAATTAAAGTATGAGTCATGGCCTGAATATAATTCACCACATAGATGTAAAGGTAAAACATTTGACCATTACATTTTTTTACTATGCAAGCAACATGTGGTTGTTTTTGCTCTGGTGTGTCTAACCCATGGCATGGCCTATACATTACATTACTCTATGTGTGACTTCTGCCTGATGGCCTGTCAATGAAGACCCTCTGACCACTCTGTTCAACAAATGTTGTTCCTATTTAAGGGGTTGACAAGCAAGATACTAACTGCATCTTGGCCTGGCTGACAGCAGCTTCCCTTCCGTGGCCAGTGGGTCACATGGGTGACATGTCATTCTGGGGGACAAGGCTTTGTGCGTGCTGAGGAGATTAGATGGGTGACCTCATTCTCAGAGGAGCTGGGGTGTTTTTAGTAAACACTTGGTGCAAGATAAAAACGGAGCCAAACATTGGCCACGTATCGGTCGGCCCTCAGGCGGTGGTCCCATTGTTTCCCTATTTCTCCTGAACAAGCATGAGAGAGGAATGCAACCACTCTCTGTGTTGCTAAACTGTGAGTCCTCATTTGCTTATAGCATATAGCTCAACTTGCAGGGGGACTTGGGAAGAGCTGGCAATATCATTTGAATGTATTACTGTAATAATACAAATCATAATCATATCATATCATCATACTGTATATCATATAATCATAAACATTCCAATCAATGTTACATACTGTATGCTTGCATGGGGGGAGGAGCAGGTTATGGGGTGTTTTTTGCATCCATGTGAAAATTGTGGTTGTTGTAAAGCCCTTTGATTGTAACTAACGCTATATAAACTAAATTAATCTTTGTGTTAAAAATGCTATCCTAATGGAAGTGTTTCAGTATAGAAACTCTACACAGGTAGCTGGCCAAATGATAAGTCACCATGTCATCACAGGACTGACAAAATAATTATTTCGTTTCCATATTATATTTCCACGGGCTCTAGGACCTAAACGGCCTGATCTTGGAGGATGGTTTCATTTTTGTCCGTTACGCTCATGCATGTAATCATTGATTGTGCCTATTGTGACAAGGCGATTTACCATCTGCACTGTCCCGTGGGGTTCGCACTCTGTCATCGCTCTGCCCCCTATACAGAATTAAAGGAATTTTCTTTTAATTTCCGGTTCCAAGATTAAATTCCCGCAATTAACACAGTTATTGCCTTTACGTAAACACCAACCAAGGTTGTTAAGCTACTATAAGTAACAATATCATTTAGGACAACAAATAACGTTTTGCAACTTGTTTCCACAATATTAGTCCACAGAGTATAACCTAAGACTAATCAGAAAAACATGGCAATCATGAAAAGCAGCATACTGCCTGTTCACGTTTCGAAAATACCATCCGTTTTAAATAGAGCTCATCAGCATATTGTTTTCCTCTTGTCAGCCTCATCGCCGTGCTATTGCTACTAGGTTATTTCCGTGTCTGCCTGCAGCCCACCCCCATCCCACCACCCTCCCATCGCGCCTCCCCGGCTCTTTTTCCCACTGTTGGGCGCAGCAAGACGCGGGTGCAGCGGCGGGAAGCAAATTAAGCACACTTCCCTAAAAGTTCACATTCACACATGCCACAAGTAACGACTCACATATAGGGGACTTCATTTGGACTAATCTACCAAACAGGATCATGTGGCAGCAAAATGGATATTTTATAATTTTTGTTTGATTTGTTTTTATGAATTGATTTTATGGGAATTATTTTCTTCTTAATTTTAAAATTGACTTCATCCTTACATTTTTATTGCATAATGCTCTAGATTAGAATTTGTGTTCGTTGACGGGTCGTGGCCCATTGGTGTAGCCTATTGAGTATGCATTTTGTTTTCATAGTGCCAAACAGCGCACCTGTCCGCTGCGAAATCACCACGTTTAAAAGGGACGTTAGATTGAGAAGGACATCCTCTAGATATCTCAATCTTCATGCATGCATTCAATATACAGAAGAGGACTAGGCTATAGCTACTTGTGAGTGAACGAGCATTAACTGACATGGGCTGTTAACAAGGTGCATAAGGCTGAATGCATTTGATGCAGTTTCATTTGAAATTGTTACTACAGAGTAAACAAAGAACCGATGTGCAAACGTTTGAAAACGGACCGGCATATTCCTGTACTAGATGTATCAAGTGTCGGTGTTTTCACGGACAGTGTCACAGACGGTGTTTGCATCAGCTGTCAAACCCTTGGGATCCTGCTCCTTGAACCTCTGAGGCGCTCATTGCGCATGTCAGAGTGGAGGACAGCGCCGAAGAGGGAAATTTAAAAACGGTTTTGGTGAATCAAGTGGAACACAGTCAAAATACAGTACAGGCTCACACATAGGCACACACTACCTTCATTGTAATCTAAAAAAGGTATGTCTTTAACAATTTTCTCTTTTGCATGATATTGCAATATTTTACAATGGCAATGTAATTGAACTGTTGATATAGGTTTTATAAATAGCGATGCATGTACCTATTGTCATTTATAATACCTAATGTGGTGAGAGTAGCCTACAATGTAAATGTGGTTTTATTAACCAGAACTAATTACCGGCTATTATGTATTTTATGTTAAATACATGTATGCATTATTGTAAGAGCAACATTCATACAGCTCATACAATTCATCAATTGATACAGTAGAAATAGGCTAGAACAAAGGGATAGTG
>JAODUK010000024.1:1653756-1667198 GCA_027564635.1 Typhlichthys eigenmanni
GAGCATTATTTTCAAATTAATGGTTTTTGACCATAGGTATAAATAATTGTTTGTTTTGGTAAATGTTTTGTAATTGTCTATTTACAAAAGCATTATGACAGAAAACACCAAAGTATTATATTACGGTATTATTAAAATATATTAATATTTAGTATATTGATATTTATTTTAATATATAGTAAGTTTGCATCACATCTAATATACCATATGCACTATATTAAACATTAACATAGGCATTTCGTTTGCAATTGTAGTTTTCAAAAACCCCAGGAAATGATAGAAGGTGGACTAAACACCAGGATGTCAGGAATAACTGACAGCGCTGGACACCATCCATCCCCACAAGACTACAGGTAAGAATTTGTCTCATGTTTTATTTATTGTGACAAAGGGGATTGTTGGGAGCGCTTAGAAACACTCCATTTCTTTTCATCTCATAAGTTCAAAACCACCAGAACTGAGATGCCTCAATGGGGAGAGAGAAAAGGCATATTTATGTTAATGTATCCCAAAAAGGTATGTCCCAAAGTGTCATGGAATTGTCTACCCTCACTGTGTTCTAAACGTAGATGGACAGCTCTTTGTGTGTGCGTGTGTGTGTGTTGGTGTTGGGGAGGGGGTTGTATGAAAAAGGACAGAGAAAAAAAACTGCAGAATAAATGATTTTCAGTCTCAATGGATCTGTCAGAAACCATCAGCTCTGTTTACACTCCTGCTGTCGGAGCACGGGGCACTTGAGCCCCTCGGCCTGCCGCCCAGGGGGAGATGTGGCTCTCTGGGTCAACATGAGAGGGAGGGTTTGGAGAGAATGAGGAGAATGAGGAGGAAGGAGGAGGTGCAGTATTTAGTGTTGTTGAACCTCTGGGAAAGCATAGATGGTTTAAAAGCACAACGTGTATTGTAAATCATACAATAATGAAGACATTTTACTGCTTTCATGTTAATTGAACAGGGACGATGCATGTTCTCTCTGTTTGCTATTCACCACAGAACATACATGTTTAACTGTACATTTATAATGGCGTAAAAGTCATTGCTTGATTTACAGTAGCTGCAATAATAGGAAGAGCAAAAATAAGCGAGAGAGAGAGAGAGAGATTGATCCCAGGCTTGCCTTGGAGGTCTCTGCTATATAGCAGGCAGTGATGCATTGCCCAGCACATCCTCTACAGGCAAAGCTCCCAATCATTCCCTGGCGCATGCAAGGTGTTTAAGACGTGTGCCGTTTTCCTGGCAGCCGCGATGTCACGTATTCAGACAGTAAACTGTGTAAGCACTGAGGCCTGACCTCTAACAACACCAACAACCCCCCCCTCCAGGCTCTGTTGATCTCCCCATTAGGGGAATGAGGTGCCGGTGGGTGGTGGTTGGGGGTGGTATGACTGGAAAGGGGACAGGCAAACAGATGGCATCCTATTTGTCTTGCATGAGGGCTGTCATTCCACCAGATTAATGCAAGGGCTGGTTAAAGGAGGGGAAAAAACGGTAGACAATCAAGGAAGGGTCTGGGCAAGACAATGGAGCCACGTGCCACTGGGCAGATTTGTCGTTTGGGACACAATAGGTGATCATTTTTCAATAGACAAGGCCAACTGTTGCAGGCAGCATGTGCTGCTGCTGTCCCGTGTTTCAAACGATCTCACACGTTGTTTACTTATGATTCAACCAATGGTTCGCGGCAGAGCGCGGTCACCTGACCTTTTTTTTTTTTTTTTTTTTTTTGTATATCGTTGAGGGGTACTTCACTGTCCAGAGACCCACAAAGTAACTGAATAGCGTGCATTGTCATAGCAACCCTAATTACTAAGCCCTTCCACAGTTAAGTGTGTGCAAAGACGACTGGAGAGGATTCAAGAGGATTCCTGTCCTTTCTCTGCCTTCATGGCCCACAGCGTAAAAATAACACAATGAGTAAAAACTGATTGGTACTGGCCCCACATTTGCTTAACAAAATGTGTTCTCAGCACATAATTAAGAGGTTATATGCAAGGTTATACAATTAGATAAATTACCTCATGGCCAAATGCATTTGTTTATTGACTGAATTTTAAAAAGGTAATGCTATTATTTTTACCATAAGTAATGCAATTAGGCTTTATGACAACAAATGTGGTGTTTTGATTATACTTTCCTTACAAAAGCAGATTGTTTACGTAGATTAGACAAATGGTGTATCCCCGGCATTAAAGTGGTCACTCTTAAATAATGCTTGATCTGAATTAATCTTCTTAGCGTGAATCTTGGCGTGACCACTTGGCTTTGTGCTTTACACACACATACTGTTGACTGACATACTCCGGGGTTTTGTACAGATTTGAATTCCACACTTGTAGTATAGATGTCTAAACTGACGGCTGTGCCCCACACCCACACCCCTGCAGGCTTCTGACCACAGACCCCTCCCAGCTGAGGGAAGACCTCCCAGGGGACCTGCAGTCTCTGTCATGGCTCACCTCCGTTGACGTCCCCCGGCTGCAGCAGATGGTGGACGGCCGAGGCCACAGTAACGGGCCCCCCCAGGGCACCAGCCTACTGGAGCAGCAGTCAGGTGAGACAGCAGCCCGGCACGGGGCCACATTTAAAAGAACACACACCCACTCTGATTGGATAGCTGGATGGACATGTTTCAAGCATCATTAAAAGATAAGACAAGTGTGTGTTTTAACAAGATACAGGCCATTTAAACTGTAACTGCAGCCCTGCTCTAGGCTGACTCCACCCACTACAACTTTGAAAAATGAGTCAGTGAGCTGAGTGAGGGGAGGACCCACATTAACATTAACATTTGAATTTGATGACGTATGAGCGTGTAACGATGAAAACCAACCAGGTGCTGGGGTGATTTTTAACAGATGTGACATGTTCTGTTTTCAGCCCATAAAATGTTGATTTTTATAAAATGGAATATTTACACCAGCATAGATGTGTCTCATCACATATCAATCCTATTACTTTGTTTACAGGTCAAATAACACATTTTAGGATACAGTTACACTCATGGTTTGGAAAAACTATTTAGATGTAATTAGTTACTTGTAATCTGATTACAAAAAAACAACAACCAGTAACTGTAATCAATTATAAGTACAATTACATTTTACAATAGTGAAATCTGATTGCATTTTTTTTATGATATAATTCTAGGACTACTTTCAAATATAAAACAAAAGAAAAAAAATGCATAAAACAATCAGATGTTCTCTTATTAACATTTAATTAACGTCAATCAGTAATTGAAATAAAGTCCTACCTTAATCTTATCCTCTGCTCAAAACATAAACAATCACAAAAATAAACAGGATGGACTAAATTTAGGTAATCCAAAAATTACATTACTGATTTATAATTTGAGTTTATTAACTAGTAACTGTAGTCTGGTAACTAGTAACTGTAACGGAGTACATTTAAAAAGTAAACTACCCAGCTCTGGTTACACTATAAGTACCACCACACTTTTTTGTTGGGCAGACAGGCATATCTACTGTATTATTGAGACCATAGCATCAATTGTATGTACAGTATGTATAATAAATAAAAAGACATGTTCTGTTACAGCTCAACTGAACAACATGACAATGGCGTCGGGACAAGGCTCCATGCTTCACCTGCAGAGTAACATGCAGCACAGCCCCCTGGGAATCAACGTCATCAACACCCACAGCGGCAGCGTAAGTAGCGGTGGTTGGCAGAGGGTGGCAGATAGACGTTGTCTATTTCATGCTGGAGGTTAATGCTGAACGTTCTGGCTCCATGGCACAGATGTCTCCATTCTCCATGAGTGGGCAGCCGTCCCCAGGGTACCAATGCCCTACCTCAGTCTACCAACCTGCTTCACAGCAGGTGTACTCGCTAACACAAGATGGACAACAGGTAACATTATACACCTGGCTGCAATAAAAAAAAAGTGTACTATGACTCAAAGGTACCTCACTCGATAGTATTTTATTGTCATCAGAAAGATCCTCATATTTCCACCTGAGGGGGAGGGGCCCAGGAGTGTGTTAGAGGGAGGGATTGAGAGGAATAACAGCCAATCAGAAAGGGCATGTGTTAAAAAGGCAAAAAAAAAAAAAACACTTGTTGTAATGCTGGATTCAACCACAAGGGGAATTCTGGAGACAAAATCGAGGAGTGTTCCTTTGACGTTATTTATGTATGAGGTGATGTTGTCTGGTTTCCACACATTAATACTTCAATAGTGATGAAACAATGAATTTCATCACCACTCTCTCATTGTCTTAGTGTTCACCTGCTGGGCTGTATAGCAACGTGTCCTTCAACAACCAAAGTCTGTTCACACAACCTCGTCTGGCTCCACAAAACCAGGACCTACAGCCCAAGTCTTTCCCTAAGCCAATCTATTCCTATAGGTGAACACCCTGAATCTAGTTCATATATTGGTAGTGAGCAACAAATGTACTGGCTATTGCAAATATAATTATTTATTATCATTCTTTGTTGTTCTTTTTCAGCTGTTTGATTGCCATGGCCTTGAAGAACAGTAAAACTGGCAGTCTGCCTGTCAGTGAGATCTATAGCTTTATGAAGGAACATTTTCCTTATTTCAAGGTAAAATAATAAGCAAAACGCAAAAAACATTTTTTGTGGTGGAAAAACAAAACTTGTATTATACGCTCCTTGCTTTTTGCTTATAGACTGCACCTGACGGATGGAAGAATTCAGTCAGACACAATCTGTCCTTAAACAAATGCTTTGAGAAAGTGGAGAACAAGATGAGTGGCTCCTCCCGTAAAGGCTGTTTATGGGCACTGAACCCTGCCAAGATTGACAAGATGGAGGAGGAGATGCAGAAGTGGAAGCGTAAGGACCTCCCGGCTATCCGGCGCAGCATGGCCAACCCTGGTAAGAGACCATGTGTTGTGAATCTTAGTGGTCCCTTCATTACAGGAGTGGTTCTTGAACCTTTTGAGCCACAACGACCAAATGTAATGGATCACTCATAAGAGACTTTGTGACCGTAACACATTGTTTTGCCACACAAATGTAGTCTGGTCATGAGAATAACAATACAAAATAGATTTCATTGAGAAAAAGGAAAATTCAACATAAATAACAGTACTAATAATTAACCCAAGTGTTATAATAAAATACAATTTAAATAAAACTAACTTAAAAACCAACCTAACTTGAAAGACAGCTCTATTGTATGGGACCCATGAAGACACCCCAACTTCTGCTGTCAGAACCACTGTATTTAATGTTCTCCACTAAACACAGTGCCACGACACCAGACTAACAAGGGAACCTGTGGTGTTCCCTGCAGATGAGTTGGACAAGCTGATCACAGACCGCCCAGAGAGCTGCAGACGTAAGCCTCTGGAGCCGGGCCTGACCAGGAGCCTTCCCCTGTCGCTGGCAGCCCACATGCAGCCCCAGTCAGTAGTCACCCTGTCCCTCCAGTGCTTTCCCATGCACCAGCAGCTCCAGGCCCATCTCCAGGCCCAGGCCCAAACCCAGGCTCAAACCCAGGCCCGCCTGGCCCCCATGTCGCCTGCCCCGGCTCAGACGCCCCCACTCCACGTGGTCCCCGACCTTTCCCACAGTCCCCTTGTCCAGCAACCCACCAAGCCGCCCCACGATTTCTACGGTCTCCACGGTGACACTAACACGGAGGTGGATGCGCTGGACCCAAGTATCATGGACTTTGCCCTTCAAGGTGGGCGACGTGTTGCAATTAGACAAATACGTCCTAAATATATCCATACATAACCCGTTGTTTGACAACACTAACCTGCCTGTTTGTGCACCCAGGCAACCTATGGGAGGAGATGAAAGACGACAGCTTTAACCTGGATGCACTGGGCACCTTCAGTAACTCTCCCCTTCGCCTATCAGACTGTGACCTGGGGAGCAGCCTCCCTCCTGCATCCAGCGCAGGAAACCTGCCTCTAGCAGACATGCAGGTGACAGGCCTGTACACCTCCTATACGTCTCTGGAGGCTCTGTCATCCCAATACGGTGCCACATCAACCAACAGCAAGCCCATCGCGCTGCTATAGAGCAGGGAGCACGTGGGAGCCCAAGACCCTTGCTGGAACCCTATGGATATATCTGTGGGCGTCAGCTCAAGTCTGAATCCTGCTTTCTTTTGTGCACGCAATGGTACAGGTCATGTCGCATTTCTAGTCAGCTGGGAAATGTGTGAAGGACTTCTTGAAGAGTTTTGTTATTGAACACCCAAACACATAGTGCACAATGCAGCTACTGGTAGCTTAGAAATAACTGCAATTGAGAAAGATTGCACGGAAAACTATGTATGACTTTGCCAAGCAAAAGACTTAAGCCTGTGTAAAGGAAAACGTTATCAAGTTGCCATCTAAGTACTTTCGTACTGTTCACTGTTTATAAGCCCCACCATACTGTAGCTCTCATTGTGCTAGGCTGAATTAATGTGATTCTTTTTTTAATTTATATTTATAAAGAGAAAGACAGCTGGAGAAGGTGATGATTCTATCAAACTTTTGCTGTATATATTTGAATGTTTAAATGCGATCTACAGAAAAGCTTTCTTTGAACTTGTTACCCACTTGTGTGTGCCAACACCATAGTATAATAGTCTGCTGATTGTATCCATTACACTCTGGGTTAACATGTCTGAATGTCTGATGTATATTATGTTTATAACCAATAACATAATAAAATCAAACTGGGTAAACAACAATATATGCATTATATTTATTTTCAACAAATAGCCCCTTATGAGGATACATGTTTTTTTTATACATTCAAGTGAAACATCGTGACAACATACATAATTTCTAGTGGTTTTATCAAAATATATAAGAAACTCATTGTACACTTTGCTATGTGCTTGGCTTTCTCTGTCAGTTTTGTTAAATTAGATATATTACCAATTTAAACAGAAATATATGAATACATGGTACAGACATATCAGTTTTTATAACATTTGCTGACATTTAACAAACCAAAGGCTTCACTATTTAGACAGAAATAAACAATGAAATGAAATTACCAAGTCCACTGTCTCTTAAAAACAACAAACACACAACACTCTTAATAGAAAATGCTTAATATTACTTAATTCGGTAGAAAAATGTTAAACCTTCAGTTCAACAATTGCAGTAGACAAAACATTTTGTTTGTGGAACACAGGCTAATAGTTCTGACATTAACATCATATAAAATGTGTTGTAAAGCTACATATGTCACTTCTACCTCATAGTAGAAAAGATTGATACATTCTTAGATGGACACAAATGTTCAGACACAAACTAAGCAGGCACACATTGACGTTTTACCCGTATATAGCTAGCATTACTGAGTTGAATAAAATACTGGTTGGGCACTGAAACTCCACACTACACATTCTGTACTTGATAAAGGTATATAGTGTGGATGAACCGACTTAGATCAACCAAATCAGTTTATAAACAGCTGAATGAAGACCCTCTGCTGTTAATGGAAAACTGTGATAATTGAATGGCGAGGAACATAGTGTCTATGGACAGACATGATCCAATATTGTGACATGAAGAACCATACACACAGTAGTGCTTCCACTGATTCCCCAGGACTGGCAACTCAATTCCTTTCTGTGCGTAAAGAGTTACTATAGCCCTGAGAAATGTTTTCTGCCTTTTCACTGATTACTACCTCAACGGAAAAACATCATTTAGTCCTTAAAACCTAACTGGCACTGGGCGTGTCCATGGTTGCAAACAGATGGGCAAGCTTGGCCCTCTGAGACGGCGTGATGTTCTGACTCATGTGGATAATACAGTCCATGGCCACCTCAGGGTTTGCATGCACCAGGCTGGGACCAATATACAAAGAATAACATGTTAACGTCACAGAAAAGAAATTCAGTACTGCAAGATTAAAAATCAGCCCATCGACTATGGCTTCATTAGCTTCAGTTTAATTTCGTCGTGAGAATCAGTCTGGAAAGCCTAGGAATCATTTTAAATATGTCCAAGTAGCCACTAAACTTTCCAATCAACGTCGTGTTTATAGCTATACGGGCGTGGTTAAGGTGTGCCGACAGTGTCAACGACCTGATGGTTCATCCTATCAACTGCCAAGTACCTGCCCTTAACAAACTGTTTCAATGTACGGCTCCCCAGATGGACTTGTGACAACAATATATCTGGCATGTCAGGTTATGGCCTCATTACTTGATGCCTTGGATCAATGTAATCAAAACAACTATGTCCTAACCGGTATTGTAGTCCATGTCACCATGGGGTGACAGACTGCATTAATAGATGAGGTAAGCGATTCTGAGGGAGCGCTGAAAAGACAGGTGCTTTTGGATGCTGGGTTCAAATATAAACAATATTTCTGAGTAATCTATCGCTTACGCACCTTTAACTGACAAACCAATATTACGGCACAAAGAGAACATTTGTCTGTGCATTTAATACAGCACCGTCATTACAATGGTAGTGCATGTGAGCTTACCTGCGGATATGTTTCAACGTGTGGTCTCTTTTTAGGTACTTGATATTTTCAAAGATGGCTGATCGGGTGCCATCCTCCGTAGACAGGTGTTTCTCAAGCCACTCAACCACTGTTTGGTTATTGTCCCATAGATAGGCCTGGAGAACACAGGAATTAACCAGGATGACCTCAGGCATAAACGCAAAGCATTATGGTACATGGGTGCTGTGCTATGGGACAAAAATGTAATTAAACTTTAATTACTAGGCACATAAACAAATATAGTATATCGTTTTCATGGACACGTGGAAGTCTGGTAGCCATTGTGTTTTTACGCTGCTTATGTCACTCATGAATTGGCTATTATACATGTAATGTTCTTTTAATGATAATATTAAAACTAACATGGTCACTAGGAAAGTGATTTCCGTCATGTCCCTCTACATTGTAACATACTGCACCTTGACAGTTCCCTCTGTTTCCACGAACCACCGTCGAAGCATGGACTCAATGTGCCCATCACTGAGGTCCTTGTTGGCCTGCAGAACGTCACGCTTGGCCACTTGCTCCAGCAGGAGGCGCCGCAGACGCCAGTAGAAGAAGCTGCGCACGTTCTTCCACTCCAGAATGTCCTGAGAAACAAGAACACGCACGCAGGCATGATGCCCACAGGTTTATGTAGTCGCACAAGCAACAGGTGACCTTTTGGACCTGCATCGGGCACACACTCACAGTGATGACCCCCTTCTCTTGCATCCTGCCAGGTGTGTCATGGAGATCCACAAACTGCACTGCCACCTGGTGGTAGATGGGTAACAGGAATTCCTCTCTGGCCTTTAGCTTGGCCTCCAACTCTTTGCGCTGTTCACCAGACAGCTGTGGGGATCCTGCCAATAAAGCAGGCAATAGGAGAGTATCTTCAGTAACGGGCGTGGGGGGGGTAAAGATTAGCCTGGTCTAACTTGGTGAATAAGGTCTGCGAATAATGTCTTAATAACAGTCGTTTCCTCCTGCTGAGCGTAGACCTCGTAATTCATTTTTAAACTATCGGACAGCATTTAACCAATCGCCTCATCTAGCTTCATTTTGAATCCCACCCGACTTTCATTGTCATTCCACTAACCCACCCCGATTGGTTCCAGACCATATAGAGCAATAGTCGGGCGAAGCCAGGCTAGGTGGAGATGGAATTGTAACAACGCACAAACACACCTAGCTGCTCAGCAAGGCCAGCATAAACTGAATCAAGTCTTCTTATAGTCTTCAGCAGTGCCTTCCTCCTGAACTTGATCTCCACGGTGCCCTCAGCCTCTAGCACTCCCCCCCTGGACAGGAAAAACACAGCAGGAGATCACTCAGACACCTGATAGATGCACACACGGCCACATTGTTCGATGAGCGAGCGTGAATGCAGTAAATTGACAATTAATTCATGAGTCTTCCAGTGTTTCAATGCACCTGCTCTCCTTGTCTGCGTACAGCTCCATGCACAGAGGGTTGATGGTGGGGTCTATCACCACCCAGGACCCTCCCCTCAGCTCAGCGCAAGGTGGGATGTAAACTAGCACCGGCTGACGGAACTCACGCAGCGCGTCCACAATATAGGCCCCGAACTTCAGCATTTGGTCATACATATCTAGCAGAGAACGGGGCGGGGTGGGAGTTAAGGAAGGTGTAGTGACATCTGATATCTTGACATGTCAATCAGCCCCATACCCTTCATCCCCCCAGAGAAGCCCCTCCAGTTGGCAAACACCATGAGAGGCAGGCCCTCGCGGTTGAAGTCACGAATGGCCTGGGCTGTTTTGAAGGCCGAGTCAGGGAACCACACCTGGCCAGCCTGCTGCAGGAGCTAAGAGCGAACATGCACACACACACACACACACAGTTCACTGTGTATTATACCAGTGGTTCTCAAAGTGGGGTCCGAGGACATCCTGGGAGTCCACGAAATAAATAAAGTTTCAATTACATCTAAGAATATATTGTAGGAAGTATATCAAAGTCCTTATAGTCTTATATAATGTCTCTGAGCATATGCTTAGTAAAGGCAGGTTCAGTCATTCTTGCTAACTTTGAGCTCAAGTCTAAAATATATCGTTCCGCGGTCCACCATAATAATTCGATACTTCTACCCTGCCGTAAAAAGTAACATAAACGAGTGGCGAAAACCGCTCGTATCAACAAAGTCGTATCACTACGCTTTGCTTCACAATGCATTTGGATGTGTGATGCAGTCCTGCGGAGGACCACAGAGCAATACTGTTTTGATTTGAGCTCAAAGTTAGCAAGCATGACTGACCATGCCGTTAAGTGATACGATTATGAGGGGGTCCTTGGAAAATGTTCTGCCCTGTAAGGGGTCCCTGGCCCAACACATTTTGAGAACCCCTGTATTATACAACATAGATGTTAAAAAATGTTGTGAACCGCATTTCATTGACATTTTGACACAGAGTTAAACAGTGGATGTGTGTCTAATTTGAAACTGATTGACAACATGACACTTACTTTAGCTTCTGAGTCCAGGTTGGCTGGATCTGCTGGGACAGTGAGCTCCACAGTTCGCGTCTCCACAGCGATAACACCGAGGGGAATTCCTCCTAATCTGCATTTGGACATAAGAGCTTGTCAGCCCAGTGTAAATGCTGTTGAACCAGGTACACATTAATACATCCATAAACCTTAAAGCATAATAAAATGCTTACCGAGCTCGGCCCACCACCACAGTCTGAGCCCATGACTCCATTATCTCCATAAAGGAGCCATGGTCAAAGAACCCACTCTGCCACACCCCTTTGACAGCTGAAAAGCAGAATAGATTCAGCAGCATAAACAAGGTAATAAACCTTAGCATATCACAGTTAAAAAGCACATGCTGCACATGCTGCATTCTGCAACACAACCCAACTGCATTTCTCACACTCACCCCGTTTCTCCAAACAAGCTGTGGTGAAAATATTTAGGGCTCCAGGGGGCGCTCTAACACGATCAAAGAGTGCCTCTTTAACACAATGCTGTCAAGACACTTACTAGGGTGGGGTCTCCCAGCCAGCATCCAGCGAGGGTCATATGGAGCCTTTGTGGGAGAGAAGTCTATCTCTCGGTCTACTGGATCTTTAGGTGCTGTTACCGGCACAGGGGAGCTCTGACTCTGCAACACAAGTAAAACATCAGCTAGAGCTCCCCCTAGGGGCTGCACAAGTAGTTTATTACCTGTATTAGACTGTATGAACTATTCTATATATTAACCTTTGGCATGTAGGAGAGCCACTGGAGAATGGTGAAGACACCCTCAAAGTCATCTGGCACAGTGGTGTGTGTGACACCATTATTGTGCATGATCTGGACACCGCCCAGCTGGTTGTTAGATGTGTACACTTCCCTTCCCAGCACCTGAAAGAGGAAGCTTTGATCAGAGGCTGTGGGTGACAATGTGAAAGGTCATCTCTATAAAACACCAAGTAAAAACAAACTCAAACCTTATTCAGAGCTCCTGCTCCTGTCAGGATTATGTGGGAATTCTCCACCTGGATCACCCTCTGTCCCAGACGGACCAGATATGCCCCGATCCCGATGGCCCTGCAAGTCACCTTCACAGAATATAAGCACACAGTGGTTTGTGTGAGGTGGAGAGAAGCTACTGGGGCTAAGTGGTTTCACGTTGTCAAGAAAGAAGGCTGAGGCCGATGCCTCACCATGCTGATGGTGATGATCTCGTCGTAGGCCTGAGAAGATTCTCCAGCGATCATGCCAGAACCTCGCAGGTTCTCCACACCGAGACCTTCATCCTGCCCGATGATATCAGTGATGATGTATCTGGAACGATTGATTTGGACCATTGAGAGAAGAAAAAAAAAAAAAAAGAAAAAAAAGAGAAGAAATTTAGTTCTATAACCATTAGTGACTTTTAGAAGATAAAAATAAAAAACAACAACTGACAAACATCTACCTGGACTCTCCACCCTCCTCCACATGGTGACAGTACACAGCATTGGTGGAGCTGATTCGGGTGTAGTCATGTGGTGTCAGGTACAGGTATTTGAACCCCTAAGGAGAGATGTAACACGTTAGGTAGGACAGATATAGTCCATCAAATACAAATATGTGTACATACACCCTAAAAAGTGCAAACTAAATAACATTGATCTCCAATGGTACTCCTCATCCGCTCGTGCCTCATCATATTCAAATAACGTTAAGTGCCCCCCCCCTCCCTCCTGTAACTCAGCTCTTCGCCTACATTTTAGCATTTTTTCAAAACTGTGCGATGGGTGGAGTCAGGCTCAGCGCTGGGCTGAAGTTAATTAACCACGCAGTGCACTCTTCACCTTGTAGGGGTCATCGGGGTCGACCCAGGCCACGTGAAACATGTGTCGGATCTCCTCTGCCAGGCCGATGCGGGCGCCGCTGTTAGCTGCGATGTAGATGCGTGGGATCCTCTCGATGCGAGCCAGCTCAGAGGCACGAAGGAACAGCTCGTCCTCCTGGGGCCCGAAGGAGCCAATCATGTGCGTGATGTCGTTACAGATGACAATGATGTCACGGCCCTCCGGGTATTCCGGAGTCTTCATTTTCATTTGGAAAACAACCATTCCCACCTGGTGGGGGCAAGAGCAAGATGTCTGCCATTGTAGACTGTACACAGCTGGATGCGTCGGTACCACTGCAACACTAGAGCGTGAGTTACATTCGCTAGTGCATATGAGTCTTCTATTGACATCTTACATCATTGTCTCCAGGTAGCCGGTTCATCTGGGTCAGTCGCCCTTGAGCGTCCAAAACTAGCTCAGTGCACATCAGTAAATCTTTGGGAGATTTTTCCCCAGACCCCCAGAGCTTGAGCAGTGCCTACACAACAAACACAAAGAGTTAGCAGTCTAAACATATAGTCATGGTTAAATAAAAACAAGTAAATAAGTGTAAGCCTCATTCAGTATCTAGACATATAGTCATGGTTAAATAAAAACAAGTAAATAAGTGTAAGCCTCATTCAGTATCTAGACATATAGTCATGGTTA
>JAODUK010000024.1:1668243-1754040 GCA_027564635.1 Typhlichthys eigenmanni
ACACAATTCGCGTGGATGACATATATTGAAGTAAAAACGGCGAATTTCGCCGAAAGGTGACAAGTTTGCACCCCTGATCTAGACATATAGTCATGGTTAAAGATAAACAAGTTAATAAGTGTACGCCTCATTCAGTATCTAGACATATAGTCATGGTTAAAGAAAAACAAGTTAATAAGTGTACGCCTCATTCAGTATCTAGACATATAGTTATGGCAAAAGAAAAACAAGTACTGGTCATTCAGTGATCTGGCCATACCTGTCTGAACATCTCAGGGAAGTCATACACATAGGTGGTGCCTAGGCTCTGGGCCTGGAAGCGCTTGGCCTGCAGCAGGTCTTTGGTCACGTAAGGTGTGCTGATCAGCATGCCATGTAGGAGACCCTGTTTGTCTCCATACGACTGGAACATGATCTAATTGAGATCAACATTGAACCATAATTGTTTGTGGTACAAATGCCTTGCGAATAAAACAGAACACTAGCCCACTAAGAAAGCACGGGTTGGGACCCCCAGATGTAAAATTTCAAAATTAAGTATTTTGATTAAAATATTTTATTAGTTATAAAATATTGTATTTATTTAGTTTCATTACTAAAATTGTTTCCTAAATAGGGCTTTATATAATGTACGTGGGGATCAGAGTTGCAGAATATCAAACTACATTCTGACAGCAGTCGATGTTCTACTTTGTTGAAAGACTGCCAGAGTACCCCACGCTATTGCACTCAGCGCGTGTACCTGTCCGGAGCAGGGGTTGGTGACCTCCTTGTACAGGCTGATGTCTAAGTAGTAGCCTGACTCATTGGTGAGGAAGAGACGGATAGGTACGGCCTTGCCAGTGGGCGTCAGACGGATGTTGATCTTCAGCTCAGCCTGCAGGACCCTCAGCTTCCACAGGCGGCTCCCGTAACGCATCACCATGGAGCGAACAGACTCTTCTATCTAATGGAGCATCAGAAAACACTTGTTTTACAGAGAGGCTTAATTGATATACATTTAATTAGAACATCAATGAACTCTTTGAATTTTAGACCTGGGCTATGCTATCTAGAATAGAATATTTTAGACCTGGGTATCTAGAATAGAATATTTGGGGGGGAAAGGGGGGGTGGAATAAAAGTCCTTGAGAGACAGTGCTAAGATGAAAATGATTTAATTTTATTAATTAATCAATTAAAACTCTAATGTTGTTTTAGCAGAAGAGGAGGTCATTCGCCAACAGATGTTTGTTCTTGAAATACTAAATATGAAATATAATCCTCTGCTTAACTTTCACTTCTGTCACACCAACAAGTACATCTGCTGACCTTAGAAGGGTCCATGATGACAGTAGGGACAAAGTTAAGGAAGATGTGGTTGCAGTCTGTGCGAACAGTGGTGTTACTGAACGCCACTTCCAGCTCATCCATGGCCTCCAGTAGAAGGCGCTCCCCCTCATTTTGAAGGTACTCAAAGGAGGCTTCCTGAAAGTGGAAAGAGGTATTATTAATCTGCACAGGGCAATATACATACTTCTGAAGTCATGAATAAGATTGTCATACATTATGTTTGTCTTAAAAACAGCTTAAGCAACAACTGAAACTATTACTTTTTGTTTTCAAATCAACTTAGTATCCACCACCCATATTATCCTTACCTTAGTGATGAGATCAGAGTGCCGAATGATAGCACGTATAAAAAAGCGATAGTCTGTAACTTCAGCCCCGTCTTTAACACGGGCAGCGCCCAGATACAGGTGCATCTTGTGGTTGGCACAGGGAACGGCCATCAGGTCAAAGTTCCTCATATGGTTCAGCTCCAGCTGGAAGGCCAGAGCTGGCTCCAGGTTACGGTAGATACGGTCCTCCTGGAACTGAGCAGTAGTATATACATAGTTCACAACATCCTCTCCACTAGGTGGCAGCGTTTTCTAACTGCCAAATAGTACATTAAAAGCGGAGCTCACCCCATCCCTGGCTCTAAAAGTGAAGAACTTAGGAAACTCTCTCTGTTGAAATACAACGGGTTAAACAGGCATCAGTAATACAGCAGTGCTAGCCAAAGGATATTCTCAGAATAAATGTTTGAATTTGCTCAAATACATTTCACACCAACAAGCGAATACGGTCCCATCAAAGTGGATTTATAAAAGGCATATGCATGATGAAATCTGATTTGCTGAGTCATAAGAAAGAAAGAAGAAAAAGAAACGGCCATACCTTCTGTGCAATCAGAAAGGTGATCCGCCTGATGCCATATTCATAGAGGAGAGCTTTCTATAAGATAACACAGTATGTAGATGAATGATCAGACACTTGAAAACAGTCCGTTCTAAAAGGACAGAGCACAGATAAAGTAAAACCTCAGACTGGGTGTAGGCGGAGAGGGCCGTGACCAAAGCATCATCATCCTCCGTGTCTGCTGATTTGATGGAAACGTTGATGATATGGATTGGGTTATCTCGCATGTTCTGCTGACGACAGCAGAGAGATGTGTGGCCATGAAAATGACAGAAAGGAGAAGGAAGACCATCAGTTGTGCCAGAACCTTCTAGGTTGTCCACACAGAGGCTTAGTGCAGTTTAACTAGCGATAATACCACACCTTGAAGTTGTCCTCCTTAAAGAAGCTGGTGCAGGCCTCTGAGAACAGCGGGCTCTCTAGCAAAGGGTCGGCGAAGCAGGCAATAATCTCATCAAAGTTTCTGAAAAACAACCACAAGCTCAATGTCACACATTCCTTGACAGGATCTGACTTACACATATGACAGATAAAATAGCAAGATACCTTTTTCAAATTTGTATTATCATCAAACTCACAAGGATATATACCTTTTAAAGTCATCAAAACACTGAAATGCCACCATGGCACCCATGCGCTGGCAAGGTGCCGACAAGGCTCCGTCCAGGAAGAGCTCACTGCTCTGCCGCCTAGCCTCAAACTGGCCTGAGCTACTGACTGGGATAGCAACCCTGGTGGGGGGTACATATGCAGATGAGTTAGTGGCTCTTAGAGGTAACTGCAGAGAGGGCTGCATTGGGGAGTGTAAGACAATTACACGGCAGTTAAATACACATTTTGTATGCAGAGCATTAAAAGCAAGATGTACTCAAAGATAGCTATAATTTACCTGTTAGGCAAAGCAACTAATATCAACCCTATATTCAGTTAGGAATATTGATAAATCTGTTTTTAAATTTTTGTTTTGTTTTCCCCAATCAGAAGTATTATTACAAATATCGTATACTGTGGTTATAATGTATTTGAGATCTGTGGGACAATCATAACGGTACCCATTAGAATGCAAATAATCAATATATACAGTATTTAAAAAAATGTTTAAGAGGTAAAAGGTTTTTAAAGAGGAACATGTCAATTAGGCCAGTTACATAAAAGTTAAAATAAGCAAGCCTTGTTAGAGGTCCTTCAGCTAATTGTTCTGCTTTCACGAAAAGGAAAAAGCAAGCATTCAGCATGCCTTGCTGCGAGACAAACACACATAACCGCTGTTTTGGCTAGCTGGGAGTAGCTTTACTCTACCTGTTCAGAGTAGGGCTGCTCCCTCTGAAATAAGATGATTGACAGGTCAATATTAGCAGTGGGTGAACAAATGTTTGGCATTAATACCAAGTTAAAGCAATTTATAAGCCGATTTGCACATCCATATTAATGTTTGTTAAATGGTATGTCATCCAAAATTAGCTATAAGCAGTACCTTTGTGTGGGGAGGGGTTAAATGTAGGATTTTATGATTTCGTCACATTCATCACACATGCTAGGTGAAGCACTGGTCTGGTCAAATACAATTTGATTGAGGGAATGGGATAGTATGCTAAAGCACAGTGCTTTACATGACTTATTTGGCATTCAAATAATAGTCTGTACACACTTACCTGTTAGGGTGGGATGAAGGCAACATGAACTGGAAGTCAACGGCACATGTCCCATCCTGCAACTGGTGATGCTGGAGGCTATTAAGCTCATATGCAATGTAGCCTCTGCGCACATACACCTGAAATAAGCAATTAGAACTACATTTGCAAGGCAAATATTTGGTTAACTTCCTTTTGGAAAACCTATTTGAAGTGTTTTGTTATCACCTCCAATGCAGCCATGCATACAACCCGGTTGGAGTGGTAGAAGAAATTTGGCAAGACATCAAATATTGAGGTCTCAGATAGAATCAGTTTCTGTACAGAATGGAAAACAGATATTTGACACCGTCAGGGACACTTCAGTTTATCTTTGACACATCTACTACTATCAAGGCTAACCTTCAGGTTATCAGGGCAGAACTGATGTCCGTACATGTCAATAGCTGACAGGAAGATTGACTCCACTTGGTTGTGCCTGAGCTCATAGGATGGTAAATGGGAGGCAATCAAGACCTATGTAAATGTAAAATGTATACATTTAAAATCTAATTATACAACTTTTCCAACTACATGCATACATACATGCATACATACATGCATACAACTGAATATTTAAAAGCACATGCACTTCTATGTTATATGCTTTAATTTAGTAACTCAATTACCATCAGTAACAAAAACAAAGTGTTTTACCTGTCTGGCTCGCAGGGCTACCTTAGCGTTCTCCATCTTGCTGAGCTGTGTGAGCTCATTCAGGATCGCCATCAGTTCATCTGCCAGGGTAGGATCTCTTCCACAAAGTTGGTCCTGCACAAGGTAACGCATTCCCCACTCATCTTAGAGTTCATAAAAATCAACCTTTAGAAATTTAATTATTTGTTGTGTTTATATATATATATATATATATATATATATATATATATATACTGTATATACTGTATATATAGCTATAGACTTGTGTAAGCCTCTCTATGGGGAAGAATGTGAGGCACATGCAGATACAGCAGGGGCGACATGTTTAGTGATGCTGGTTTCAACCACAAGGGTTTCCAAGTGTTCCAATACATGTGGTTGAAATCTTACTATGAGCATTGTGACTAAGACATTCTTCTTGAAGGCCTGCGCATGAGAGAAGATATACTCAAGTACAGGAGTCATGTCAGGCTTGTACTTCTCTCTCAGGTTGATAACACACTTGTCATAGTGAGCTGTGAGGAAATGAGTAGGCCTATTGTTATTGTCTGTAATTAATTAATAAATAGATAGATATATAGGAGGACACAAGATTAGATTTTCACCTTGCTGAAACTGCATCTCCACTTGCAGGTAGCGCCTCAGTAAATCCAGAACTACAGACTTCATGTAGCCTCTGATTCCACTGCGGTACCTGAAACAGTAAGGCATCCGTCAACACCGTACAGCATTCAGAAATGTTGTGTGTCTTTACTGGACAATAGCTGTGTAAAACAAGACAATAAAGTAACCTCTGCACCAACTGCACAATACTCTGAGTGTTCATGAAGAACAGCTCTCTGTCTGCCTTTCTCTGTAGTGTAGCTGCATGGCCGTCAAGGACATTAGCAATCTGTGATGAAAATAATAATACATACATAAATAAATACATACATGCAATACAATCAGCAAACACAGATTGTGTTTGAATTTTAAAAAATGCACTGTAACATTTATCTTGCAGTCTTCTGTCAGTGGTCCTCAAAGTGCTTGTGGAGTGTTGCAAAACAATTTCAAGACTTTTAGATTATTTATTTGTATCATGATTTCAAAGCCAATGTTTCAATGTGTGACTGTAACCAAGCCAAAACCTATGAACCACTTATATTTGTGATGCTTATTAAGTGTTTACACTAAAGCAGACCGCTGGCCATACGGGGTCTCCAAGAGAGAGCCCTCACCGCTTGGCTGGGGAACTGGCAGAGGACAGAGGTGATGTTGCTAGCGTACTGAGCCATGACTTTACGAATGGACTTCTCCACACCAGGAGCGATTCTTCCCGACACACTAGTCATTATCTCCTGGAGCTCCAACAGAGGCAGGGACGGGTCCCTCAAGGTCTTCATCAGAGTCCCAACCCAATTCTTCAGCTGCAGAGAGAAAGCAAGAGGTGTGGATGACAGTGAGCCCACACAGCAGAGAGCACCTGGTAAGAAACATGCAGAGGGTGTGATGTACTTTGTTGCTAAAGTAGGGTTCAGCAAGGCAGTATCCATCCATGACTTTAAACAGGTTCTCCAGAACCATGTGGAAGATCTGATGAAGCTTCTCCCCCACCATGGGCAGCGTCTGCTGGGGTGGCAGTGAGGCTGTATTGAGCTCCACCTGTACGGTAGCAGGTGTCCAAATGGAAAAGAAAAAACAATATTATTATTATACAATAACAGCAGCAGCTAAAAAAAAACAGATGAGCATTTTAAAAGTAATAGAGAGAGTCTTTGAAAAACAAAAATAATCTGAGAGGAAATCACATTCACTGTCAATAATATGTTTGATTGTTACTACACAAATACATGCATATACTGTATATTATGTTAAATATGTTAATTTCCTTTAATACATTTAAAGCAGCCAAATTACAACTAAGTCAGTTGAACTCGACTTGCCGGGTGGATACTACTGGGGTCGTCCAGCTCCATACTGGCCACAACACAGCCAGTCACTAGAACTGCTCCAGGCCTCTTGATAAAGTGGATACAACCACTCTCCTTCACAGTAAGAGTCATCACCATCTTCATTACCTAAACCCACGACACACAAACACACCAAGTCATTAAAAGCAATACACACATCAGAGACGTGCATGTTTCACCAACAATCCACAAACATTCACCTCAATCTCTGCATAGACATCTCCTGCAGAGATATGGCTTCCATCGTCCACAATGTACTGCAGTAGTTTACCAGCAGAGGGCGACCTCAGAACTGTGGGATCCTTCTCCTTCTCAAACACACAGGTCTTGTTGCCAACAACGATGCGATAGCTATAACATCCGATGTATTCAGTCAGAATAAGAATGTCACCTCTATGTCAATTCTAGACATAACTGTATAGATGGTGTATAAACATAAAGTCCCACTAAAGTGGGTACAAGGGGATATGACCATCCATAAAAGACATGTACTTATAACTAAACTGCTACTGGAATATGCACTTCCTCCACCAGATTAGCATGGCGCTATACGCACATTCTGACATAGCAACAAAAAGATAAGGTTTTAATTTCTCTTATATTTCTTTCATCTGATTACATTAACCCTTTTTATTAACGTATGTTATGTATCTTTATTGTATTCTTTTATGTGCCTGTTTTAATTTGTCTTTTATTTATTTTTAATATTTTACCTTTAAACATTTTTATTAATGTTGCTTCTCTGTATTTCTGTATTTGTTTATGGGAATCACAACTGTACATGGATTCCCTCTCTGTAAAGCAATTTGAACTGCAATTCTGTCTGAAAAGTGCAATATAACTAAAGATTATTATTATTATTATTATTATTATTATTACCTGTCCACCTCTTCCTTCATGTATGTGGTGTGGCTGTTACCATCGTAGGAGAGCAGGAGGCCGCCATCGCTTAGCCTGTGGACATCCATTTCAATGTCCGAGCCGTTCATGATAACCACATACGTGCTGGGAGACTGGCGAGCCACCTACCGAGGAGGACACAGCAGATTAACTGGCTGGAGGGGAAAGTCCAGTCAAACAGGACTTGGGAGGGAAGAGAAACACACAGGTACCTTCAGGCAAAATTTGACTCCCTCATAAATCAGGTCCACATTGACAGAGTTGAGCAGGCTGGCTGCAGGGAGCACTTGGCCTCTATAGATACATGTGGGGAGCCCTTCTTTAGTCATTATTATATAAACATAACAGCGGGCTATTAAGGGGGAGGGGTTATTGAGCACTTCTGACCTTTCTAGTGACTGTAGGAAGACGGTCATGCTTTTCCTGAATTCGGCATCAGCAACATGCAGAGCCCCGCAGACCACGCCCAGCATGGTGTCTGGTCTCTCGGCCTACACAGAGTACATGTGGCTCATGTCATTTCCTTTACCCAGCTGCTGCATATGAAGGCATTAATGGGCTTTCGTCTCTTTGGCCGCACTACCTGCACTTTCTCTGCAATGAGATGATCTAGCCAGCCAGTGTCGATGTCATTGTTTCTGAAGCTCTCCGTCTCCAGTAACTTGATGAGATATTCTACTGTAGTCCTGAAGTCTCCTCTGATTGACAGCTCCTTCAGGGCAACCACCATGTTCCTGAACCATAGAGCAGACAAGAAACAAACACAGAACTCGTTGAAGGATCATTTGCATTTATTTACCCACTGTAAATGTAATTTAGATCACATCTATTGGATGATTTAGCTAAACGTAGAAATAACAAACCATCTACACATGGCATTAATAGGTATTAACGGCCATATTATCTAATAGAAGACAGGACGATCATTAACAATGCTCTATTGATTTAACAATCATGGCTGCAAAGGCAGGAACACTTACGAAATGGCCTCCTCTCTATTCTCCCCCCATGAGAAACAGTGTCCAAACTGTGAGTCTGCAAACTCGTGCAGGCCGCCTGTGGCTCCGACACTGAAGTAGCCCCAGACGTTCTTACTGCTGCGGAAGTTCAACTCCTGCATGGTGCCTGAACTGGGCTTGAACCCCTGTCAAGAGACATCAACAACACATCAGTAACCTGTAATCCACAACGTATTTGCATGCATTAGGGGTGTAATGGTACGTGTATTCGTATCGAGCAGGTTCGGTACAGAAGTTGCAGTTCGATGCAGGCACGTTGAACGGTATGGTGCGAAGGTAGCATAATGCGGAACCCAAATTCAGACGCGAGTTTCACATGGAGCCTTTAATCTGTAAACCTTGGCTCAAATTAGACCCGCCTGTCATGCTTTCAAAACAGCGTGTGGTGAAAATTTTGAATGTTGGATCAGAAACGCACAGTGTGTTGGCATTGTTCTATATTAAAGAGCATTGCGCATGCGGAACCAAGTGTTCCCAGAATTTGTTTCCCTGCATTTCGACTGCCACACACGCAAACTGCCCACAGATTACAGACGGATTTATACAGTACCTGTCCCGCATCACCGGCAGTATTAGTAAATAACTAGCTCATTATAAATGCATTGCATAATTGCATTGCTGTAATGTGTGGGGGTTAGAGTGCATATACCCTCCTCCACACAAGTGCACAGTAACAAAAATGTGTTAAGTTTTGTGTGCGTGCGTGCGTGCGTGCGTGCGTGCGTGTGTGCGTGTGTACACGGCAAGAATGAATTGAAGGGGGCGGCTCCTCATGTTACATCCGCATCATGCAGTATAAACATAATATATATTAGGCATGAATAATGATTTAGGACTGTTATGTAGAATCATGATTGTATTAATATATGACAAGTGGAATCGAATGTATGATGTATGACAAGAAGTTATGAATACAACATAACAGTTGGATTAATGAAACGGTTGTGAAAGGCTGGTCTAATAAAACATATTTGTAGTATATTTCTGCTCCTACAATTTAATTTATTGTTCCATGGCATGGCACGTTCTGGAAAGAAAGTGAGGTTACATAGGCGATAAGTTTATATAAATTTGTATACGTGTTTAAAAACAATTCACGATGTACCGAACCGTGATTTATGTGCCGCGGTGTGAACTGAGCCATGACTTCAGTGTACCGTTACACTACGTGTGTTGTGAGGATCGTTGCATCTCACCTCGTCAGGGTTCTCGCTGGTGATCCGTGCGGCTATGACGTGCCCTCTTGGGCAGGGCACACATTCCGGGGCATCAAAGTTAATGATGCTGTAGCCCCACGGAGTTTCTCCATACAGCAAGCGGATGTCTTTAATCCTATGAAGGGGGATTCCCATTGCAATCTAGCACAGGTAAAACATGAAGTTGAAATGACCTCAAGTTAATGCTATGATGGGACCTGAGTCCTGTGGCGTATTTAATGTCATACTTAAATGTGAGGTAACATAAGTGTTACCTGAAGTTGAGCAGCGGGCAGGTTGACATCGGCGATCATCTCTGTACAGGGGTGCTCAACCTGCAAACGAGGATTCAGCTCCAGGAAATGGAAGCTCCCATCTTCAGAGAAGAGGTACTCCAAAGTCCCTGCACTTACGTAGCCCACCATCTTAGCAAGCCGCACTGCATGCTGGTACAGGGAGAGAGGAGGACTGGAGAAAATGGCTATAACTTATTATGTATTAGAGTTTATATATGTTTATATATGTATTAGAGTGTTGCTCAAACTAAGGGCAGGCATCAATTATACAGTATATATACCAAGGTCTAATACATTGCTTAAGTCACCTTTATACCAAACATATTTATTCAGAAATGTTCAAACGTTAACCATTAACACTCTTAACCCTAAGGGTCTTCTGGCTGTTTTTCACTACTGTGGTATAATGGCTTCTAAAAGCATTTCTGTAATAGCTATAGCTAAGTGTTGATGTTTCTGAAATCAACACCCTCTCAGCTACAATTAGGATAATATCACAAAATATTTTTGAGATATCTTTGACATGTACAGCCACTGTTACGCCGAAGAACACAAGCCATATACCGATCTCTTCGGCGGAATGTCTGGATTATGAGGAAAAATACGTCTTCTAGTGTTTACCGTTCTGAAGATGATATAAAATATACATCTAATGAAAATCCGCAGAGCCGCAAATTTCGGGTTTAGAGGGTTCAAATAAGTGGTCATAATTTGTGACATACCTCCTCGCCCTTGCAGTGTGTCCGGGGCTTCAGAGCATATGGAATAGAATACAGTTTGTAGAGCAACTCACTCGTTCCATATGCTCCAACGTGGAGGAAGCTGCTATGGTGGCAGGAGCCTCCTCGATGATCTTCTGATGCCTCCTCTGGATGGAGCAGTCGCGACCAAACAGGGAGATGGCGTTGCCATACTGGTCAGCCAGGATCTGGACCTCCAGGTGGCGAGCGTGCTGGGCCAGCTGCATGACGAAGATGGGCGAGCCTGGCACCTCGGCCTGAACCTGCTCTCAGAACGCAAGCTAACTGTGAGACATAGCATGAACACAAACGCAGAGCTCTGAGCCCGATACAGTACAAGAAAAGATAGCACTTCTCAGAGATCCAACATACACAGTTCCATATAAGATAATAACCACAAGCTAATATAAGATAGCACTTCATGGACACAAAGTTTGGTTCCCCCAAGGTCTCAAATTTGAACAAACCTGTCTGAAGAAATTGGGGAAGTCCTCCGCAGTTTCCACCTTCCGGATACCTTTTCCTCCACCACCCTCAGAGGCTTTGATAATAACAGGATAGCCAATTCTCTCAGCTCCCTTCCATAAGGAAGTTCAGGAAGTTACCCCCTGACTAACAGTATGTGACCACTGACTACTAGCATTAGAATGGTAGAATTGGAATGTTGCTTACTGCCAAGCCATCGTCTACATCATGGACACATCCCTGTGCGTACACCTCTGGAGGGACACTGATCACCTTGCCGAGTCTTTGGTCCTCCTCTTTCCATTCAATCCTCAGTCCTGAAACACCCACAGACAACGACATGTTAAGAATTAGAACAATGACACTAGGTTAAGGGAGAGGCATGTGCTCTAGATAGAACGTTTGAGAAAACGTGCAAATATGTATAGCTAGATAATAATGTACAGTGTATGTACAGACGATATATTTATTTAGGTAACACTGAGATAAAGATGGGAATATTGCATTACCTGATCCAGTCCAGGGCAGGGTGGGAATATCAGCACTCTGGGCTACAATTGACGAAGCCACCTTATCTCCCAGAGCCCACATAGCCTTACTCGATGGCCCTGAGCGGAAAAGATAGATTATCTAACCGAATCATTTAGGGTCAACACTAATGGAAATAACAGAATTGAATAGAATTATTCTGTTTAAGCAGTGTTGTACCTAAAAATGATATTCCTGCTTTGTTTAACAACTCGGGCAGTTTAGGGTTTTCTGAAGCATGGCCCCAACCGGCCCACACCGCCTGTCAACATTAATGAACAATATTACGGACAGTTGGATCAAGAAACAAATTACTCAAAGGCCATCTGAATAAACCTGCTAATTTCCCCCGAAAAGGATGCAACTATAAATGAAGGAGGAAGGGTAAAGTACCTGCACTGGTATTCTCTTGGCAATGTCCACTATAAGTTCTACATTAGCGTAGTTGTTATTGTTGGGCCCACCAGGCACAGGTACATAATGGTCTGCCATTTTGATGTACTCTACAGCAGGAAAAACATAGTAAATACATACAATAGTATTTTACTTGTAGTTATAATATCAATACATGCAGTGAGTCAATCATGTATTTTAACATTAATACATACAATGAATATATTTGAGAATGAAACAAATGTACAACTCATAAATACCTGCGTTAGCTTTCAAGTCTTCAGGGGTGACCATAACTACAAAACGTATGATCCTCTCATTCCGGAACATTTCATAGGACCAACGACGGATAGATCGCATACATTTTACTGCTGCTATACCATTGTTAGCTATCAACACCTGCAGATAGATAAACCCAAAATGATGATCAATTCTCTGGTGAAAAGGTAAAAAATACACAATCTTCATAAACAAAGGCAAGATTCTCTTTCATACCTTTTCAACGACATGGTTGCCACCAAAGCGAGTGACAAATTCAGCAGGTGACGCCACCGTGAAGTCCCTCTGTAGATCCATTTTTCTGTGTTCCCTTCCTTTCTTGACAAGGTGAGGGCCAGACATGCTAGGCCTGAAGTGTAAAACTAACTGTTATTCACCTGCTCACAACACACAATGTAACCTAGTCTTAAGTATGTCCATCTATGTGGGCTTTAGTAGTCCCAATAGGTAACTATTAACAGGTTTAATAAAACATTACCAAACACAACCCAAACAAATAATAAACAATCTCAAATAAATATGCTGGGCCATACTAGTTTAATTTAATTTAATTTAATTTAATTTAATAGACATTTCCTTTTGGCCCAAGTCACACTACCCCAGAGTGAAAAGGCAATTATATTAGTATTTTAAGGTATTATTTGATAAAAGCTTTAGGTCATTTTATGAAGCGGAGCATCATCCTCAATCATCTGGTAGTAAATTACTATATTTGAAATTGATCAATGGAATCAAGCTGTAGTAACTAATGCTCCTGGGGGTATTCAGGATTGTGTTATATTAGGACTATATTATATTATAGAAATAACGTTTAACAAATAAACTCTAGTATTAGCTACTAATACCAAAATCACACAATCACAACTGCCTAAATAATAATCTCACAATCACCGACGACTGCCTAAATAATACCCGTTTTGCTAAATACAACAAAGGCATTTGCCGTTTTTGGCCAAAATAGCCATACTATCACACATCACCATACAATCTGATACAATTGAAATGCTGTATCAGTGAATGCTTTGTTCATCATTCTAAAAAGCATCAAGCAAGCAACAATCTAAACTGTTCTGATGAAAAGCACAGGATGGTATACAGTACTGAAGTGAGTGAGCTACAATACATGAACTTTAGACCTCCTCCTGTAAGGTCTTCTCAGGACATAGGCTACAGATTAACCCTCTGGTTAAACCTCTGGCTTTTACCAATAACCCTTTCCATGCTTGTGGCCCATGCTTGTAGCCTCATGAGACCATCCTGATCTCACGAGCTTCAGATACATTTAGCCATTTTGCCGTGAGAATCAGTCTGGAAAGCCTAGGAATCATTTTAAATATGTCCGAGTGGCAACTGAACTTTCCAATCAGCGTCGTGTTTATAGCTATACGGGCGTGGTTAAGGTGTGCCTACAGCGAAAACGACCAGATGGCTCATCCAATCAACCGGCAAGTTTTTTTTTTTAAGTTTAACCCTTCACAAACAGTTTAAATGTATGCTCCCCAGATGGACTGGTGACAACAATTCCTCTGGCATGTCAGGTTACCATGCTTGTGGCATGTTCTTTTGATTAGTGCCTCCTCCATATGGAGCATACCATTAGCGCAAAAGTTATTAAAACAAAATTTTAAAAAAGTCAGGAAAACATCTGGTCACAAATATAAAAATAATATTTATAATTAATGTCAAAAGATTTAGGAATTACATTACACAATTTAACACCAGCATGTTTTCATTGTTGTTTTCAACCGTTTTCATTTCCTCCTTCCTACACAGAAGCAGCAGAGCTATGCAGTTACATAACTACATCTATACTACCATGCCAACAAATCTTATCTCATATTAGCAAGGATTTCTCCTAAAACATACAGTATTATCAATCATGCTTTGTGTAGGCTATACATTTGACTTGACTAGTACCACATACAAAACAAATGTAGCATGAAAAACATAACAAATTGCAAAGAGCAGCCTACCACACATGCTACTAACCTTTTTAGAAAAGGAAACCAGTTAAGATCTTGATTGCTACCTCCCGCCATTGGTAAGTTAACGTGTACATACTAGGCATAAATTGCACAAAGGGAGCTGGACAAAAAAAAGACTTTTACTGAGCCTTCCCCCGAGAAAACTCCTAGCTGCTCCCTCCCCCGACGCATGCACACGCATGCACACACACGCACACACACACACACACGCACGCACACACGCACGCACACCAGCCAAATCTCCTTTGCCCAGACATATGTAAACTGAAGTGCAAACACACAGACATGTTATCACAGACTATCAGTGAATATGATAAATAACCACACCGCTTAGTTTATGTGTTATGTGTTATAAATTTGTACACAAAGCTAAGCACATCAGACAAGTCGCTTAACATCTGTCAGCTCATTATAAGAAACTATAAATCAATAACAACTCTTTTAATTAGATGGCTTTGAAAGTGGTTTGTTCCCCAGTCATTTAACTCTGTGGTAATGCATGGGAGCTTTCAAAGTCATCGTCAATAGCACTTGTTCCAATAATAGCGCTGGGCCATAGGACATGCGACAGCGACAACACTAGCCACCATGCTGTAGTCAGGTGACAACAAGCAGCTTGGGTCGACAGGGCACATGGCAGTTCTATGACAACAAGGTAAAAGGGCTATTGGACCACCTTCAAATCAAAGAGTAATAAGCAACAGCACCCCCTGCTGACCATAGAAAGGATTAAAAACAACTGCAAAACTAGTAAATGGCGATATAAAGGACACTTTCATGTTCAAATCCACACAGGGCACTGTCAAATGTGGATGCATATCTTTGTCTACACTACATACTGCATGCATTCTTTGTTCAGCCTACTCAAGAGTCAAGATGTCCTTGACTCAGTTGACTTCTGTGACTACTTTAGACTACTTACTTCATGCCTGAGTATGTGGTCTGTGACGCTGTTGAGAAGGTCTGCTGAGGTGGGCAGACTGCAGTGGAAGGTCTGGTGACCAATGGCTCCTCATCTGAGGAGTTATCCTCCGATGCTCCAAGAACAAACTTGAGGCGCTCCCTTGCGCCCAGCCTACAACTGAACCTGGCCGTGGTGGATTTCGAACCCTTCTCGGCATTCCTGTCAGAGAAGGTAGATGGGGAGCTGGCTGGACCTGTGGCTAGAAAAGCTTTCTGCTCATTGGCTGTTGAGGTAGCAGGAACCTTTGCTGATAAATGCTTTTTTGTAGGAGAGTTTGCAGCAGGAAGGTTCTCCGAGGCTACATCACAGCCTGGTGGCGATCTCTCTCCTTCTTTAGACATTGCTGTGGTCTGGGTATTAAGTCTCCACAACAGCAACAATATTAATAGGCCTAATCCCCAAACTACTAGAGGAAACATTCACAGCCATGCCACCGAGACTGCAACGAGAACAGAGATACCAGTAAGAAATTCAGTCAGATTAGAAACATCATAGCTATGTCAAAACATGTAGCTACAGCAGTTTTAAAATTAATAATAATATTAATTGTATAGTAGATTTGTCGTGTTATATACAGTACATACATATATCATGTCTAAACAAAAGTCGAGGTTCCAAATCCTGGGTATTTCTACTTGACTTCAATTGCTAGGTTTAACTTCATAGGCAGCCGCACAAACAACCAATCCTAGTTGTAGCAGCAGACTCTGACAGTTTATGACAGACAGCCATAAACGTCTGTCCCAAATGTTGATCACACAATAAAAATGGATCTCTACCCTGTAGTCATGCCGGCAGAACCTGGTAGCATTTCCGTTCTGCCAGCTACAAGTAAACAGTTTGCCACCAGCAGCTGAGTCTACATGTGCCATATGGGACAAAGGTCAGTGTGTGGGAATGAATGGTGGTGGGTGGGTGTGGGCATAGTGGGAGCAAGCATTTATTAAATGGCATTACAGAAAGATAGGTGATAACACGATAATTTGGACAGGGCACAACACAATTAAGTACATATAAACAAAACAAAAGCACTGACACACACACACTGAAGTGTGTACATTTATTAACACAAAACATTTCTGACATATACGGTATATATAGTCTCTTGACCTTCAGCGTGACATATTAAAGAGGAAATCACAACAGCAAATCTACAACAGCCGCCAAAGTATAAACGCTTACCCTACAATGTTAAAATGTATGTCAACTCAATAGCGTCATTGTTTTCATATATGTTATGAGTTTTCTTGTGGTTCTTATGGAATTGTGTGGATAACGTCTAATCGGAACGTGTTTCACAAACATCATGAAAAAATATGGAACTACGTTAACCCTCAAAAGGGCTATTAGCAGCGTGTGAAATATCAAGGAATAATGCATGGTTTGACTTTGGCTACTCTGGTTATTAACTTCAAGACAAAGTAAACAAGACTACACTTCTTGTTTTCATACATGCTTCCTAAAGTACCAAGTCACTCACGCATAAAGACTATTTGTGTAACTGAAATCCTGTATTTAACTTTAATTTAACTACAGCAGGCTACTAAACTTTAAGCAACATTGCATCACGTGTGTTGCGCTTACTTACCAATAACTAGTAGTCCTCGTTGATGCAATATTGGCTAGCTCAATGACAGCGACTTACCGTCGCATACGCATAGACTACAGACATATGTTAAAACGAAACTATATGTTACAGTGTTTCTATATTGCTATAATTTAATATACGACAAATACATTTGCACAGTGAACGGATGCATTGCGTATTTGTATTACCTTCCAGGTTGATCGTGCATCTGTAAATATGAAAGCAACCTACCAATAGCACTTCCACACCGTCCATCTCATAAGAGGAGGGAGAGCCAAACCAGACTCCTCCCATAATAGGCGGAGCAGCTGCTACTCTCGCGGTAACAGCAGGAACGCGCCAAAACAAGAATACACACAACTCTTGCTGTCAAATCGTGCTATGTTGGATCATTATTTTAGTTAGCTATCAAAGTTAATTTGATTTACCAAGCATTTTATCTTAAATTAGAACGCGTAGGTCGGTACGTGTGTCATTAACCTGCGGCCCACCATGGTTTGGCAAAACAGTGGAAGATACAAATCTGACCGGGGACAACAAGGTGGAGATCAGAATAACCAACAACAGTACGTGTATTTGTCCTAGTCTGGCAGCACATTTGGTTTCAGTAAGACCAATAAAGTATTATTATTGTCTATTATTGTCTAAGAATATATTATATATTGTTGTTGTTCCTAAAGTTAAAATATAACAACGACACGACGATGCCACTACTATGCAGTATTCTCCGTTTGCACACTGTCCATGTTTCGCCTACCATAGGGATGATGGTTCCTCGCTATCGGCCGTCAAAAGGCTGGAACGCAGTCAGTTCACAGATGAGATGGACACGCGATTTGGTTTTGAACGAATGAAGGAACCTGGAGAAAAGACAGGCTGGCTGATCAACATGCATCCTGTACAACACCTATTAAATTTATTAATCCCATAATCTGCAAATATTTCTGCTCTGTCTCAAAACTAATTTAACCAATGTAACATTTTCAGACGGAGATCCTGGATGATGATAAAAGGATGATCAGTGCTGTAGATTATTATTTCATCCAAGAAGATGGAAGCCGATTCAAGGTGAGTACAGGTTACCAAAATAAACAAGTGACTGTTTACCATTTTCCACTCCACACCTGATTTTATATGATGCATAACTACAATAAAGTCAAAACATCTCTTCTAGCGAAACACATTTCATTGTTCTAATGTCGTTTTCTATATTTCTATCTTCTTCTGTTTCTTCTTCTGTAGGTGGCCCTCCCATTTAAACCATATTTTTACATAGCCACTAAAAAGGTAAGTCGTTGTCATTTGTTGTCCATTATTAAAATAAAATGTTTATGGTCAATTTAAATGCTGTTAAACAATGTGTGCAGAACTGTGAGAGAGAAGTCATATCATTCTTGTCCAAGAAGTTCCAAGGAAAGGTAGCAAAACTTGAAGTGGTCGCCAAAGAGGACCTTGACCTGGTATGAAATCAAAACAATGCTTTCTATGTTTATACATGTAATGCAATATAACTGATACAAACATATTGGCATTATTTACATTATGTCTACTATTAATTACTGTCTATTAAAATGAATGAATGAATGAATGAATGAATGAGCTAGAAATTTTTATTTTTTTCTTCAGCCTAACCATCTGGTTGGACTGAAAAGAAATTACATCAAGCTGTCATTTAACACCCTGGATGACCTAATCAAGGTGAAGCGTGATATCTCTCCAGCTGTACGCAAGAACAGAGAGCGAGAACTATCTAATGACACCTACACCGCAATGTTATCCAGGTACCGCAGGATTCAACATGCGTCACCGTACATGCCTTTTCCTACTGCTAAGGCTTTGGTCTGGTCTTCTTATATTTGGTTTAGTATCACCTTTTCTTGATGCCCCTCAGTGCCTTGTCAGGGGGAAACTTGGCAGCAGCCAATGAGGAAAGCATGTCAAAGAAAATTACAGACCAGCTGGACAACATAGTGGATATGAGAGAGTATGATGTACCCTACCATATGCGCCTGTCCATTGACCTCAAAATCAACGTGGTAAAAGCTATTGGACATATTTCATGTGTTAGTCTGTTTCTTGGTGTTGGTCTTGGTGTTTTAGATTGTTTTCTTATCCTCAGGCACACTGGTACAACATTCGCTACAGAGGGGGTGCATATCCGCCAGAGATTGTGCGCAGAGATGATCTTGTGGAGCGACCAGTACGAGGACTTTATTGTTTTTAAATCCATGCGTTTATTTCTTCGTCCTCCCTTCCTAGGGTCTCATAAATCTGTTCTTCCTTTTAGGACCCAGTTGTTTTGGCTTTTGACATTGAGACCACCAAACTTCCTCTAAAATTCCCAGATGCAGAGACAGATCAGATTATGATGATCTCCTACATGATTGATGGACAGGTGGGTTTATATTGCAATTTTAGTGGCCTATGACTTGTCTGAAGTTTTCATCTATGATGTTTTGCCTCTTTTATACAGGGCTACCTAATAACAAACAGAGAGATAGTCTCAGAAGATATTGAGGATTTTGAATTTACCCCCAAACCAGAATATGAAGGACCTTTCACTATTTTCAATGAGGCTGATGAGGTAAGCAAGCAAATATACGTAAAATGTACTATCAGTAAATTGCCTGAAGAAAGGTGTCTGACATGACACTAATATTATGTTGTTGTTGTTACTTTGGCTTTAGGCGGCCCTCATCCAAAGGTGGTTTGATCATGTTCAGGAGACTAAGCCAAACATCTTTGTAACTTATAACGGAGACTTCTTTGACTGGTAAACTGTTGTGATTGCCTTTATTTAGCAGTATGCATGTCGCTGTTCATCTCTCATTGCCGCCTCACCACGTTTCACCTGGCTTCTCTCCCTTTTCAGGCCTTTTGTGGAGACCAGAGCAGCCCAACATGGGTTGGACATGTAC
This sequence comes from Typhlichthys eigenmanni, assembly GCA_027564635.1. Classification (NCBI taxonomy): domain Eukaryota; kingdom Metazoa; phylum Chordata; class Actinopteri; order Percopsiformes; family Amblyopsidae; genus Typhlichthys; species Typhlichthys eigenmanni. Next base: position 1,688,017 of record JAODUK010000024.1, read on the forward strand.
AAGGAGATTGGCTTCCAGAAGGACAACCAAGGAGAATACAAGGCTAGTCAGGCCCTTCACATGGACTGCCTAAGGTCTGCATAGTCTGGTCCCTGTACAAAAGCAAAAACATTTACCGCTTCATGAAAGTGTGTATATAAAAATCTCCTTGATTTGTCAGGTGGGTAAAGAGAGACAGCTACCTGCCTGTGGGCAGCCATAACCTGAAGGCAGCAGCCAAGGCCAAACTGAGCTATGATCCTGTAGAGCTGGACCCTGAGGAGATGTGTCGTATGGCCACAGAGGAGCCCCAGGTACACTTCAATCTCATTACCCCTCTATTTACCCAGGAGACGACACATTGAGACACCAGCCCTCATCTTGAATGTTCTCTCATTGGTTCACCTGCATTCCTGTCAGACTTTGGCCACCTACTCTGTGTCAGATGCCGTGGCCACATACTACCTGTATATGAAATACGTTCACCCCTTCATCTTCGCTCTGTGCACCATCATCCCTATGGAACCAGATGAGGTAGGTCACCTGTGGAGCTTCTTAGAGACAATTCTACCATTCTGGAAATGTTACAGAGGTGCGTTCAGAACTGGCAAACATTTGTGGCAAATGCGTTTGCATTGCGTGACATTTGTACGTTTTGTGTAAGCATTCCAAAACGATTAGATTTAAACTGTCACCCTTCTCCAGCGTCAATATGTGTTCACCGAGGACTACCTCGGTGAACACGAGTTTGCGGCGAACTCAAAGCAAGCAGAAAACTGTTCCAATATGTTTGTGAACATTTGCAAACGTTTGCTGTGTTGGCCAATTTTGAACGCACCCCAAGTGTTTTTTGGTTGACATGTGGTCTGCCTCTGTTGCCAGGTGCTGCGTAAGGGCTCTGGGACACTGTGCGAGGCTCTGCTCATGGTGCAGGCCTTCCACGCCAACATCGTGTTCCCCAACAAGCAGGAGCAGGTTTTCAACAAGCTGACGGATGACGGCCACGTTCTGGACTCTGAGACCTACGTGGGAGGGCACGTGGAGGCCCTGGAATCTGGAGTGTTCCGTAGCGACATCCCCTGCCGTTTCAAAATGGTACAGTTCATCACAGTGTAACTCTGCCAGTACGATACAAGCCATTGTTTTCAAGTTCAATTAGCATTTATCTATCCACATACAGCGTATACAGATGAATGATATGGCCTTTCTCGTGACTTGAGGTGGCTAGCACACAACACATGTCACAACACAAAGTATAGCATGCATCCTGAGAGTGCATTAGATGAGACAGAGCTGATTTGATGGTCATAGGAACACTGTCTGTAACACTGGTCCGGTGTTTGGCAGAACCCAGCTGCGTTTGACTTCCTGCTTCAAAGAGTTGAAAGAACGATACGTCATGCGGTTGAGGAAGAGGAGAATATCCCCCTTGAGCAGGTCACCAACTTTAATGAGGTCGGTTACAATTTCATTAGCAATTTTCCTAAACTGTCGTCATTACAAGTGTCCATATTTACCGGAAGAAAGTTGCATATATGATTGTCTTTTCATTAATATCGTTTGTTCTCAGGTCTGCGACGAAATCAAGAAGAAGCTGATCTCCCTGAAGGAGGTTCCCAACAGGATTGAATGTCCCCTTATTTACCATCTGGACGTTGGGGCCATGTACCCCAACATTATCCTTACCAATCGCCTGCAGGTAAAGGAGCCTCGTATCAGTACAGTTATGAGGAGGGACTATGTGAAATCTGAAGAATAATGCGTTCTCGATTTGCACAGCCTTCTGCTATGGTTGACGAGGCGATATGCGCAGCATGTGACTTCAACAAGCCTGGAGCCACCTGCCAGAGGAGGATGACCTGGCAGTGGAGAGGGGAGATCAGTAGGTCACACACGCACACACACTCTTTGTCCAGTCATTTTGGTATGATAAGTCAAAGTGTTTTTGTTGAAGGCAGGGACCGTCTTGTTAACTTAACTCAAAACAGTGTCGCTCCCGGCGCGTCATACGTCGAAATGCATTGTCAAGCAAAGCATAGTACTACGGATTTGTTGATACGAGCGGTGTAAGGGTTGTGTAGGGGCAAAGGCTGTGTAGAAGTATCAGATTATTTTTCCATGCACAGAGAATGGTAAAATAGCGAAATGCAATGAGATATTTGTTGAATTTGACAAAAAATGTATTATCTTACATTTATCTTGCAATAGCTGACTATACCTTTTAAATTAAACTAACACTATATATATATATATCGATTATTTATTTATTTATATATATATATATATATATATATATATTAATTATATATCTCTCATGAACTACTTAGAAAGAGTTAGGTAGTCTAAGTATCTGGCAGTAGTGTAAGCTATAGAGCGTGATGTGCTACCTGTGCAGTGCCTGCCAGCCGCAGTGAGTTCCACCGCATTCAGCAACAGCTGGAGTCTGAGAAGTTTCCTCCTCTGTTCCCCAACGGCCCTCCACGAGCTTTCCACAGACTCAACAGGGAAGAGCAGGCCAAGCATGAGAAGAAACGCTTGGCAGGTAAGATGTGTTCAGTAACATGCTTTGTGCCTCTCAAACAAGTCATTAGGGAGGCAGTGTGCCTGTCAATACAACGAACTGGATCAGAAGCACAACACTAGTCAGGTGTAGAATTCTTTACCTTGGACTAGACATATGCTACGGTACACTGTACTGATATGTTTTAGTCGCCAGGGGGCGACAGTGTCAAATCTATCACACGCAGTTCTTTTACATCACTTTACTTCACTTTACACAGTGAAGTTGAGAAAGTATGTGGTTTTCCATACATTCTGAGGGCCTTGTATGCTTGTGAGATGCTATGGGTTTTAGCTTGTGACGGCTGGTTTGATTTGTCTCAGACTACTGTAAAAAAGCCTATAAGAAGGTGCACATGACCAGGCTGGAGGAGAGAGTCACCATGGTCTGTCAGAGGGAGAACTCCTTCTATGTTGACACTGTGAGATCATTCAGAGATCGGCGTTATGAATTTAAAGGTCTACACAAGGTAACACACTACAATTGAATGGGGAAACGATCATATTATCCAGTGGTTTGGTGTATTGACATTTCAGTGGTCAAGCCAGGTAGCCCCATGAGTTATTAGACATTAAAAAGAAAATATTCTCTTCTTGTTGCTTCCTCACTGCAGGTGTGGAAAAAGAAACTGTCGGCAGCGCAAGACAGCGGAGATGCTGCCGAGGGCAAGCGCTGCAAAAACATGGAAATACTCTACGATTCTCTTCAGCTGGCTCACAAATGCATTCTCAACTCTTTCTACGGCTATGTGATGAGGAAAGGGTATGAGTCACCTTGTAAATCATTGCATACCAGTTTTCTCTTACCTGAATGTCTTATAGATTTCCCTCTGACACTAAATTTGTTTTCAGCGACATTATGCTTTGAGGCCAAAGTTATATTCCCAGTTGGGTTTTTGTCTCTCACCAGAGCACGCTGGTACTCCATGGAGATGGCTGGTATTGTGTGTTTCACTGGAGCCAGCATCATCACCCAGGCCAGAGAACTCATTGAACAAATAGGGTGAGTGCTCCAGTGCATAATGCTTACCCATGTTTTCAGCTGCGTAGCCAGCCTGATTTAGAATAGCTCATAGTTGCCACAAGCAACATTAGCACCTCATCAAACACCAGGACAGTGCAGCTTAGTCTAGTGATCTCTCTAGACTCAATGATTCCAGCGTCAATGCCAACAAGCCTGTGTTTGTAAGCTTACTTTGACAAACACTGATTAACCATTGCACTCAATTAAAGGTGTATACGTTGTAGTTGTGTAGAACATAATTTATATGCAGTAAGCTATTTCGAATATTCATCTTTTGTATGGTATCCTGGCTGCTATAATTTCTGCTTATCACATTTACCACCTTGCTGTGACACAGACGTCCCCTTGAGTTGGACACCGATGGTATTTGGTGTGTCCTGCCCAACACCTTCCCTGAGAACTTTGTGGTGAAGACCAGCAATGAGAAGAAGCCCAAGGTGACCATCTCCTACCCAGGGGCCATGCTGAACATCATGGTGAAGGATGGCTTCACCAACGACCAGTACCAGGAGCTGATAGACCCTGCCACCCTCACCTACCAGACCAGGTCTGAGAACAGCATCTTCTTTGAGGTGGACGGACCCTACCTGGCCATGATCCTGCCTGCATCCAAGGAGGAGGGCAAGAAGCTGAAGAAGAGGTATGAGAGCTCTATGGAAACCATTGCAGTCAAAGTACTAGCATAGTCTTATCAGATAGGAATGCTCTTTTATGTCTTTCAGCAGGTTGACTGTTGGCTGCTAGTGGTCAATATTCTTTCATTTGCAGGTATGCTGTGTTTAATGAGGACGGTTCCCTGGCTGAACTGAAGGGCTTTGAGGTGAAGAGGCGAGGAGAGCTTCAGCTCATTAAGATCTTCCAGTCCTCAGTGTTTGAGGCCTTTCTCAAAGGCACCACCCTCGAGGAGGTCTATGCATCTGTGGCCAAAGTGGCCGACTACTGGCTGGATGTGCTCTACAGCAAGGTATCTCCACAGTAATTAAAGAGGCTTTAATTACATCACATCGGCTTACTGGTGTTTAGTTTGTGTATATATGGATACTGAAAAGAAAATCTATATTCACCATCATAACATTTCTTTATTCTTTATTTGATCAGGTACTGTTGTTCACAATGAATACATTGCAATAGTTTCAGTACTGTAGTCCTTGTGTAGAATGCAGCATACTGCAATACAGTAGGCTATATGCACAGTATGACCTCTCTGTTTGTCCAGGCTGCCAACATGCCGGATGCGGAGCTGTTTGAGTTGATCTCGGAGAACCGCTCCATGTCCAGAAGGTTGGAGGACTACGGTGAGCAGAAGTCCACCTCCATCAGCACAGCCAAGAGACTGGCTGAGTTCCTGGGAGACCAGATGGTGAAGGATGCCGGCCTGAGCTGTCGTTATGTCATTTCTCGCAAGCCCGAAGGATCCCCTGTTACAGAGAGGTAGGGGAACAACTCTAGAGAAGATCAGTCAAATGTTTCCAGCATAGTCGTCGTACTGTACTGTATACAACACACTCTTGGTTTGAAACTCAGAGAGTTGCTGTGTGGCTGAGCTCTAACAGTCTCGTGCTATTACCGCTCTCCCTTAAAGGGGACACGTGTGTGTGTGTGTGTGTGTGTGTGTGTGTGTGTGTACAGTTGGTGAAGTGAGCTGGTGAGAGTTATTGGAATGTGGGGACGCTCTAACGCAGTTCAGGAGTGTACCTTATATAGTTTAAACCTTTTTATTGAGAAATGCAATTCACCCAGTATACCCATTATCAGCTTAGACACCTCTACTCTCCAGTTTGGCTGTTAGTGCTACTAATCTTGTAGCGAGGAAGAGAGGTGGGTTGACCGTGACTGACTTTTATTTCTCTCTGCAGGGCCATTCCTCTGGCCATCTTCCAGGCTGAGCCCAGTGTTAAGAAGCATTTCCTTCGCAAGTGGTTGAAGATGCCCAGCCTCCATGAGTTGGACATCCGCACTGTAAGTATAGAAAGAGACATGAAGTGCGTTCAGATTTGGCGAACAGAGGCGAATGTGTTTTTCTAACTTGAAAATGTGAATGATTGATTTAATATGATCTATTTAATTTCTACTGACCGCCAGAGGCGCCTGGATGTCAATCGCACGCATGTGCAGGTCGAGTGTTTGTATCAACAAGGTCACCTGTGACCTGGGTGACCTGTGCCCGCCATTTCAATATGTTTGAGAACATTCACTTTTGTTTGCCAATTTCTACACAGCTACTGAATGGTACGTACATGCATTTGTTTGCAGAATAACATGATTAAAGTGCCTTTAATCCTACCTTACCAGATCCTTGACTGGAACTACTACATTGAGAGATTGGGTAGTGCCATCCAGAAAATCATTACCATCCCAGCAGCTCTACAGCAGGTAAGTCGAGTCCGGTTTATTTATATAGCTCTTAATCACAGATCTAAATGACACCCCATTCAACATCCAATTGAAACTCTGTACAGTAGCATTATACAGTAGGATATCTATAATAATGACATTATTCAAATTCAAGGTGAAGAACCCAGTGCCTAGAGTGAGACATCCTGACTGGCTGCATAAGAAACTCCTGGAGAAGAATGACATCTACAAGCAGAAGAAAATCAGCGAGATGTTCTCTAGTGAGGGGAAGAGACAGGTGGGTACTTCTGCAATAACCGTTACTGTAGTGCACACTCGGTGTATGGACATTTACACACACGCGTCTTGATGAGAGTTGCTCTACTATACCAGACACAGTCCATTTGTGTCTGGTATTACACGTCTACTTTTAACTAGTGTTCAAATCTACAATTCTCATCATTTATTTTTTTACATAGCATTACTGTTCAAATATCAACAAGCTTTCTCCAGAGTGACTTGACTACGCCTGTAACACTGCCTCCAGAATGGCATGACTACACCTGTAACACTGCCTCCAGAATGACTTTACACCTGTAACACTGCCTCCAGAATGACATGACTACACCTGTAACACTGCCTCCAGAATGACTTGACTACACCTGTAACACTGCCTCCCTAATGACTTGACTACACCTGTAACACTGCCTCCCTAATGACTTGACTGCACCTGTAACACTGCCTCCCTAATGACTTGACTACACCTGTAACACTGCCTCCCTAATGACATGACTACACCTGTAACACTGCCTCCCTAATGACGTGACTCCTGAACATCCCTCTTTGTCTCAGGTGGCCCACCAGCCACTGCAGCCCGGCCAGGCGGCGGACATGGAGGACTTTGGGATGCCTCCCAAGCCCCTGCAGCCGGCCATCTTGATCAGTAGCAAGCGTAAGAGGACTTCTCAGGGTGAGGACAGCCAGGTGGAGTCTCAAGACATGGAGCTCACCCAGTCCTGGAGAGAGATCCTGGGAGCGCCGCCCCCTATGGGAACCACACGGGTAGGGCATTGGGGCCGGGACTTCTTCTGCCACTGTAGTAACACTAAATGCACTGTGGTATGCTGAGACACTGTAGTATCACTACATGCACTGTGGTCTGAGAAACTAGTAACACTTAATGCACTGTGGTCTGAGACGCTGTATTAACACTAAATGCACTGTGGTCTGAGTCTCTAGTGTTGACTATTAAAACGTGTGTGTTGTGTGCGTGTGTTGTGTGCGTACGTGTGCAGGAGGAGCGCTTGGTGTGGTTGCGCTACCATAAGAAGAAGTGGGAGCTGCAGCTGCGACAGAGGAAGGAGAGGAAGAAGAGGAGGAGGCTGCTGGATGGGGAGGCCCAGCCTGTAGGCGGAGGGCTGATCCGGGACGGCCCCACCACCGGCCTGGGCAGCTTTCTCCGCAGGACAGCCCGCACCATCCTGGACATGCCCTGGCAGATCGTACAGGTCTTTACTGACAGCACGGTCTCTTAATGCTGTTTCACGGCTGTATTTGTCCAAATGTAGCTGTAGACAGACTTTTACAGCCTTTGTTATTATTAGTCTGGCTATTGGACCTCCCCTGTCTTGCTATCGTGGCTGTACAAGCCAGGTTATGACAACCCTGTTACAGAATATGGTTCAATTTAATTTCTACTGACCGCCAGAGGCGGTGCGTTGAGCACCTGGATGTCCACTGCATGCATGTGCAAGTCAAGTGTTTGTATCAACAAGGTCACCTGTGACCTGGGTGACCTGTGCCCTCTGCCCCGGTACTAAAGGCACGTTAACCCAGGAAGTGATCTCTTGGTAATGTTCTTGCATCATCCGAAATTCATAGAACCACGGTTACATACGTAACCATCGATTTAGTACTGGTTAAAAATAGTAATATAAATATGCCCTGTCCCTCTCCCAGATTGCTGAGACGAGCCACCCTGGTCTGTATAAGCTGTGGGCTGTGATCGGCAACGACCTGCACTGCATGAAGCTCAACATACCACGGGTGTTCTACGTCAACCAGAAGGTCCCCAAGCAGGAAGAGGGAGCCACGTACAGAAAGGTGCGCCTAGACAGCGATACAGTACATTCCCAGGTGCTAACGCTACACTGTATATTTGTGTACATTGTTGTTGTTTGGTCTTCAGGTGAACCGGTTGCTGCCTCGCTCCAATGCAGTGTACTTCCTGTACGAGTACTCTGTACCAGAGGACATGTACCAGAAACACATAAATGAGATCAATGCTGACCTCTCCGCCCCAGATATCGAGGGCGTCTATGAAACACAGGTACTCTAGATGTACATGTAGATTTTTTTTATTTAATCATTATTATTTGTATTATAATTATTGTTATTATTATTGTTATTGTAGTTGTTGCAAAATTATTGTAATAATTGTTTGACTGCAATTGCCCTTGTGGTTGAAACTAGAGTTAAAACTGAGAGCATGTGCTCTTCCTACTGTGTACCTAGTAGCTTGCATTCCCCTCTCCTCCTCCTCCTCCTCCTCCTCCTCCTCCTCCTCCTCCTCCTCCAGCAGCAGCAGCACTCACATGCTCGTAGGTTCTCTTCTCCTCACAGGGCCATTCAAGGGCCTATTTACGTGCTGATGAATTAGCTGCTCGCCTCCATTACCATGTGTCTGTATGAGCCACAGCCAGTACATGACGCCAAGCTGATCTGCTGTCCCCGTGCCCTTCAGGTGCCCTTGCTGTTCCGAGCGCTGGTGCAGTTGGGCTGCATGTGCACGGTCAATAAGCAGGTAGTGAGGGCCCTGGCTGGCAGGGAGGCAGACACCTTTGACCTGGAGAATCTGGACATGAGGTCACTGGCCCAGTTCAGCTACCTGGACCCAGGTACGGCCTGATGGACATGCAGTGTTATTTGTCTGATGTTTATATTAATAAGCTTACCAGTACGGATATGCACTCAACTATATGTCTCTCTGTTAGCACACTGCGCTCAAACAAACTGGTCAGTGATATAATGATTACTGTCTCGCCTGCCTCTTCTCTCCTACTCTGCCTGTTCTTTCCACTTCAGCGTTTAAAGCTCTGTTTTGTTTTGGGTTTTTTTTACGTCGAAAATGTAATGAATTGTGCTTCTCTCTCAGGAAGTGTTCGCCACATCTACCTGTATCACCACACCCAGGGCCACAAGGCTCTGTTTGGCCTCTTCATACCATCACAGCGGAAGGCTAGCGTCTTCGCCCTGGACACGGTAACAACATTTCAGCTACCCCTAAACCTTCTCAATCATCTTTCAGCTAATCGGCTAGCTAGCCGCTCTAGTTTGGTACGGACCAATACTGACACCAGGTCATGAACCCCATTCCTGTTGGAGGACCTCCCTATCGCTATCCTTAGCCCCCTGCCTAAATCTCCAGGCTGCAACAAACACATCCTGACCGTTTCCATTATATTATAAGGTACGAAGCAACCAGATGCCCAACCTGAGCACCCTGTACGGAGCTGAACGCACCGCCCTGTTGGAGAAGACCACAGAGGACCTGCTGCCTCCTGAGAAGCACAACTTCGAGGTCCGTGCCGAAAATGACATCAAGGCAATCTACCGCGCGCTGCAGCGCATACTGCTGAACTACAAGGTGATTAATCTATGTGGATCACATTCACATGACTTCCAGATTTGCACGGTCACTGCCCAGTGCAACCACCGCTCCCAGCATCTTCTACTGCTTGGGGGAGTTTTACCAGTCATTTAGTAGTTCCCAAGGCAACATTGTGAGCAACACTTAGTATACCAACACTTCGGCAGTATATAGAATGAACATGTTCCATATTCCTAGACATGACTTATCGAACTCAGATGAATCGATCACCTGTTTTACCAATCACTCTCTGCGCCTGTCTTCAGGAAGAGCGCCGTGGGCCCACTCTGATCGCGGTGCAGTCTAACTGGGAAGTGCGACGGCTGGCGTCTGGGATGCCAGTACTTGAGGAGTTCCCGGTGGTTCCGGTACACGTGGTAGACGAGATCAACTACAGCGTGCTGGACTGGCAACGCCACGGTGCCCGACGCATGATTCGCCACTACCTCAACCTGGACAGCTGCCTGTCACAAGCGTTTGACATGGCCAGGTGGGGACTGCTGCTGGTCTCATGGCTGCCGACACCTAGCCTCTGGGGCTAGTGTCTACTAGCCCCACGCCTACTGGCTTTACACTGCTTTTCACCTGCTGTCTTTATATTTGCATAACGTCAAACCGTGGTGCTAAAAGAACAGCTAAAATTGTGCTGTTTTGGCTAACTGGATCTATTATCTAAAATTAGAGGGAATTTAAAGACCAGGTACATACTGACTATTCTACTGGATTGTAAATTGGGCTGAGATACTCTTTAGTTTGTGTGTTTGTTTGTTTACATCAAGTATGTATTACTTATTGTGTAATACTAGTTGTTGCCCCACTCAGCACCTTTTGTAGTCTCTTAGCACAATGTCTTGAATTGTTTTGTATTTAGTTTTCTCCCCCAAGGGATATTTAGGGGTTGCTTTCCTTGCCTGGTGGGTACAGGGGTGTGGTTCCGCCCGTTTGCAGCCCTACGAGACTAGCTACTTCCAACAATGTCCACCTTTTATGAATGCGTACAATTAAAGGTGTACAAAACACCAGAACACGCCTATAAATTGTGTTGAAGGAACTCAGAACTGTACTTTTAGTCACCAATGGTTCACTTCCATGCTTTGTTTGTGACCTAGCATTCACCTTGTATACAGAACTCTTGAGACGGCATGTTTGCTGTGGTTTCTCAGGTACTACCACTTGCCAGTTGGGAACCTTCCTCAGGATGTGTCCATCTTCGGCTCAGACCTGTTCCTCGCCAGACACCTGCGGAAGCACAACCACCTGCTGTGGCTGTCCCCCACCGCCAGGCCTGACCTGGGGGGCAAGGAGGCTGATGACAGCCGCCTGGTCATGGAAAGCGACGACCGGGCCTCTGTGGAGATCAACACGCAGGGCTGCTTCTCCACAGGTACACAGCTGGTGCCGATGGTGTGTGCGTGCGTGTGCGTGTGTTTAAACTAATGGCCTTGTTGGTGCAGCGTGCGTGGAGCTGGACCTACAGAGCTTGGCGGTCAACACCATCCTGCAGTCGCAGCATGTGAACGATATGGAGGGAGGAGCCAGTCTGGGCGTCAGCTTTGACGTGATCCAGCAGGCCTCGCTGGAGGACATGATGTCCGGGAACCAGGGAGCGAATGCTCTCGCCAGCTACGATGAGACTGCACTCTGCTCCAACACCTTCAGGTACAGGATCATTACGATCAGTTGGGACCAATTGGAATCCTCCTAGTCTGCTGCATGTCGTGTTTGTGGTTTCTGACCAGACGTTCTCCTTTTCTTGTGGCTGAGGGACAACATGTTGGTTATTGTTCTGATGTCAGACATTCAAATAACTGTAAACTGAGGTGTCTTGTACAAAAGTGGATTAGCAGTGGTGTGCAGACATCCCTCCAACAACCGGTTTCACTGAAAAACTGTTTACGGTGCAGTGATTGGACGAAATCAGTCCGGTTTAATGATTATTATGAAGTTGTGAAAGTGTCCATCACATTTCAGTCTCAAATGGGAGAACAAATGACATTTCTATTGTAAATGACAGACATGTATGTATACAAGGTCTGGTTGTCTGTCTGTGCGCGCATGCAGGATCCTGAAGAGCATGGTGGTGGGGTGGGTCCGGGAGATCACGCAGTACCACAACTTGTACGCAGACAACCAGGTCATGCACTTCTACCGCTGGCTTCGCTCGCCAAGCTCTCTGCTGTACGACCCCGCGCTGCACCGCACGCTACACAACATGATGAAGAAAGTGTTCCTGCAGTACGTACAGCTGCCTCCAGCACACGCCCACCCTAACAGTGCATTCGGTGTCCGTGGAAAAGGAGCTGTTTTTTTGCTAATTGATTTGTCCTCAGGTTGATCGCAGAGTTCAAGCGTCTTGGCTCCACTGTGGTCTATGGGAACTTCAACAGGATCATCCTGTGCACTAAGAAGCGCCGAATAGACGACGCCATTGGCTACGTGGAATACATCACCAACAGGTTGGAATGTCACATACATGTATACATGTAACTAAGTAGCACTCACTGAAACTCTAGACTAGAACGATCGAAAATGTCAATCTGAAACAGATTATCAGCATCTTCTGTTTCTACATCTAGCATACATTCCCGGGAAATCTTTCACTCCCTGTCCATCTCCTTCTCCCGCTGCTGGGAGTTCTTGCTGTGGATGGACCCGGTCAACTATGGAGGAGTGAAGGGGAAGCTCCCTTCTAGCGTCCTTTACGGAGAGGTAACACTACTGCATCGCGTTTGCAGCGTTGCTGTGTGGCTGGACCTGGAGCTAACGTCCCCCTTCCTTCCTCAGAATGAAGCCAAGCAGAACAAGGCAAAAGGCAGGGAGGAAGAAGGCAGCGAGGATGAGGAAGAAGATGATGGCGGTGAACCAGATGGGGAAGAGGCGGAGGCAGATGAGGTGGAGGAGCTGATCGAGAGCAACTGGAACATCATGCAGTATCTTCCCCAGACGGCCTCCTGTCAGAAGTACTTCCTCGTCATCATCTCAGGTCAATGTTGTCCCCACAACAGTATTGTCAGTGAAACTATGGTGCTGTATCTACACCAACGTTAAAGGCAGGGTTGGCGATTCGGGAGAACGCTTGCTAACCAAAACAAAACTCTCTCAGAAGCTCCACCCCACACATTGAAACACATTAGGAAGCCAGGGGCATTGTTGTTGTGAGTAGTGCTTGCTACTTTATGTTCCTATTTACGGAGCCAGGGCTGTGTAAAAGTACTGGACTATTTTTTTTCAGCACACACTGAACTGTAACCTAGCGAAATGCGAGGAGATATTTGGTGATCTTGACAAAAAAATGCATTAGCTTACAATTAGCATGCAGTAGCTGACTATACCTTTTTCAATTAGCCCTGAGTCAACCATTCTTATGATTTGGTGTTGATCTGGACCTCAATAAAGAGGAAACATGAATGATTATTCACCCTGGGAGGAGATCCTGGTCCTACTCTAGTTTTAAAACTGCGGTACATCACATGCTCCACCTCCAATGTGTGGTGTTCCACCTCTCCCTTCCAGCCTACATTGCAGCTGTTTACCACAGCATGAAGGAGGAGCTGAGGCGCAATGCTCCTGGAGCCACGCCCATCAAGCGGCGAGGGGGCAGCCAGGCTTCCCAGCAGGCAACGGGGGACCTCGGTGCACTTCCTGGTAAGATGCTGTCACACTAAAGTATAGTGAATTATTGGGTGTATTGGGCAGCATTTAACCAATCAGCGTCGCTAAAACTGTTTTGCTGTACGGTAGCTCTACCACCATTTCTACAGCACCAACACACTTGACACGCTTGACTTCAACGTCGTCAGTCACACCCTGATTGGTCCGCCAGCAGGGTGGCTTTGAAAATGCTAATGCGAACAGGGTTTCCAGACTATAGTCTTAGCGAAACGGTATCTGAGAGCAATAGTCATGCGAAGCCAAGCTAAAAGTTGTTGAGAGACGTCATATTACTCATATTACTTACCCTTACTACTAATACTAATGAATAAATCTGTTAATTTCCGACAAGAATGTTGGAAGAAAATATTTATAGAAAATACTCCCATGATCCCTGCAGAGAATATAGCCTGTAGAGCAGGGCTGTTCAACTCCGGTCCTGGAGGGCCGCACCCTGCATGTGTTAGATCTCCCTGCTCCAACACACCTGATTCAAATCAATGGGTCGTTATAAGGCTTCTAACAACCTTGAATCAGGCGTGTTGGAGCAGGGAGGGGTCTAAAACATGCAGGGTGCCCTGCTGTAGAGTGTACATATAAGGGGTCATAGGTTACAATGTTTGAGAGCTGTCTTGGATGATATTGACGTTACGTCCGCCTCCACAGGTATGATCACGTTTTCTCAGGAGTACGTCTCCAATGAGCTCACTCAGAACTTCTTCACCATCACTCAGAAGATCCAGAAGAAGGTGACAGGCACAAGGAGCGTGACTCAGCCGTCCGAGCTGTTTCCTGTCCTGCCCGGTTCCCACCTGCCCCTCAACAACCCAGCGCTGGAGTTTGTTAAATATGTCTGTCAGGTACATCATCCACAGAGGGAAGCATGTCGCTCAGTTGCACTCCGGTTTTGCACCTCTGGTATGCCGTGATCTCCATCTTTTCTTTTGTTGTGCGTGCGCTTATCTCCTCTTCAGGTCCTCTCTTTGGATGCCAACATAGTGCACCAGGTGAACAAGCTGAAGAGAGACCTGCTGCGTCTGGTGGATGTTGGGGAGTTCTCAGACGATGCCCAGTTCCATGACCCCTGTCACTCCTACGTCCTGCCAGAGGTCATCTGCCACCACTGCAACTTCTGCCGTGACCTTGACCTCTGCAAGGACCCCTCCATGGCCCAGGTTGGCGCCCAGAGATCTTTCTGACAAAGTGCTGTCCCTCTAGTTGTGTGCATAGATACCAGTCAGCATACATTGCACGTAACTTTGAATGTGTGCGCTTAAGGGCAGTTTTACTTTTACCGTTTACCAAAGCACACAAATCAGAGCAGGCTTTCATCTGGTGTTTATGGTGTTTGTGCTTAAAATAAACACAAGTCGGGTGGAGCTGTAGGAACATGTGATAACTCCATGCCCAGATGGGCCTTAGTGCTTTGGGAGACCAGGGTTTGAATGAGGGCCCTGGTCATTTCCCAATCCTTCCAGATATATCTCTCCCAATAATGTGCTGTCTCTCTATACTGTTCTCTCTAATAAAATAAAATAAAAAGTCAGTTTATAAAATAATATAAAAAATAAATACATAAACTTAAGAATTTGTTTGTTTGTTGTTTAATTCTCTAATTACGATGAACCCAATTATAAGCATGGTTCAGCCTTAAAATAAAAATGATGCATGTTATGCGCCCACCCGTCTATTCTGTCAGATTGCTCTTATTGAGGTTATAGATTGTGTAATTGTGATTTAACTTTGATTTAACTTTGATTTCTTTTCATTGTCCCCAGGACGGGTCTGTCTTACCTTTGTGGTACTGTTCCAACTGCCAGGCCCAGTATGAGACTGAGAATATTGAGATGGCTCTGGTGGATGCCCTGCAGAAGAAACTAATGAGCTACACATTACAGGACCTTGTGAGTTTAAAACGTGCTGCTTACTGCCATCACTCAATAATTTAAATCTAATCTAAACCTCAGCTAGTGTTGAGATATATGTTGCCATTCAGAATGCTTGCTTAAAACCATGTATTGCAGCTTTTATGTTTTTGAAACAAACTCATCTGTCTGCCATTGTAGGTGTGCACAAAGTGTAAAGGGGTGAAAGAAGCAAACATGCCCCTATACTGTAAATGTGCTGGGGATTTTGACCTCACTTTTCCAGCAAAGGTTTGTGTTCCTCAGTACTATGGCTGGTGCAACTGTACATGTGTATTAATGTCAATGTAATGTACAGTAGTCCAGGAAAAGACAATGGCTACACTGCCCGTTTTATTTATTTATTTATTTATTTATTTATTTATTTAAAACACCTACGGATACTATTTTGTGGGTCAAATGTTTTCTTTTGATACTTGACCACACTGCATTATTTTTTAACTCGAGTCTAATTGTGAAATAATACATTAACATTCATGATGAATTATGCGGAACAAAGCACTTGTTTTTTCGTTGTATTTATTTTTCCACTACATCTGACCGGACAATAGTTATTATCAGTATGTTGTGCAATAGTTAGGAACAGATGCTACATTCTACTTTGTTTCACCCCTTTAGAGTCTTTCAGAGCAAATAAAAGTGTTCCGGAACATAGCGTCTCACTACAACATGAGCTTCCTGGAGGAGACCATTGACTGGCTGCTAGCCATGAGTCCACATCTCAACTAGACCATCTGTACTTTAGCTAACAAACTTCCCAAGCATTCTGACTTGTTGCACGTGCCCAAGAAACTGCAGCACATGAAGATTTCTGTTGAAGTTGGACCTCTCATTCCAATCAGTGATTTTAATGAGATTTGTATAATTAGGACGCTTACAGTACCGTACCTACATAAACTTGTTTGGAACATTGTAACTGAAAATTATGTGCTGTACATACTTTCATTTTACTATTTTTTTCTGTATATTGTTATTGCCATGTATTTTGTATTAATAAATATTTATTGAAACCTTTGAAAACTTTTTAAAATACACATAACTTGGCCTACTTCTGAACTGTTCATGTAATATAACACATAATAATACATAATATACATGTGGTAATCCAGCCAGTGATGCTTCAGATAGCTGTTAAGTTGGTAATATGTGGGTGCTCTCTGGACTGGAGGTTAGATGCCATGTGTTGGCCACAACTACGTTTGTTCTATAACACCATTGTGACACAACCACAATACGAGTAAGGTTCAGTCACAGCTCACTGGGCACAGTTTATTTGTTGTTTTACAGCAGTTAGAGCTCATATTTAATACAGTTCTGCTGTAAGAGGCTTTAGCGCTTCATCTTCCTGTGTTCCAGACCCCTTTCTTAATAGGGAAACAGACAATTACACACGACTGTTTCCAATCCCATGAAGCACACCTCTCCACTCCCTCAGACAGCTAAATCACAGCCATAAAAACTATGCTTTAATTGGCAGTTGCTTCCATATTTGTAGCTATTTATATAACACATAGCCCTAACCCTACTTTAGACAGCAATAAGCAAAAAGGTTTTCCATACAGTGGCAGATCAAGGCAACAAAGTATGGAGAAGTTATTTGGTAAAGGCCATTTCATGCTCACCTGCCCCAGACTGACACAGGCCCTAATACTACATGCTCTCATTACCTGCAGTACTTTAATGATCAAAACTGCTGTGGAGGATATGGCACAAAATGTAAATGCAGGTATTTGATTCATTACCGAAAATTTTCCATTTAGTAATGAATCCTGTTTCTCTGGGTCATGATTAAAAATGATCTTCAGTCTCTATTTCACCTCCATTGCATCTCATAGATAGTCCCATAGATGCCTCACTTTGGTTTGAGACTATAATCGCCTTTCAGACCCTGTGCTGAGTCACATTAGATTAGGCTCCATGTTTCTATCTGCCATGAGGCTTTTTTACAGGAATGGAACCACTGTGAAATCCAACTTTATTTACAGGTTTGCATTTCTCTTTGTATCATTTTTTTTCTTTTCAAATTAGTGTTGAATTATTGTGCTTTACAGTTTCACGGTTAAATGTGATAATGATTACATTTAACAAAAATAACTACCATAAACACTATTTCAGTACAATATCTAATGATGCATTACATTTCAGTCCTGAGTCCAACTCGCTAATAACATTTGTATTATTCTCACAGGAGTCTAGATGGATTCACACTTTCCCACAATCTTGTTAGAGAAGCCATTTTGTGGGAAATGTGAATGTTATTTAATTATTGCTGTTAAGTCTCGCTCCCCCCATAGACTTGCTTTTTTCTTCTTCCTGTACATTGCATTATCTCGAACACATTAAGCAAGAAGATAAAGCAAATGAATCAGACAGACCACAAATAATATCTGTGGTCTTAATATGACAGACATTATGCTTATAATAGAAAAGAATATATACATAAAAATAACGAATTAATATAATGTGTTTTAGTTTACGTTATCTGACAAACAAAATAAGATTTTTCACTGAAGGATCTTTATTGACACTGCATAAGCATGTATGGCTGGTAAGGAGATGTCTGTAGATACAATTTTAGTTTTTCATTTGTATTTAGTGAAGATGTATTAAACTAAGTTTGAGCATTGAATGCTTCCATGACCTCGTCCCCCCCCCCACCCCCTTAACCACCACCACCACCACCACCACCCACAGTCTCAGCTCCATTCACTTTTTGTTTGCACAACTTGCTTGAAAATGCAGGGAACTGGTAATGAAATGTAGTTTTTGTTTGGCATTATAACATAACTAAGGCGTGTACATTTAATGCCCCCTTAATCTACAGTGGTTGAGGTCTTTATATTGAAATAATTTTAAGTTGTGTAGCCTACAATACAAACAAAAACTGACATTTAATGCTTCACAGAAAGATTCTATGTTCACTGTTTACAGTGCATCCATGGGCGCTATGGCACCCAGAGAATGGCATGGCGGGTCTGTATAGACACCTGAGAAACCACTAGTGTTCAACTACTTTTAAA
Organism: Typhlichthys eigenmanni; assembly: GCA_027564635.1. NCBI lineage: Eukaryota > Metazoa > Chordata > Actinopteri > Percopsiformes > Amblyopsidae > Typhlichthys > Typhlichthys eigenmanni. Next base: position 1,706,158 of record JAODUK010000024.1, read on the forward strand.
GCTTATATAGTTGGCCTGAGATGACTGCATGAAGTGGGGATGGAAATATCAGAGTGCCACCCCTTCTGATAGGTCTGAATGGTTTGAACCGTAGATGTCGAGGGGGAACTCTGTTGAAATAGTCTGAACGGGCACTTTACTGACCTGTGAAGAGCAAAGTAGAAATGTTATTATTAGGGTGTTACTGAATGGAATAATAAAGGTAAAACATGGGAAACAATTGTTTATGGAACCTCATACTTTGCTCAAGTCGTCAAACTTCATATCACTGTAGACTTCATTCTTGTCAATAAAAGTCAACATGATCCAGTCACAAATAATAGAGCACTGGACAAAGAAAAGTGAGAAATAAGACAAATGGAGTCTTGTTATTTTGTTACATTAATTTTACAAGGCAGGCAGAGAAAGTAACGAAAAACTCACAATTCCAACTGATGTCATGGCAGTAACAGCGTTTATGATGGTTGGGATGGGGCTAAATTTACCAGCCTGTCAAGAAATGATCTTGATTCAAATTTAACAGGGACAAATTGGCCTAAAATGTGAATATCTGAAAAGTTACTTACATGCCCATGAACTATAACATCCAGGCGGATACCAAAGGCCTTGATAAGCGTCCGAGACTCTACACCATGTTTGCTGTAGTACTTGGCAAACCTTTGCATACGCAAAAACACAATGATGGTGATAAAACAAACCCTATATTACCAGACAATGCTGGAAGCAAAATCACATGTAATAGCTGTGTGCAATATACCGAGAGTAGTAACCAGAACTGGGCAGATCTTTACGGAGGTCAAGGCGACGAAAGGAATATTCGGGTTTACAGTTCGAAGGATCCAAGTCGAGGTTGCACTTCCAGTTGATGAACACTCCAATCACTCCTCCCTGATAGACAATTGCAACAATAATGTCAATTTGGAGAACATTTTACATCTGGAAATAGAAGCAGTTGAATCACAGTGTTCTTACTGTCATACACAGCTCACTGAACTTCTCCCTGGCTTGCTCTGCGATGTAACCCAGGCGGAAGTTAGGGCAGTAGGGTTCTTTCTCCTCATCATAGATACACTTACTGAGGTATTTCTGTCTGTTGCGTCTGTTTGATGCCTCTTTTATATTCCCCCTGCCAGACAATACAACAACTGGTACTGGTTCTGCTACTGGTAATGATGCCTGTGTGTGTGTGTGTGTGTGTGTGTGTGTGTGTGTGTGCGTGCGTGCATGAGTGAGAGAGAGAGAGAGAGAGAGAGACCTTAGCACTTTAAATTTTGGAAAGTGGATAGAGTTCCTTATGAATACTGTGAAATTGATGGCCTCTTCTAGTGCCGGCTCCCTGTGAAAGACAGAGCATATTAACACCTTAACACCAACTCTACGAGGATGTGACTCACATTTGATAAGTGAGAAGTGTTGCTAGTGGTCACTTTACCGAACTGCTGCATATTCCTCGATTGGACACCAAGTCTGGATCTCACAGGTGTTAAAGGTGTGGTTGTAGTAGGGAACGCACCGCCCTGTTCTCCTGCCTGTAGACACAATGTCGCTCAGTTTGAACGCAGAAATGAGAATGACTTTTAATACCGGATAGGCTTTAGTAAAAAGTAACTGTACCATGGCCATCGAAGTCAACCTCCCCTGCGGTGCAATCAGAATCTGTGGTACAGTTGGCATTGGCAACAGAGAAATGCTGGAATACAATAAAGCAGCTTCACAGTCATGGTGGTATTCTGTTCCTGGAAGTGGTGTCTGTATGTCTATGTAACTGATACACCATTATTACATTTTCTGTTCCTGTGTATTAGCAGTGATGCTGATCTGAGGAGACAACCACTCTAAAGTTTCACTGATCTATGGTCCATTTCTGTTTGCTTGTGTTGTTATAGTGTGCTTGGTGGTGATCAGTCTCTTAATGACCTCTCACCTCAGCGCAGGTTCCTTGCTTCTGATCATACGTGACTTCTCGCCTCAGTATTGTGCTGATTACATCACCACCCTGGCGATTTGGGAAACAACAGATTATAAAGTATAGACCCTGGGAGGATGTAACTGGTCAGGCAAAAATGTTCCCAGATTAAACTGTGATGCTATACTGGTGGACCCACCTCTGAGGGTCGGACATACTCTGCTGTGTCAAGAATATGGTCTCCCTGGATGGCTGTGCCTTTCATAGTAGTGTAAACAGAGCTCTCTGGACGAGTTTCACTCTCTTGATATGCTTTCTCAGATATGAACACGTACCTTTTATTACAGATCACAATTGTATGTATTACATTTTTTAAATAACATGCATCTAATTTAAAAATGAAGAAGCACAAAAAAAATTATGTAATAATTTTTCTGTGAATGTGATATCATCTTAGACCAGTGAGACTAGAAAAGAAAACAACATTAACTATTGATATCACAGCATACTGCAATTGCCATCAAATATTGTTTGTTTCCAGGGTAACAGTAATTTACTCAACATTAAATTGTTCAACTTGTGCTTGTACATCAGTAAATCATTTCTTTAGGGTGTTAATAAGGATATAATGATATCCAGATGTTTAATTTGGTAATTTATGTATTTTTTCATTTGTGTTTCAAAAGCTATATTTAATAAGATACCAACATCTAGTAAAAAGACATGCTGACAAATCTTCAAAGCTTACCAGATGAAATAGGTGGTCACAAGAAACTGTACTCCCCTATATATGACTCCAAGAGTTTTGTTTTTAACCACCATTATCTTTGGGGTTTCATAATCCCAGAAACCAAGAAAATACTCCATTATAAATCCACGTAGTCCCATTGTGGTATAGTCTTTGTCAAATATCCTCTGCACAGTAGATATATTTTCAATATATTATGCCTAATCTGTCTTTATAGACTATCTCACTTTTTTCCTCCCTATCTAATTGTCTAGAATATCCCGTTCCACTATGCATCTCTCTCTCATCTGGCACTGGCCTTAGTAGATAGAGGGGAAGGGGTGGGGCTGGAATGGGTATGAGTTGTACAGTTTTATATAGTTCTATACTGACTGTATCATTCATATTATGAGGATTATTTTTTCTGGATTATCAGAATCCACAAAATAGGTAAGATACAATAAACTGTAAAATTTAAATTACAATGTGTGCATGTCTAAAACCAAACAAAATTGTGATTTATATCAATAATATAGGATTAGTCTGTAAACTATAGAGCCTATGGTATAGAGGCAATGTATTATCTCTCTCTCTCTCTCTCTCTCTCTCTCTCTCTCTCTCTCTCTCTCTCTCTCTCTCTATCTCTCTCTCTCAGAACGCACAAGCACACGCAGATGAAAACGTGCGAATTTTATTCAGGCACATTTATGGAGTACCGTTGGGTCCTCAACTCTAATGACGCGTTTCTTCTGCGCATGTCAAGCAACACGTGCGTCAGAGTCCGGCTATCTAGTTGAATACACTGTTTACATTTCGTACACACAACTTTTGTTTTATATAACGTCAAATATTATTTTCTAAATGGGGGGCCTCCAAAAGAAAAAGGTAAAGCAATGTGTTTAAATGTGGCTATTACATATTCATACCGCATTGCAATTTAGTTAGCAATGTAGCTACGCTGCTTAGCTACATCTTCTTTAATAGTAGACACGAATATGCCAAGATTAACATTAACATTCATACTTAATGTGAAGTGGATCCTGATTGGCTTGAATAACACTGTGTCTCTTAGTTCGACAGGGGTTCTGCCACTAACTACATCACTAGAAACAAAGCTCGCAAGAAGTTACAGCTGAGCCTCGCAGACTTCAGGTGTAGTACTGGTTAAGACCACGCCATCCAGTTATATACAATACTTTTTACTGCCAGGCCACAGTTCCCAAACAGCATGCCTAACCATGATAACACTTATGACTTTCAGGCGCCTGTGCATTCTCAAAGGCATCTACCCTCATGAACCCAAAAATAAGAAGAAGGTCAATAAGGGGTCGACAGCACCTAGGACCTTCTATCTCATGAAAGACATTCGCTTTCTCCTGCATGAACCAATTGTTGGGAAGTTCAGAGAGTACAAGGTAATGCATTTATATACAAACTATTACGACACAGTACCCCAGCTGTAAGATAACACTATTGCACAAACTCATCTTTTAATAAATGATTAATCAACATGTATTGATGTATTTGACACAAACATAATATCCATAACAAGATTATGAGGCACTATCAGTATCAGGAAAATTATGGGTTTTCCAGAGGCCAGAATCACTGACTTTAACTGTTTTTCATACACATGATGGCAGATATATTGTCCCAGAAGAAATTGCTATAAACTATGTTATTGTCATTTGACTTGTTTGTTATGATTGGTTAAAACAATTTCATTGCTTGGCTATTAAAAATAAACCTTTTAAGCAAAAAAAAAAACAACAAATGAGCATATTTTCACATGTATTTTTGCAAATGTCGTTAGCTGGAATTATGCAGTCATCTGGAAAAACAGATTAAAACCTTGAGGAACACTTCATTCACTGCTCTGTGTGTGTGTGATGTTTTCAATTTACAGATATTTGTACGTAAACTGAGAAAAGCTTATGGAAAATCAGAATGGACTGGAGTAGAGAGATTGAGGGATAACAAGCCAACCTATAAATTGGACCACATCATCAAAGAGAGGTTAGATGCCAAGCATGTGTCATTAGAAGTTGTAATTGGGCTCATTGTTTTTGTTGTGTAGAGATAAAGACATACAAACCCAATATAGCTGTAGCCCTTGCATTGGTTTATTTATCCATGTTTTGCAGATACCCCAACTTCATCGATGCCCTTCGCGATGTTGACGATTCGCTCTCCATGTGCTTCCTCTTCTCCACTTTTGCTCGCACGGGAAAATGCCACGTCCAGACCATCCAATTATGCAGACGCCTTTGTGTTGAATGGATGAACTATATAGTCACAGCTCGAACTCTCCGAAAGGTAAGAGGTGGCATTGCCCTGTTCAGCAGAGATAATTGAAAATAATGTACTAAAGAAATGTATATATTGATACACTAACATTCATTCTTTGACAGGTTTTCCTCTCCATCAAGGGAATATACTATCAAGCTGAAGTCCGTGGACAGCTTATTACATGGCTGGTTCCCTACCAGTTTTCCCATGATGTAAGTGAAAAATTAAATGTTATATATATATATCTATATATAAAAAAAAAACAGTTCTTTTTTAGTGCAGTATGACATCATTTTTAATGGCCGCAATTAAGATATGTTGTTGCTCTAAATACATTTTTACGAGTATATGTACATATGACACTAATGGCTCATTTACTTTTCTTGTAGTTGAGATGCTATATCTACAAATGTTTTTTTTTTTTTTGTGATATATCGTTTTATATCTGTAGAGGGTCTGCCTTTTTAAAGATCAGAAGCAGTCTTTTTGCAATGCTAATAATTAATGGAAAAATCATTTTTAGCAGAATCTAGTGCAATGAAAAAGATATTGTCACCGTTATGTAAACAGTGAAGATGTTTTGAATGTTCAAACGACGATTGGTTTTTCTTTAACGTTTTCACTTGCAGCACCCGACTGATGTGGACTACAGAGTAATGGCAACATTCACAGAGTTCTACACTACTCTGCTCGGCTTCATCAACTTTCGTCTTTACCATTCCCTCAATCTGGTTTACCCGCCAAAGGTAGTTTTCCCGTGAATGTCACGATGGCACACTGCATGTTTTCATGTGGTTGCTCTGTGCACCTGTTAACCGTAACTTTGTATTCTAGCTGGACAGCCCAGCCCAGTCAGGGAAGAAGGATGAGGATGATGAGGACTATGCTTTGACCTCAGAAAGCTACTTGGAGGTGAGGCTCATTCTCATTTTTAGGAAAAAGGTATGAAGAAGGTGCCTTTCAACATGCAGGACACATTCCATGGCCTTCTATTTGTGCTGTGCAGAAACTCTCAGCCTTAAACACAAGTCTGGCTCGGGTGGTTTCCTCAGCAGAGGATGAGGAGGCACAACTGGACCACTTCCCTGTGGATGGGGTAAGTGTGTACAGTCAACCCCCCCCCTCCTCCTTTAAAAACACAAGACAAACAAACAGCAAATCCTTTTGTGTGTGTTTCAGCAGGTATATAGATGTGTACACTTGCACATAAGCAATCTGCTACACTGCTTGGGATGTTAAAATCACTATCAGCCTCACCAGCTGACAATATACACTGATGTCATTAATTGTATTTGCTAACTTTGAGTTGGAATGAAAACTTGACATTAATCTACCCAGGCCACATATGCTGCTTGCACCGGCTCCAAAATCTTAAAGCTCGTAGCTACGTGTAGATCAACCACAGAGCCGCATAAACGATGATTGGTTGGATGGCGAAATGGGAGGTGTTTAGATACACAGTCAGCAACAATTGTCTTGCTTGTGCTTTGTAATTAGCAGCAATCATTGTTATAACAACGTCCTCTAGCCTACATGCACAGACTATTTCCCTTTGACTATCATGGTATAATTCTGAGACTCGTTGGAAAGACATGTTTGTATATGCACTGAACATTAACTGAGACTACAGTTTAACTCAGCCACTCGACTAGGGGACCTCCCTGATGTTTGGGCAGCAAAAATACAAACAGCTGCCTTTTATAACTAGACTACTGTTTTCTATCTTTAGTGTCCCATGGTCAATTGTGGTGTAACTAACTACAGATTTGCTGGGAAGAAAATTCTTTTTAGATGCTTATTTCAAATAGTTTACAGTCAATTTAACCAGGCATAATTTCCGTACTGTGAGGCTTGGTGTGGCGGGGGAAGAAGGGATATGGGATTTACTCCATTTTGGAGCCAGCCTCAAGTGGCCATATAAGGAGCTGCAGATTGTGGTAGTGGCATGTTGGATTAATTTCTCAGCACCAGAGGTTCCTTGACAAGACATACAAGATGTCTTTGTGCTGTTTGTTATATTTTAATTATATCTAGTTGCAGATATAGTGTATGGTGTTGCATAATGGACTTCAATAGGAAGTGCATGTGCCTCGTTTTACAGTGGATCATTTGTTATGTTGTGCTGTTTGTCGGCAGACGCAAGAAGCTGGTGTTTGTTTCTGTTTTACTGTCCAGCCTTGGTGCCGTACTGACCATTTACCTGTTTTACTGAAGTGTATAAAGCTAGAACTACACCAAGGCGTGGACTAGCGACTGGGCGTCTTATAGCGACAGCCTAATTACCATTTCTGTCATCGCGATTGTGCGTGTTCGACGCTCTTTCAGCTACCTTCTGAGCCTGAGCGGACAACGCAGAAAACGGCAACAAGGAATTTGCGGGACTATTGCTGACAGCTAGTAAAGAGCGAACCACAACACTGACACCAAAATCTAGTAGACTAGTGCTTGTGTTATCAAATGTAGGCCTTTTTATGACTTTTGTTAATTCAAAATTAAATGAAGAGAAGACAAAGGAGTCATAGGAAACATGAACAGGAGAGCAACACAACGCATATCCATCCATTTGCCGTGATTTGGAGGTATCATGTTGAAATGCAGTAAACCGTTTACTTGTTTTTGGGCTGCTGAATAAAAATAAATGTGCTCACTATTATGTTTTTGTGTTTATTATATTGATATTACTCTGCAAGAAAACCTGAAAAGCCTTTACCTAGATTCTGATTGGTGGAAACACTAGCAATTTCCCTCACCTCTCGCTGCCGATTCAAAATTTGAAACGCTTGAAAAAGTTGATAGAGCGTCGGGTTTCGGTTGATAAGAGCGGCTACACCAATGAGTCAACCAGCGACCTGGTGATTTCTGTTGATAAGCAGTCGCTCCCACACGCATAAGCAAAATTCTCCGAGGTGTAGTTCTGTCTTAACATTGTACTTTGTACTTTTCTAAATACAAAATATGTCTTAAAAATGCTACTACTTATTTCCAGGAAATATATTGCTTTTAAATTTTTGTATAAATATATATTCTATTGTTGATTACACATTCTACTGATAAGAACAGTAAAAGTGGCTGACAACTAATTGGTCTCACAAGACAAAATTGGGAGAACAGATATCAAATGACTTGTGTGATTAGAGGTGTGAGACATGGGATTACACACCTATGTTAAGTGTGAGTTGGCATTACTGATGCAAGAAATGGGTCTGCCTCAAATGAAATCTAATGTGTGAGGGTGGGTTAGTGTATGTTTTTATGTTCCTAATTTGCTTTACTCCTTGGTATAATGCCTATCTTTTTAGTGGAACAACAGTTATACTTAATTTATTACATGTTTTTACGTGTTGTCTTATGTTTCAGGAGGATCTGGAAAAGATGGAATCAAGAGAGAGAGAGCAGAAACAGCAGGAGGTTGAGAAGAAGCTCTTTGAAGGACTGAAATTCTTCCTTAACAGAGAAGTGCCAAGAGAATCGCTAGCATTTGTGATCAGGTGAGTGCTGCTGTAATGAACCATAGAAACCATGTACGTCAAGCTCTACCTGCTACATTGTTAATAACGGGCAAAGTGGTGTCATCACTGAGCAATTGCTGCGTTAACGTTTTCTTCATGCAGGTTCCAACTTATAATTCCCCATAGTGATTTTCCTATAGGAAATCAAATGTGGTCTATGTAACAGAAAACGCATGGCCTTCTGATTAGTACCGAGTTAGCAACTGTCTAATTACACATCCTTCCTTGTGAGTAACAATAAGAATTCTGTATTGCCATGTTTTGTCTTAGTTGTGTATAGGTACATGCTTTTTGTGACAGATTTATCCTACACCAACACAATGTGCATGTGGGAATAACATCTGTCTGCATGACTTTTGTTTCTGTCTTTTAGGTGTTTTGGTGGACAGGTGTCCTGGGACAAGTCCCTTTGCATTGGTGCCACATATGATGTGACGGATGAGACTATCACACATCAGATTGTTGACAGACCCAACTTGGGCAAGCAGTACATTAACAGGTAGTGACATCTTAATGCCCCCCCATCCCAATGCATGGGAGGCGAATGCAATGCTAATGTAATACATCTTCCTTTTGTGTTCATCCGCACAATGCATCCTTTCACCCATATCCCAAAAGAATCCCGCATTGTTATGTTGACACCCTGTCCTGTTTATTTAGTCTTCCTTTCATCTGGTCAAAGGCTCATGACCTTTGAAATTGAGCTTCCTGTCTCTGGCTGCTATCAATGAGTAAGCCGGTGAAGTTCCATCACTGGTGTATTGTTTCAGCCATAATCAATACAAGACCCAAGTGTTAACGCCCTGTGGCTGGTAGAAGTCCTAATGGTTGTTTATCGTGTTGTCGTGAAGGTACTACATCCAGCCCCAGTGGGTGTACGACTCCATCAATGCTAAAATACGGCTGCCTGTGGAGGACTACTTCCTAGGAGTGACCCTCCCCCCCCACCTGTCCCCCTTCGTGGAGGAGAAGGAGGGAGACTACGTACCCCCAGAAAAGCTGAAGATCATGGCCTTGCAGCGAGGGGAAAGCTCTGGCACAAGCAATGGTATGTCTCAGCTTGCATATGGAGGGTTTTGTAAATGAAGGTCCCGGTGTAGAGACTCATATTTGCTTCTCTTAGCACAAGAGGAGGAGGAGGAAGAAGAGGAGGAAGAAGAAGATGACGATGAGGCTGATGAGGAGGAGGAGGAAGAAGACGAGGAAGAAGCATTGGAAGAGAAGAATCTGAAGAAGATTGAAGAGCAACGCTCCCAGGGCAAGGTGAGCAACATCATCTCTACTGACCATCTGGCAATACTGCTTTTATGTTTAAAATGGTTTACATGATAGTGGTAGTATGCAAGATTAACCACTATTATTTAAAATCTGTTGTTTTGCCTCTAACTATGTAACTAAAGTGTAATTGCACCTTAAATTGTGTTTCTTTGAGCTGTAACCTAAATAATAACCATGCTTTTTGTAGAAACATCAGCGCTGGTGTTAATATTGACCAAATTAATGTTTTTATAAAAATCTGTATTTTATGGTCTGAAAATTACTTCTACATCTGTTATAAATCGCCAGAGGACCTGGGGTGAAGTCACACTTTAAGGGATAAAGAGCATTATAACTAACCAGATTTAATTTCTGCCAATTAATTTGAGCAGTGTCTGAAATATGAACGGTAGACAAAAAGAGAAATGGATGTTCACCACTTGTTTGTATAACACCTTTTTTTTAACAGTCACTCCCAGTGAAAGTAACTCCTGGTAAGGTGAAGGTGGAAAACCGGGACCGTTTGGATCAGGAGGAGAAGGCAGAAGAGAAGCGCCTAGCCATCATGATGATGAAGAAAAGGGAGAAGTACCTTTATGACAAAATTATGTTTGGAAAGAAGAGGAAGGTTCGAGAGGTGAGATCCACTTTGTTAATAAGTGTCAATATTTGTGTAGCTGCATACTTGACTGACATTGGTTACCAAATGAAATAACTGGCGCTCCAGTGTTAAACATTAGCAGGTTGTTTGCTTTGCACTGTACATTAACTTAATTAGCTTTAATTTACACAGGCAAACAAGCTTGCTGCTAAGAGGAAGGCCCATGACGATGCCAGCAAAGCAGAGAAGAAGAAAAAGAAAGCTAAGAAACAATGATCACCCGATCGTATTTTACACTGACTGTTTGTAACCTTGACTGGTTGCATGTTAGTGATTGACTGAAACTGAATAGCTGGGCAAGAAACTAAAAAAATTAGTACAATATTCATGTGACAATATTGTTTATGATATTGTCAGCATTTCTCGTTGGTGTGAATTTTTATATATTAATCAAGAAATGTCATTTACCTTTTTATTTTGAATGTTGTATACTTGAAATTGTGACTTGTATAATACATTAAAACAACTTATGGCATATTGTTAAATCTTATGTACTAGTAATGGTTTACACGTTTCTTTTTTATTTGTTAACATTAATGGGTATCATTTTGTACTTTTGGCAGAATGGATGCTCAAGCGCTTTCATTTTGAGTAGACAACAATGGCACGTTATTTTAAAAACAATGTTTGCAATGTTGAACTACTTTCAAATAGGTTTGCTGCATTTCATTGGAATGGCAAGTGTTTAAAAAGCAGATACAGAAGCATGGAACATGATATACTGTACACACATTGTTAAACTTAATGGGAATGTATGTATTGTTGCATCTTTATGTAGTTTGAGATGTAGCCTAGCCTATATGAAAAGTATTTTTCTTTAAGGCTACTCTTATCTTAAATGTGTGACAGTATTTGTCATCAGTTTAATGGTGGTAGCTATTACACATCTTATTTCAACTTAAAATGGGCCTTTGACATATCCTGAAATTTCAGCCAAATTCAAATGAGTGGGTTGTTGTCAGTCTTCTAACGACCCATTCATTAGAATCAGGTGTGTTGGAGGAGGGAGACATCTAAAACATGCAGGGCATTGGCCCTCCAGGACGAGTTGAATACCCCTGGCCTACACAGATGTAGCTGTATCATTTTGTGCATCTACAGTTAAGTAGAAACACAGCAGGTAGCAAAGCACAAAATATTGCTTTATTTAAACCACAACACAATAGGCCATGTTATCCAAAGTGACTTACAGAAGTACAATTGGATGTTTACAGGTTCCAATGAGGCTTGGACCTATGACATGCTAGACTAGACCCAGATCCTGCCGTCCAACTCCTCTGTTGACTGTACATTAAACAGTCCTATAGCCACAGCTTGACGTGCTGCCTTGTGGGTGTCACATGACTCACATCCCACATTTGAAATCAAATAAGTGAAGACACTCAATGGACAGAATTATGTTCCCCGAGCATTGTATCTTGAGTCCTTACAGTGGACACTGGCTGAGGTCACCATGGCGTCAAGTGGCGAGGGTCTGAGTGCTCGGCCCTTGCTTTGCCAGTGGGTGGTGATGACGACGGATGAGAGTTAACATGCCAGGGCCCTGTGATTTGGGAGGCGGTCCGCTCTTAGTGGGCAGAGGGCCTGGCCTGCCATATACGCTGTCCATTTCAATTTCTTCATTCACCAGCTTACCCGCCCCACATGATGCCAGCATGGCCGATCTGCATTCCAAGCATGCCCGCCCAGTCCTGGGGTGAGCCTGGCACTCTGGGTTCATCCACACAACGGGCCCACAGCGCAACAAAGCGCTAGTGTTGTTGTGAGATTGGACATGAGCGTGGGATGAATGGCATGTGTCGTTTGCTGCCTTCCTGTTCGCAGGAAAGGCGTGTGAAGAGAGAGGGAGATGAAGCTTGCACATACTGTAATGGATGAGGCCTTGTGACCACATATTGCTACACACTGGTCAAATAGCCTCCTTGCTTTGGGACCAAAACAATGTATCATATTCCAGCAATCAAAAGTCCATTTTAAATCATTAAATTGTACATTCATAATTGTATTCCATTTCATTCAGACAAATTCAGAATTCACAATAATAAATGTGCATATATTGTATTATTTTTGTTTAAGAAATTAAAAAACAACTGGCAAAGCATATACTGACCCAATCTTTAAATGGGGGAATATATTTGTAAATACATTGTGAAATATAAAACAAAAATGGCCACCACTTGCAAACTGGCAATATAACATGACTCGGGTATATTTGCTCAATTTTGAGCTTGAGTCGGGAACCTTCCCTGAAATCTACAGCTTGGTAAACATTTAGGCACTATAGAAAATGAGCAGTCTTTAGCAAGTGGCACAAATGAGGCCTTTGTGCATTTGCTAGTTGGATTTGTTCCTTTTATGTTGTCCAACCCTCCTATCAGATTGCAGCTCGGACTTCAGTGTCTGTCAAAACCCCCTTTGTGTGGTTTACTGTGGTAGATGCAGAACAGTATAGCGTGTCTCTGTTCCCTCTTCTACCTCCCTCCCTCCATTTCTAACACCCACTGACAAGTGCAAGTCCCCTGACAGTGTGTCTGACGTCACATGTGGCTAGATTAGTCTTCCTGCATCGCCTTATTCAGCAGGATCGCTTCAGAAATTCAAATTGGAAAAGGTGTGGGGGGCGAGGCAGGAGCATCAGGTGTGCATATAGAGGGAGGAGAGGACAGGAGAGGCATCCCTCTACAGTAGGTGAGAGCTGCCTGCGGGCGCAGTGGACACTCGATACGGACAATGCCGGGCTGTACAGTGTTAGTGACAGCATGCGTACAGTACGTCAGCGTCAGACAGAAGTCCATAACAGAGTAAACATGGCCTTTGCATTTGGTTGAGGTGGAGTCTGAGAACTGGCCACATACAACAATGCAGCTGTTGGAAAAATACCTGCTGCAGGACTTCTCTTTGATTTATGCGTAAAGGTAGGTGTTCTAACTTAATAATGTCACAAATGCATTATTAAACCATGGTACTGCTGAAAATTATTTAATAGATAATTTAGACAAAAATATGTTGAACACAATATTTCTTTCTCGTTCCTGTAATCGTATTTGTTAATATCTAACATGTATTCATAACAGCATTGAATTGTTAATAAGATATGCATTATATTTCAGACTTCATGGAAATCAAAGTGTTTGGTGGTTTATATTTGATCCTACTAAGCATATGCTATAGTTATAGGCTATATGATGCTATTAAGTCAAACTAATGGAATTACCTGTAGTTAAATACCACTTTCTGTTTCCCCTGAGTTAAAGTGGAGGTGGTCCTTCTCATTGGTGCTTATAGAGAGTGGCCAAGAACAATGTATGTTTACATGGGTTTGAGACACTTCATATAAACTAACTGCAACTAACTGCAAATGTTATACTAACATAAAATGAAACAAAACATTTAGTTTGTTGTTTCCACTGAAGCCTAAATGCTACTGAAACAAGTATTTTATCCTCTCACAATGCTATATCATTTGAATGTGGTTTGTTTTGTGGCTAACTTTTGATGGCTCCAGATAGCTCCCATCTGGAGCAATGTAATGGGCTCATACCGGTCCAGCTCATACCATAGTATACTTTATTGGGTCCAGAGATGCGCCATAATGGTTGTTTTGTTTTCAGGCAAGTTGTCAATTGAGCTCTCTGAGCCTAAGCTTTTTAAAAGACACGTGTTCATCCAATCATTCTTTTTCTTCTTTGGTATTATCAGGCACTAGAGTGTCTTGATGTAAATTCACTCTAATCCAGTATCATAGAACCCATCATCTGGTGTCAAAGTATCATATAACTCATCATTTGGTGTCCATACAGTATATTGAGATACAGGTGGCATGTGGCCATGTTACACTCTATGGTTACACTGCCGAGTCAGGCGGTGGGTCATCTTATTACAGACTGCACTGCAGGAGTAATGCAGCATTGGACAGGATCATTTTCCACAGGAATGTATTATTTAACGCAGGGACATGTGATATACGGTAATGGATGAACCGTATTTAGGCTCAAGTGTGTACAATTGTCACTGACCTTTGTGATTTAAATAGTCTGGTGGAACTTTACTATCAGATATTGAAATATACAAATATTTTATATGGTCAACAAATATGACACATTTAATTTCTAGCTCTTTTAGAGAACTGTAAATGAGGATGTGAGACACCACCAACTATCTGTCCATCCATGTCAATGGAACATAGAATGCACTATTAAGATGTATTCTGCATATTAATGTCTTACATGTATTAATATACGCATTCCATGTCATTTGGAAATATGGTTGGCATGCCAGTGGATGTCAGCTTTGCTTTCAAATAAACATTAATCCGGTGTTGAAGTTGAAGAAAGCTAACATTATTTTATGTTTATAATATTTTGTTTGTTGTTTTCTAGGTAAGCTGAAGATTTTGTGGACCATGATTAGCAAGCAAGGCAAACAAGGGAGATCCATGTGCAAAGGCTTGGTCTTGGGTACCTTTCTTACCAGCTGTACGATCCTGCTTTACTGCATTTCTAGTACACAGGTCCAGATCAACTTGCCAGAGTAAGACTCACAAAGAATAACATTAGACATGTATATGTTTTGATGCAAAAAGTCCTTTTACTACAGGTGATGTACTGTACTGTAGGCCTTAGAAAGTATATTATCAGCATACAGAATGTAAATAAAAATGTATTGCATGCAATGCATCCATCCATCTACTCCCGCTTATCTGAAGTCGGGTCACGAGGTCAGCAGCTCCAGCAAGGGACTGCAAACTTCCCTTTCCCGAGCCACTTTAGCAAGCTCTGACTGGGGGATCCCGAAACGTTCCCAGGCCAGTGTGGAGATATAATCTTTCCACCTAGTCCTGGGTCTTCCCCGAGGCCTCCTCCCAGCCGGACGTGCCTGGAACACCTTACTAGATGCCCGTACCACCTCAACTGGCTTCTTTCGATGCAAACGAGCAGCGGCTATACTACGATTTCCTCACAGATAGCTGAGCTTCTCACCATATCTCTAAGGAAGACGCCAGCCACCCTTCTGAGAAAACCCATTCCGGCGCTTGTGCCCGTGATCTTGTTCTTTCGGTCATGACCCACGCTTCATGACCATAGGTGAGGGTAGGAATGAAAATTGCCTGGTAGATTGAGAGCTTTGCCTTCTGGCTCAGTTCTCTTTTCGTCACAACGGTGCAGTAAATTGATTGCAATACCGCTCCCGCTGCTCCAATTCTCTGGCCAATCTCCCGCTCCAATGTCCCCTCACTCGCGAACAAGACCCTGAGGTACTTGAACTCCTTCAATTGGGGTAAGGACTCCCTACCCGGAGTAGGCACTCCATCGGTTTCCTGCTGAGTTCCATGGCCTCAGATTATGTGCTAATCCTCATCCCAGCTGCTTCACACTCGGCTGCGAGCCGATCCAGCTGGGGACCCGGTCATACGCCTTCTCCAGATCCACAAAACACATATATAACACCTTGAGACCACAGCTCTCCGCCGCAGCTTCAGCAATGGAAGCTTGGACATTGCCCACTCAGGTTAAATGTCCCCAATCTCCACAATGATGCCAGAGAAACTCCACCAGGTGTGAGTTGAATATCTCACTGACAGGGGCCTCCTCCAGACATTCCTAGTTCACACGCACTACCCGTTTGGGCTTACCAGGTCTGTCCAGAGTCTTCCCCCACCCCTTGACCCAACTCACCACCAGATGGTGATCATTTGACAGCTCTGCCCCTCTCTTCACCCGAGTGTCCAACACATGCAGCCTCAGGTCAGATGATACGATCACAATATCAATCATCGACCTTTGCCTAGGGTGCTCTGGTACCACATACACTTATGAGCATCCTTATGTTCGAACATGTTGTTTGTTATAGACAATCCATGACTAGCACAGAAGTCTAACAACAAACGCTCGCTCAGGTTTAGATCAGGGAGGCCCTTCCTCCCAATCACTCCTCTCCATGAGGAGTGATAGAAGTCTCCCAGTAGAACTATGGAGTCCCCTACTGGAGCCCCATACAGCACTTTAAGGCTAGTTGATTCGGCAGGTGAGTTGTTACACACTCCTTAGCGGATTCCCACCGCTTTGACGGTGGAGACCAAGGGGTTCTCAATAGTTACACAACACATCTGAATACTAGCTACCTTCTGTTCTGTGTAACAGAACAGAAGGTAGCTAGTATGGTAGTAGTCTGTGCATGAGCGTTTGCCTGGAGTCACATTGCTTCATGTTGTTTTTCATTTGAAGGTGCCCCATACAGCACTCCATTCAGGGTCTCCAAGAAGGCCGAATACTCCGAACTGCTGTTCGGTGCATATGCACAGACAACAGTAAGAATTCCACCCCCCCACCCATAGGCACAGGGAGGCAACCCTCTCATTTACCAGGGTAAACTCCAACGTAGCGGCGCTCAGCCGCAGACTTATGAGTATCCCCACACCCGCCCGGCGCCTCACACCCTGGGCAACTCCAGAGTATAATACAGTCCATCCCCTATCCAGGAGTACGGTTCCAGAACCAAGACTGTGCGTAGAGGTAAGCCCCGCCAGATATAAATGGTAGCCCTCCACCTCCCGCACAAGTTCTGTCTCCTTCCCCCACAGCGAGGTGACGTTCCACGTCCCCAGAGCCAGCTTCTGCTGCCCGGTCTGGTCCGTCGAGGCCCCTGACTTTCACCGCCACCCATATGAAAGCGCACCCGGCCCCCACGGTTCCTCCCACCAGTGGTGGGCCCATAGGATGGAGAGGGAGGTGCCATGTTGCTTTTTCGGGCTGTGTCCGACTGGCCTCTGTGGCAAACCCAGCCGCCAGGCACTTGCCTGCAAGCCCTCCATTTGGGTCTGGCTCCAGACGGGGGCCCCAGGCTTCCTCCGGGCAGGGTAACGCCTTCTCTTTTTAAGTTGTTCATGGGGGTCTTCTGAACCATTCTTAGTCTGGCCCCTCTCCTGAGACTGCTTTGCCTTGGGAAACCCTACCAGGAGCACAAGGCTCCAGACAACACAGCCCTCAGGTTCATAGGGGCACCCAAACCTCTCCATCAGATAAGGTGATGGTTCCCGGAGAGGGCACTGCAATGCAATGTAATGCAATTATAATACAAAGTGGTGTTTGTAAATGTTATAATACAATGGTGACATTAAGATTTGACCAAATACAATATTATGCCATGTTATCATTATGATTTTACTGCTATTCTGTGCTTGTACAGGGTCCCAGTGCCTTACTCTTGTGCTCACCGGCCAGCCCAACTCCACATTCCACCAGACGCAAACATCTCTGAGCAATCTGCTACCCAAAATTACCTCTGTACCCCAAAGGCTGATATCATGTTCATGAAAACCCACAAGACGGCCAGCAGCACACTTCTCAACATCTTCTTCCGCTTTGGAGAGAAGCACAAGCTGAAGTTTGCCTTCCCTGACAGTAGAAATGACTTCTTCTACCCCTCCCCTTTTCAGCGTTCCCAGGTGAAGGACTACAAACCTGGAATGTGCTTTAATATCATCTGTAATCACATGCGCTTTAATGGACCAGAGGTAGCGAAGCTGCTTCCTGCAGACACTTCTTATATTACTATTCTGAGAGACCCGGCAGAGCTCTTTGAATCATCTTTCCACTACTTTGGACGTCTCGCACCCATGACCTGGACGATTCCAGGCAATGACAAGTTGAGTGAGTTTCTACGTGATCCGCATTACTACTTTGACCCGGAGGGATTTAACTCTTTCTACCTCAAGAATCTGCTGTTCTTTGACTTTGGCCAGGACAACACTCTGAATCTGGAGGACCCACGAGTAGAGCAGGGCATTAGATCCATTTCTGATCGCTTTCAGCTGGTCATGCTGGTGGAATACTTTGAGGAATCTCTTATCCTGCTCAAGCATGCCCTCTGCTGGGAAATGGATGATCTGCTCTTCTTTAAGCTCAATGCTCGAAACGAATCTAAAGTCTCTAAGATGAGCCCTCAGCTGAGAGCCAAGGCCGTTGAATGGAACTCAGTTGACTGGAAATTGTACCAACATTTCAACAACACTTTCTGGAAGAAAGTGGATGCGTACGGATGGCAAAGGATGTCAGAAGATGTAGCAGAACTGCGAAGAAGGAATGCAAAAATGGCAGCCATCTGTATCGAGGGTGGCCAAGCAGTAGAGGCTGGCAGCATTCAGGAGACTGCTATGCAGCCCTGGCAGCCCATTGGAGAGAAATCCATCATGGGCTACAATATGAAGAAGAATATTGACAAGGCACACCGCAAATTGTGCCGCAAGATGTTGACACCAGAGCTTCAGTACTTGACAGAGCTTGGAGTTAACCTGTGGATCACCAAGTTGTGGGGCCATGTCAGAGATATCATTAATTGGTGATTTGACAGATGAGCAAAATACCAAATTCCACTTTCACAGTTTGAAAAAAGGATGTGTGAGTTTGACTTTGGCTGATATAGTGGGGCATGATTTAGCAAGTTTTGTTTTTGTTTTTGTTCAATATTGAGAACAGAATTGCAATGTTAATCGACAGTATTCATTTTGTATTTTACATGTCTGAAGCTGTAATGTTTAATTGGTGCTTGAGACATGTCCAGTGTAGGCTACTGTTTGTGAAATATACAGGATATGTTTTGACTTTATGAGGTTTGATTTTTAGCCCAATTGTCAGGCTGGGTGAGCACTGCACGATTTATTTATAGGTATTATAACCCTCCTTTTGTCTTAAGAAATACTAACACTTATTACATTAAGGGGTCAATATGACCCAGGGACTAATTTATGTCATGACTCATTTAAGTCTTTGAATACAAATGTGAAAGTTGGCACAATGCTGCAGCTATAAGTGTAGAATACATCCAACTAGTCATAAACAGCATCAGCTGTTTTGTTAACTCTCTAGGGCCCCTAAATGTACCATTTAGAATTAAATAAAAATATATGTATTGTTTTGTAGAATAGTTACACACACAGGTATAAAATGTCAGAAATCAGGAGGCATTAGTAGTTCTGATACATTATGGAATAAATATGGAAAAACCTAGGCCTATTGGAAAAACGTAGGCTATAAGCTTTTTTATACCTATACCTATAAACTAGCATTCATGCTAGTATCTTTTGGAATAGGCCCACTTTTCTATGCCTACAAATGTATCAATTTCCTACTCATTAATACTGTATACCTATTAGGAGTAGGAGGAAATACTTGGTGAGTTTGTGACACACTTTGTTAGACAGAGCTGCTTATACTATAAAAAGCAGCCTAATCTTGGGTCATATTGACCCTAGGCAAGTAGTGCTTTATTTTTCTGTTAGCCTGACTCTGCACGACTATGCTATCGGCTCAATTTATTTAGCTGAGATACATATGGTCGTTACACCGTAGATTTTTGTAGCAGCTAGACTGATTTTTTTCTGCTGTAATTTAATGAAGCTACATAAGAGGCCATGTATTTACATTCATGTTTTATATAATTCTTGAATGTTTGAAATTTATTTATTGTAGCCTGTATGACCCCAGGACAATTATAAGAGGGTTATGGTTCAAAAGTGGGCCTAGTTATGTCAGCTCTACAGTTCTATGATAAAATAAAATGTTCTTATTCCAGTTTTATGAATTCAGTTTTGAAAGACTAAAGTTAATCAAAATCTTGCAGTGCCCATCTACCAACGTTAGTGACTGATAGTTAGTGAAAAGTTAGTGAAATGTAAACCTAATTATTAGGATACATCAACTTTCCTATTTTGCTGATAACAGATTTATTTTTACTGTCATCAAAATAAAGAAACATACACAACACTTGAATAAATAAAGTATAATTCTCAGTGTGGCTTTTTCACTGGTTTGTTTCATTTGTACACCTGAAAATAAAACAAACACAAGACTAACTTGAAGGAATTTATCCTCAATCGTCTACACACACTTGGAATTCTTGGAATTTAAAATGTTGTACCAAAATATTAAGTTAAAAAATGGCAGCCATGTATGTCCAGTTTGTGGGGCAAGTTTCTGAGGGAACACTCTATGGCATTAAATGCTTTGATGAGGCTATATTAAAAACATTTCTCCAGTATTGCTTTCTTCATCTTTATATATTTAAGGAATTGTGTCAATCTGAAGTAAACATAATGCCAACATAAATGTAAAAGCATCCTGTAAACAATATGCAACAAATGTAGGCCTAATTGTGAATTTTTTATAAATTACTATTTAGTAAGCTATTGAGAGTCATGACAAACATTCTTTTAATTAAATAAAATACTTATTTGTATTGTGTTTTTCAATAGGCTATATGGACCCATTGTTGGAGGGCAAGTAAGGTGAATTTGCCTTTCTGATTTGGGAATTTTAATACAAGACCATATTAATCCATAAACGGTATGTCTACAACTCTGAAATCCGCATCAAACCAAAAGAGAAAATGTATATCACCCATAAAATACATAGCCTACTTTTAATAATAAACTGGACCAAAAATAATGTAGGCAAATAAATTCATGCTTTAGACTGGAACCCTGTTATTGCATGCCTATCCAGATATATTTGTACTTTCCCACATTATAGGCAAATTATACTGTGAAACCATAATTCCATAATATAAAATAAACAATAGAAATTCTGATATAAATAACAAATATTAGCCTATACATATAGTAAACATACAGTATTATAATAGTTTTATCATTTTATGACATTGTTATATGTTTGTTATATGGGTATATTTCTTAAAATGTACCCATAACATTTGCTTTTGAAATCTGTCACTGACATTTGGGGTGGTCTTCACGAGGTGCTTCCAGTTGAAAATTGTGTCACCCTAATCTATGATTAGACAGTTGAATGGTAATGTCATATGATTAATACTATCACATGACATCAAAGCTTTGCTGAACCAGTTTTATTGCCTTTTATTTATTTTAAGAAGACCTACATGTAAGCTTAGATGTCCCATTTGGCAGTGTACCCTATTAATTCATGGAGTGGAAGTAGGGCTAACAAAAATGAGGCTACTGTACACAAACGATAAATAGCTTGTTTTAAATGATAAATAGGCTATCAAATGACTTAATTTACCATTATTTTTCAGTTTCCATGAATTTTTATCCACTCCTTTTTTATACATGTATTTTTATTAGCCTATATGCCAAATATGCCAACACATGGAATTAAACCATAAACAAATGTATTAGCGGTCTACTGGAAGGAATTCATCCAAATAGATGCAGATTTTCAAAAAATGTCCCTTGTGATTTTTTAGTTTTATACCAGAATATTAGGTCTACTGGCTTTTTGTCTTTTTGGCTTTCTTATGAGATATGTTGTTTCTCTCACTCATATGACCTTATAGGCTATATTGGTTTTCCTGATCATATGACTAAGCTAGGGGCCTGAAAATTTGGGGGTTGCTATTGAATTGTTATTATACAACCTGAACCTAAACTGCTAACACCCTATAAATGACGTCGATATTTTGAAATGTATTATTATTTATTATTATAATAATAACAATATATATTTATGAGTATAGCCTAGTATATGCATACCAAGTGGTAATTTGTTATTGTTATTTGTGGGTAATTTACAAACAGGAACATGACATTATTTTCGGTTCGCTGTGATTTTCCCATTTTCCAATACAGTACGTACCGTAATTTAATTATGTTCCCTGGACCTATAGATGGCAGTATAGCGAAGCTGAATAGAAAGAGTAGGCTAGACTACTCCGTACTAACCCACCCTAATTTCTGGGCGGTAAGTCTAATGTAAAGTTTTAGGCCTAATTTTCTTATACATATATGGTCCATATCACAAAAGGGCAAGGCCAAAATGCTAATTAAATTAATTAATACATAAATATATAATAATAATAATAATAATAATAATAATAATAATAATAATAATAATAATGATAATAATGTATTGCATATAATTTGCATAAACATTTGCCTAACGCCTGCTTCACGAGCTAGTTAATCATTTTTATGTTTTATATTTTCATAAGGATATTTTGGTTAGTTGTACAAAAACTTACAGGCTTCCGGTGATCGCAGGTAACTTAAAAATGTTGAAAGTTGACATTTTAGCCTCAGGGAGGCGCTATATCATCACAGGAGAAGCTTGGTGTTACACTAAATATCTTCCCCGGGTCGTGTATACATTTCTGTGAAGCATATTGTATTTATGCTGCATAATGTCGAGTAAGAAGCCCCGATCCGTAGCAAACTCTCTTGAATCTGCGATCACCACACCCAGTGAACGAATTCTGAAAGAATGCCACAGTTTGTATGTCGACAACGAAAACGGTAAATATATATAGATACGGTATGCTTATTGTAAGCGTCTGCTGTTCAATCCACTGATATATATTACCGGCGGCTGTACGGTGCCGAGTAGCCTAAGTTAACCGGTACGGTACAAGTAAGTACCGTATGTGACGTCAATGCAGCCGGGTGTACAGTTTACAGGACCGCAAAAGTGATAAAAAACACATTGTGTTTATGGAAGCTTATACCAACAGCATCAATAATAAAATAATCAAGTTCCCTCTGTCTGTCGCCAAATCACATCTGTCAGGAAGTTACCGTACCGTCCCGCTAACTACACAAACTATAGGCTATACTAAAGGCTATACCCGGTAAAGCCGGGTATTAACCGGGTATTAGCTGGGTGGTGTATTAACCCAAATACACATCTATTAAAATAGTATATATTTCACTAGGCTATAGACGTACGTACATGTTATGTTATGCTGTTTGACTGGTAAATCTTGTATAGGTTAGACTTCTGTAACTGTCTGCTTATGTATACTTAAAGCATCCCCAACTGTATGCTGTATTTTTGCAGGTGTTTCAGGGTGGAGTTATATTTTATTTATAGCCTAGTTATTAGTAACGTAAAGCACCTCACATTACATTTATGTGCTAAAGAAAAAATAACTTATGTGTGTGTGTGTGTGTGTGTGTGCGTGCGTGCGTGCGTGCGTGTGTCTGAGCGTGCGTGTATCTATGGTGTGTATTTATTTTTAGGCCTGGTGAAGATTGCCAACAGCTTGGGTGTGCTTCTCTTACCTCCGAGAAAGAAAATAATAGTCATGATAATGGGGAATCATTCTGCTGGAAAGAGTTCCTTCATTAACTGGTAATTGTATTTTTTATTTTTTATTATTAACTATTAGCATATGTGATTTTGTTTTCCTTTATTTGAGTGAACACATACACATTATACAATAGCAGAAATTGTGCAAATGTTAATGCTATTATATGTCATACAATATGTTGATTTCCATTTTGAATCTAGTTAGTTGCTTCTTGTTGAGATCAGGGTGTTCTGCAATAACTACAGGTGAAGACAAACTAGAAGAACAATTGTTATTTTGATTTTACTAATACATAGATTTAGTTTTCTCTTAACCATTGGCAAGGGAGGCCGCCAACACCCCTGTAGACTCCATACTACAAACACATGGTCTTGTTAGATCTATCAACATTACATAAATCTAATTGTTGGGCCCATGGACTTACTGTACCTTGAATAGTGTTTGGGGCTCCCGCTGGAAGATGCAAAGATATTAATACGAATCTTTCAGATTCACATACACTAGACAATTAGGTTTTTCTGTTAGCTTATTTCTACACGTGGGTGTACAAGTAACACATTTAAGAGTATTTTTAATCTTAAAATACTATTTTTGGGGAACACACACAATGTCCCCTTTACAACAAACAGTATGGTAAACAATACAGAAAACATTTAAAATGATTTGCGTTCCTGCCATCTCAGGTATGTAGAAGAGCATATACAGAAAACTGGTGTTGCCATTGAAACACAGGGCTTTACCTTCATCACAAGCGGCCGCAAAAGGGAATCTCTGACGGTAAGAAGAGCTTGTCTTGCA
Organism: Typhlichthys eigenmanni; assembly: GCA_027564635.1. NCBI lineage: Eukaryota > Metazoa > Chordata > Actinopteri > Percopsiformes > Amblyopsidae > Typhlichthys > Typhlichthys eigenmanni. Next base: position 1,730,364 of record JAODUK010000024.1, read on the forward strand.
GAGAACCACTGCTTATTACTGGAGCACAGTAATTAGTATTCACTGTCAAGTTTGACCTGAAGCTGTACTATTAAAACCCAAAATAACACTTATTTGAAGAAACCTGTACCTACTGCTATAAGCTGCTCATATGCTGTATAGTTTACAGTCATACAGTTTAATTATAGGCTATTTTTTATATAATAATAAAACAATAGCTTTGTAAAACTGTCAGTATTAAAACGGTTAACAAATGATGGTTGAGCACTGCTATTCGATGGCACTCCCTTTTAGTGGGGGAATAGGCATACATTCACACACACGGCATACACTCATGGCTCACACATACATCACTGCAGCGCATAAGGCAGCGATGCCTAAATTCTTGCTCTGCTTCTCTCCTTCTAATAAGGAGATGGAGATGAATAATCAAATGATTGCAATGCACCAGTTTGGAGTGATATTCTGCTGAATTCTGAGCAGCTAGCATGGAGGCTGTGTGTGTCGTGTTGGCGGAGGAGGAGAGAGGATTCTGCTCCCTGTTGAACCATGTCATGTACTCACTCTCCTCATAATGTTTCACCGCTTTAAGGCAAGTTTCTGCTTCTGCGTCGAGCTTACGTCTAGCCTACGGCGTCGGCTATGGCGTAGCTTCAGTATCTCATACTTCTGCGTCGGCCACAGAGACCTGTGTGCGTTGACTGCGCATGCGATAGATGCAAAGCGGCAACATGCGGAAATGCCATGTCTTGCGCCTTGTGAATCCGAACACAAATTAAGTGTAAATGTTTTGAAATAAGCCATTTCAAGCAAAAATGGATTTCCAGCCAGTCTCTTAGTTACACCATCATGCATCACAGGAAACAATCTGCCTACACAAAATAGTATTTATAAAAGACCACTTTTCTCTGTCCATAATACAAGGAAGTCCCAGGAAAATCCCAGTCTTGTCATGTGCAGTTGTAGGCTAGTCTTGGTTAATAATGCTCAAGGAAGACCTATAAAACGTTTCTTTCCAAACAACCTAATAATTGTAACAGGATTGCCAAAGGGAGACAGTCTGCATGCATGAAGGCTAAAACGTAATTAAACATTCCAAATGATGCCAAAGCACTACTCTGGCATATGGGCTTGTATCCACAAGACTACAGTGTCAAATCGACAAAGGGACGGGTAGTTACATTTTTGAAGAGGTGCACGTTAGCCTACGCCTTAGCTAAGCCATAGCCTGATGCGTGTTTAACGCCCTATCCGTAGGTGACGCCAAAGCTTTGACGCAGAAGCATTAATGGGCTTTTACTCTCACCATTGGCTCTTTTCTTCCACAGGGCAATGCTACACTCCATCTCTACCCACACTTTCGACCCCTCCTGGAGTTCAAAGGTAAGAGGTCCTTCCTCTCACTTGTCCTCTCAGGAGCGTCAGGGGTTGTGACATCTAAATGCAGGGTTTACACGGGTCATGGAATTTCTGGAATATCATTATTTAACTAAGTCTATTCCCAACATGCAAAGTCAGGGAATTAGATCATTTTTTCAGTTGAATCATGGAATATCAGGGAATTTAATTTGCAGCATGTTTACATTGTTGTTGCCATTCATTCTTAATTACACTGAGCGGTCTCAACAAGTCACGCTAATGTGAATAAGTGCCGCATTGTCAGTGATAAGAGCCATATGCATGTTACTTTCCCAAACAAAAGACACAAAATAGGACAGGAGTTGAATGATGTTTGAATAATGGTATTTGACTCAGCAGGAATAATATTATGTGAGAAACGTTGATGCAGGAAAATTTGAAACAATACACAATTCCTGAGAGCCTTTCAGGATTATACAGTGTTTTGTCACTTGGTGCTTGCATTTTGTGTTTTCCTTTATATGAAGACATTTCCACCATAATTTTATGGAGAAAAGGCACAAATCGGTGTGAAAATGTTTCATGCTCAAAATGAATGCTGCCCTTGTACACACAACATATACAGGTGGTCTGTTTTTCCATTCAAAAAAAGGTCATGGCAATTCAGATATTTGGTCAGTGAAAGTCAGGGAATTTGATATTTAACTTAGAGTGGGAACCTTGTAAATGAAACTGGTTAGCTAGGCTGACGTGCACCCGTTTCTTAAATCCAGACCTTCCTTCATGAATCAGTGTGATAGTACATAATCCTCCTGGAACCATGCAAATGTGCTGCGGTCCTGGTGGGACTACTGTCTGCCTTGGACACTGCTGCAGTGGTCTTTCCTAGGTGTGACATGGGCTGTGGTGGTGTTTTCGTTGTTTCCTCTCCTCCTTTCCAATGACTGTCTTGCTGACCCAATTAAGTAAACAGCACACAAAATGCAATCTCTTACACAAAACAAATGTAATATTCCATTGGAGGTTACATTTGAGTTATTTCGTGATTTTAGAAGGCAATGTGTTTCTAACAAAGGACAAAACAGATAGGCTATAGGCAAAAAATGATTAGCCTGCTAAAAGCTACAGTGAAGATTTTTCCCCGAATAATATAGAGAATGTATTGCTATCAGAGAAGCTGAAAAACTTACAGATTTCTATTTTAATTCAGGTTAGAAATCAAGCTACTTATCTACATATGCATACATGGAAAATCTGCTTTGTTAGTATTAGTCACAATGAAAGCAATATCCTCTGGGCTACTTGATACCTTGTGGTGCATAATAAATCTATGATCTATTTATAAAAGGTATTGTGTTGTCATAGACCTGCTGTGTGTGCTTGTGTTTTGAGGTAGCGTTTTGGGAGCTTCACCTTGATGACTAACGCTCAATGCTGAGTCATTGCCTGGGAGTGCATCAGGCTTATCAATTAAATGTAAACCACGGTTCCTCTCTATCACATAACCACACCGTGCCACCGGTGGCTCAACACCGGCAAGGTTGCTAATATATGGGATGGATGTGTGAGATAACGAGACACGAATGGCGGCGTGGCGATGTGTCAGGAGGATGTCGGACATGAGTAATGGTCGTGCAGTGCAGTAGGTTCTGGGTGTGCCCGGCGCGGCTGGGGCAGTGCGGTAGGTCTGTTTGACAGCATGGAGACAGCGAGGGTTCACTGGGTGCGCAGCGCACACAGCATGGAGCGTGAGTCACACGCCCCATTGACAGCAGTGCAGCGGAGTCAGGAGGAGCTGCTGAGGAGAAATGTCACAGCCATTAGAGACGGCACAGCCTGCGCAGCCACAGCCCCGCGGAGGAGCCCCGCAACGGGCCTGCACCTCTCCTCAGCAAGCATCTGTCCAGGGATTACGGCTCGTATGCTTAGCTCAGCGTCACCGCTCCATTGGAAATGCATAGAATGTTTGTTTGCCTGACACAGTGGCCGAGGATGACTCATCAGAAAAATAACACCCCATATGTTTATGTGGGAATAGCTGCTGATTGTACAGTTTGCCGCTTGTTGGATATGGTTAGTTGTGAGACGATTCTTCGCGTTTCACACAGGAGTAACAATTGTGCATCAGTATTTTATTGTTTACATTTGCACTTATCAACTTGTTGTGAGGAGTTTAGACTGTATTCTCTTTTTGCATTGGCTGTTGACTGTTGTTAGGTCAAGGTCAGATGGTTGATTTCTTTTTGTGTTTATTCAAATGAGGTTTTAAAGATTTTCTTGGCATATCTTTAGTGTGCCCGGTTTCCTTCGTGTATTCTCTGACTAAATTGGTGTTACTGCGGCTTTGTAGGGTTTCTTTTATTCTTGGTTGATGCAGCATTTCTATAGCCTTTTGCCCTTTTCCATGTGCACAAGATCTTCTCAGTTACTGTAGCGTGAGGAACCTAGCATGCTGGGGCGTTAGCATGTCACCTTTCAGCCATGCCCACCTTTTTTTTTGAGCATAGTAAGGCAACAATTATTATATAAATATTATATTTTACAATATTATTGTTACATACAATGCTTGCCAATGACAGGTCTTTCCTGCATGCATGAATAATTAATGTGCGGTAGGAGGAAATATATTCCATAATTTCTATGTAAAAGGAATAATAAGTTACATTTATAAACCTATTTTCTGCTGACTAGATATCCGCCCAGTCCTCATTTGATGGCCACGTTGGATTGGCCTAAAAAATACTATCTTATATGGATGGATTGTACATAAAATGGCATTATTATTAATCCCAGAGGGAAATTCCATGTCTAGAATGTCTGACCTATCGTGTGCCTATCTGATACATTTCTGCTTTTATGTGTCTGCCTGGTGGCTGACACCGCTCCTGAAAACTCCAATAGATCTAAACTAAAAGCTGCTAGTGCTCTGCCTAAATGTCAGAGAGAGAAAGCTGCCATTAAGTCATTCAGTAAGGGGGCTGACCTGTTGAATAAACTCTTTTACATAAAGGTCTGTGTGGGACTGGGCAGGCGTACTGTTATATGTGAGCACTCCATAAGGAAATGCTAGTACTAGTGTAATACTAATAATAGTGGCTGTGGTCGCTGTAGTGCACAATGCTCTGATTTGTACTACCTGCCTCCTCCTATGAAATAGCCTCAGTGTCATCCTAGGCGTGTGCGTGCGGTCAGGGAAGTTGGGTTGGGGGTTATCAACAGTAATCATGTTGTGCTCAAGGTGGGAGGGGCTTGGGTGTGTATGCAGGGCGCTGTGTAGAACAATGTGCGTTGCTTCACAGTCGTTCTTCACTGGCTAGCTTTATGTCCTGTGCCACACGCTAAAGCTGCCAGTTGAAGAGCTGTTGTGTGTAACCATGACAACATACCTCTCCGCAGAGTGGCAGAATTGACACCAATAAGTCACATTTGACTATGGAGTTAATTTATGATGCAAGAGTGACATTTCCTCTAGGGATCCAACTTAATTAGAAATAAATGTATTAATGCATTTGTCTAGACATTGTCACTTTTTCCAGTCTGATTGATCTAGGGTTTATATGTTCACAGACCATCACAATATAGATCTTCTTCTTTGCATTTCCCAATACGAGGCAAAAGTTTTACCTGACAAGACAAAAAGCTGACAGTAATGTATTACTGGTTTCCTTAAGCCCTCCTTAAGTATTGACCGCACTGCGGTTTCCAGTAACAACTAAAACCGCTATTGGAGGTGACATATTCTGCAGCCGCTCAACTCTACTCATCTCTGTTTGCTAGGTCTTACAGATTACCTGTCGTCTGAGATCTCCACCTCCAAGCAGAAGAAGTTCAGCTTGGTGACGTTTGTGGACACGCCGGGTTTGGTCGACGGGGACATGATCTACCCATTTGATGTCAACAGTGCCATAATCCGGCTCGGTATGTCTTCATAAAGATCTGTTAGGCTATAGTAATCCAGCCATGATTATGCATACAGTGATTTAAAAACCTTTTTAGCTAACATAATTGACAGATGTAAATCACTATGATCCGTAACATAAAGCATAAAAATAACAGAATGATGAACAACCAGGTGACTCTCCACAGGGGAACAGGCGGACCTTATCTTTGTCTTCTTCGATCCCATGGGCCAGGCACTGTGCAAACGCACTCTCAACATTGTGGAGAAGCTGAGTGAGAAATGTGGAGACAAGCTACATTTCTACCTTAGCAAAGCAGATGATGCTGGGAGGGAAACTGACAGACAGGTAGGCTTGTTCTTCAATTTATTTCAAATGGTACATTTAGCTGGAAATTGCAAATTGAAGTAAAAATGTAACCTATAATGTCGAGCGTGGTTTATTGTGTTTGTGTTGCTCTTTGAAGCGAGTGATGATGCAGATCGTCCAGGAGCTGTGTCGTCGCCCAGGCCTCAATAAATGTGGTTTTGAAATGCCTACCATATACATCCCCAACCCACAGAAGGTGGGTACAAGTGCAGGCTATTATCAAATGCTGTGTAATCTTTATAATGAAGAACGGTTTCTGTCATCATTGGCCATCGCAGCTATTAACATCCCAGCACGTACTTCTTCATGTCTCCCGATATATGGCTAGCAACAGGATGAATGAACAGGGGTTATAAACCGGGGCCTTTGATCGTCCATATTTGACAAAGGCAGGCCCAGTCCTGAGTAATTGCTCCATCGTCCTGTGATCAATGGCTGTGAGGATGTGCTCCGCATGGTAGATTTGTCAATGCCTCCCACTCCAGTTTATTGTTGCTGAGCTATTGCAATGTTACTTCCTGCTAAGTGTGCATGGCTGTCAATCGATACATCCCCAGTATCTGTTGTAGACCTTTCTAATCTGTCCTGTCCACAATCAACCCAACTGCTTGACATTTGACAAGTATTCAAACAAGACCAGTGGTTTTCCACCTGTGGGTGTGGTTTGTCAATAGATCACAGGTTCAGGGTTATTATCTGTAATACAATGTGTATGCATTTAATGTTCTTGGTTGGTATATACTCTATATATAAATACATATATTTATATATTACATACTGTATTTATTTCTCAACAATGACTTGAATGTGTCTTGTGCAGCCAAGTCGGTGTGTAAACCAAATAGATGGTGTATGTCAGACCATTGAAAAGACCATCAACCAAGCAGTTCAGAAGACCCTGAATCAGCTGGAGAAAGACTGTGACCTCATATGTTCCAGCGTCAGCAGTAGAATCGCCCAGGACAGGTAGACCATGTGAATTGTAGCATCTAGAATCATCATGTGACTGAAGTTAATGCCTTAGTTGTTACCTTTCTGCCCACTCTGTGTGTCCATGCAGGGCAGATGTGAATTACAATAAGAGTGTCCATCTTCATTCTTTCCTGTGTGGTTTTCTGGGAGGGTTCATTCCTGTCCTGTTTGTCCTGAGCTTTATTCTGAACACCTTCTCCAGAGAGGAGCTGGACCAAGTGCTGGGAGAGGGGCTGGCCGGGACTGTCTCTCTTGCCACAGTTTGTGTCTGACCTCCAAGCTACATATCTTATTCGCACGGTGTTCTGTTTCCATGTGCTCAGCAGAATGAAGTCAGCTGCCTTCAGTACACTTACTATGTTTAGAAATTAAACCATCCAGTACTGCTATCTTGTCATATTAGCAAAAAATGATATTCTATCATTATTATTATTATTATTATTTATTATATATGTTAAATATATAAAAAATAGTAATTATAGTGACCCCAAGCTTTTGAACGGTAGTATGAGTGTATATATAGTGTGTTTTTATACTGTATATGTATTTATATAATTATCATATTAATAATATTGTAATAAATATAATTATTTTTTCCAATAGTGGTTTGGGGCATTGTTTTACACATTTACACCATAATCATTAGACTTCCATTTGTTCTCTCACCAGGGAATTGTTATGTATCTTTGGGAATGGATCCCCGAAGATGGACAAGTATTGGCTGTGATCATGTTGGGTTTTTTTTGCTACATATTCCTAGTTCTTGCAAAGTATTTTGCGCGGTAAGCATTACAAGCATACACACACAGTCATGCTCTGTTTTGGCCACAGTCTTAAAGGTGTACTCTTCAATCCTGTTGTAGTGCACGCCACGGCACCTCAAATGCCTGCCCAAGCTAACTGTTTATGTTTTGAAACAGAACTGCACAGCTGTAATGAAAGGGGAGGTAGCGGAGAGGCAGAGGTGTATGTGCGTGTGTGTGTGGGGGGGGGAGACAAAAAATTAATTGTAATGCTGGTCACAAGCGCAGATGCCATTCTGAAAACAAATCAAATATCTTAATACATATACACTTTGGTATATTTAGATGCCATAAGACATTCAGATCCAAATTTATTTCATTTTATTTGAATTCCCAGCCAAGGAAATACAACCCTAACAAAGAAAGAGAAGAGGAGTCTGACAGAGTACAGTGATTATATTCAAGATGTCAAATCTAAGAAGGTCAGAATCCCTTTTGTTTGTCTTTTCAATTTACAGTTGCACGCAATACTTATTTTGCATATTGTATTTTTGGTTAATATCTGATAGCGGATACACTTAGAACTATGTTTTTATTTTCTTTATTTTTAACAGTATAATTGTTAATCTTGTATGATCTATTTAATCCTACAGGGGAAATTATATGAATGGGTTCTCCAGGAATGTGCATCTGAGTATGACTTATAATGTTGGGCAAACTACAGATTCTATTGTAGAAACTAAATATTCGATTCTAACGGGCATTTTTGGTATATAAGCACAGTAATCGTTTGTCTCATTCAAACAAATACTGTATCTCCTCGTGATTCAGTGAAGGCCAAATGATACAGTATTGTCAACAGTTATTATAGTCATTATAAGCAAGCAATATATTGAAGTGCCTTTAGTGTACATTAATTATAAGGAAGTTGTGATTGAAGATATTTGACAAAAGCCAATTTTATAATGTGAATTGATGTTTCAGTGTTTGTAAATATTCTAGAAATGCTGGAAATGACTTATATCGAATTTGCAACAGCCTACTGACAGCAATGTTTTCACTGTTTTTGTATATTGTTTTGTTTTACAGTCTGCTGTCATGTTATTTTTCAAAACAATTTTAATGTGATATGGCACCTGTGTGTCATCTAATGCACTGTTTTATCTCATTTTAAAATTTTGTCCAATTTCTTGTGATTATAGATATACTACCACTTAATACCATCAATGCCTTCACTCCAGTGTTTGTAGATATATTTATTGGTCTTGAGATATATTTTTAGGTACATCATATCCAAGTAATGTAGAGAAGACTGTGAAACTGTCTGTGTTGTAGCATCTGCTACATGTCACTGATGCAGGAGTTGTCTATCTTACTCTATCTGCTACATTAGGATATTTGTCTGACATCTGTGTGAATATGATGTGTAGCTGTCTGCCCCCCTCCCCCCAAACTGTCATCTGCACACCCAGTAAACTTGACTCAATACCTCAAACTCTTTCTTACTCAGATCTTCATAAAATATGTATCACATCAATTGAGATGATTAAACCTTTTCTAGTGGCTGGTATTTATTTCATTACTGTACATATATGCTGTATTCATTGTAGTCTGTGTATTGTATATGGGTTTTTGTTTGTTTATTTCCCAGGTTTTTCATAAAACACAAAAAACTAAACCAAATATTGACAGGCCATTATTATAATGGCCTGTCAATATTTGCTGGGCTAATATTTTGCAGGGATAGAATCGCAGAATCTTTTGAGGATGTAGTTTATTTTACCAGAGGTGACCAGCATCATGGGATGTAAGGAAAAAAAATAATCTTTGTAGATAAATGACTTAGACAATTATTTTAGGAAGGTTATTATATTATGACATATTAGCAGCACCACCTGGACATGAAATATGTTGATGAAAGCTGACATACAGACATAAGCAGTTATTTTATTTTCTAACTATATATATATATATATATATATAGACACACACACACACATACATACATACTGTACATACAGAGTTGTCCCGAACCGAACCCACTCCTTTGTTATTGGCTGTGCGCCTAAGGTCGTTGTCCTGTTGGAAGATGAACCCATGTGGTCCAGTTTTGATCAAGGATGTCTCTGTACATTGCTGCATTCATCTTTCCCTCGATCCTGACTAGTCTCCCAGTTCCTGCCGCTGAAAAACATCCCCACAGAATGATGCTGCCGCCACCATGCTTCAACGTAGGGTTGGTATTGACCAGGTGATGAGCGGTGCCTGGTTTCCTCCAGACATGATGCTTGGCATTCAAGCCAAAGAGTTCAGTCTTTGTTTCATCAGACCATAGAATTTTCTTTCTCATGGTCTGAGAGCCCTTCGTGTGCCTTTTGGCAAACTCCAGGCAGGCTGTCATGTGCCTTTTACTGAGGAGTGGCTTCAGTCTGGCCACTCTACCATACCTGATTGGTGGAGTGCTGCAGAAATGGTTGTCCTTCTGAAAGGTTCTCCTTCTCCACAGAGCAATGCTGGAGCTTTGTCAAAGTGACCATAGGGTTCTTGGTCACCTCCCTGGCTAAAGCCCATCTCCTCATTTCGCTCAGTTTGGCTGGGCAGCCAGCTCTAGGAAGAGTCCTGGTGGTTCCAAACTTCTTCCATTTACAGATGATGGAAGCCACTGTGCTCATTGGGACCTTCAATGCTGAAGAAATCTGTCTGTAGCCTTCCCCAGATTTGTGCCTCGATACAATCCTATCCTTTTCAAATAATGTACAATCACCTGAATTTTCCACAGATGGACCACAATCAAGTTGTAGAAACATCTCAAGGATGATCAGTGGTAAGAGGATGTGCCTAAAGTATGCTCCATTCTGAGTGTCAAGGCAAAGGCTGTGAATACTTATGTACATGTGATTTCTGTCATTTTTTATTTTTAATACATTTGCTTAACTTTCAAACAAACTTTTTCACTTTGGCTTTATGGGGTATTGTGTGTAGAATTTTGAGGAAACATTTTTGTTTAATCCATTTTGTAATACATGTTTATATAACTTTTTGGAATAACTTTTGGAAAAAGTTAAGCACTGTGAATACTTTCTGGATGCCCTGTAGAACAGAAATCACTTAAGGTGTTACCTTTGTGTGAGACTATAAACGGCACTATTATGTCCCGGTATCTCTCTTAATTAAACATAGCATTCAGAAATTGGAATGTTATTCTGTTGGTTTCACTTGGGCTTTGGAGCTATTGCAATATTAATAACAATTAAAAGTTAATATTTTGCCATTCAAAATATACAGTATATACAGCTTAATGCAAGCATGAACAGCAGTAGATTGTTGAAGACTTTTATTTTAAAGTTTTAGTTATAAAAAATACCATTCCAGACGTCTGTGTTTTGGAGAATAATAAAATGTTATGTTCAACCAAAGGGTTGATATATTTTGGGGAATATTCAACATACCAATGACATGAAATTGAGTTTCTCCATGACCTCTTAACACATTACAAGCAATTCCCGTATGAAACCATTGATACAAGTGGTATCAATGGTTTCATATAGACTATCCTCCCCCCCCCCAAAACAAAAAATACACATAAATGAAAAACAACATCCCCAGGCAACAAACAATAGTTCCCTGAGTTAGTAACAAAGAACATCCCAATGGAGGTGAGAGCTTTCCAAAATAACCTTCAGCAACTATTGTGTTAATCAAAAGGAGCAACATCTGTTAGAATATACATACGCAGTAGCGTGCTACAGTACTAGCATATGATCAAAGCATAGTTCAACTGTGATATCGATTTGCATCTAAGGCAACATATTGTATGTCACCATAAATATGTACTGTATGTTTAATATGCTGCTGTTACATGTGTTTTATTTAAAGCTGTGTGACCATGGAAAAGGTGAGCATGTAACGGGGTATTCAGGATTTCCCTGCAGAAGAAACTAATGTTTAAAATACAAGTTTTGCGCTTCTAGGTTCTATAACTATTTTTGGTGCTTACAGTACCAAATTATCACTAGCCCTATTGTTGCAAGTCATACCATGCAGATCTAAAAATATCTGTTTTACTTACATGAGCATACAACACATTCTGTAAATTAAAACATTAAAAGGTTCAATTAAATTATACAATCCTCCTTTGTTACAGTAAATTCAGGATTTAATCTATTTACAATACAACAATGCTTGTACAAAAAGAAATGCCCAACCCGAGCTTGTTATAAACAAATTCTACAGGTACAGTAGATATATCATGCGGGAGTTCGTAGGATAAATCCAGCATTGCTTAGTAGTCGCAAATGACTGTCCTTTAAAACCACATGGATAATAGGAAGTTTCTCTTAGGAACGAACACAACCGGAAGTTATCCACAAAGGAGCTTAACTCACACAGTTCCAGCACAAGGTCTCCTGTGTATGTGTGTCTGTGTTGGATATGAATAGCTGCTTTGTGTCTCAGCACCATAAGTGTCCAGTAGATACATATCCAGTGAACAGCGGGGGTGGAAAGAGAACATCAAAGGGCACTCATTGAGAGCCTTTGTCAATCAACCAAGAAATGTCTCCTGTCCTGCAAACATAAAGACAGACATGGGAATATCATCAAGACACTCAAACTATTGAGTATTGACACCAAAGATAGATTGGCCACTGTACATGATCACATGGTAGAAATGAGAGAATCTCAAATTTCCGTACTTGCCAAGTCGTGCAAGCATCCTTCACATTTTTGTGTGCATAATTAGAAATGAGAGACAGACATAAGACATAATGGAAACAATACAGTAGAACACACCGACGACATTTCTGTGTATGGGTGCACGTTTAAGGTTATTTGCCGTGTAAAATAGACTAATATGATCCTTTATTGAATCAACCAATGTATATGAAACATACTGAACATACTTTCTGAAATAACTGTTCATGCTGGATAACAATAATAAGATATATTTGAAACTATATTTGACTGCATAATTATCACATAACTACTGAAGTCGTAGGGGCTGGGCCCTTTTTTTCAGGGTGATAATGCGTATATACAGTATAGTTCTATGGATATTATTTATGTTTTCTGACTAACCAGAGTAATTTAAGAACATAATATCCACTGTAACTAGGAATAATACTTGTAAATGCACATACTCCACATCTCGCTTTCTAATCGTCTTTCCAGAGCCCAAGACCTCTGCCACTCTGGATACAATAGGATCATAGTTCATGCTGGCCACAGCAACCACCTCCTCACTTCTGTAGCAGGGGCAGGTTAGCACAGTAAACGACAAACACTGATTAGAGACAAAGGTCAACTCTGATTAACAACTATAAACTGAAATATTCTCAAATTAAGATGGTACAAGTGTATGCGTCAATAATTTAATAAACAGCCTTATTTAGTAGTATGAAATAAAACAAGAATCTTGTATAACCACTTACCTGGTATAAAATGCCACAAATTTCAATTCATCCACGTCTCCTTGTATAATTACATCATCGAATCCATCTCCATAACCTTTTCAATAAGAAAAAATGACAGCACTTTCAACTGTAGTAACACTCTTGTTTAACCGCTAGATGGCAGTGCAGTAACTATCATTTCAATGGGATAGAACTAACTGTGCTAAAGGTAAAGTTCCAAAGTAAACCATGTTGTTTTATTGCACATTGACAAACTGAGCACTTATTATAATACCTGCGTAGCGTAAGCTTTTCCCAAACATGGCTGACCAAAAAAAAGGCACCGTTTTGATCTCTGTGGCTCTACCCATCATATTGAGAGCAGCGACCTTCCCTGTCAATTTGACGAAATAGAGAAACGCGATTTTCACACATTGATCAACGTGCAGTTTTAACAACACAGATACAATAAACAGAGGAAAATGTCACGCTCACCGTGTACGTGGGCCATCTGCCAGTGAGGTATGTTCACCTTCTTATTGCCGCGCTGTGAGAAAGGAAACACGACTACGTCTCCCCCGGCAAAGACACCATCTACATTCGTTTGCATCATCTGAAAGTAATATTGTGACCACTGTGAGTGCTGATCTAGACTGAAGAAGCTCCTATACTTTCAAACAAATCACAGGCTTTCAGTGATACCTTGTTGACGGCGATGAAGCCCTTGGTGTCCATGTGAACGCCACTCTGTTTCAAGAAGCCAGTGGCTGGAACACATCCTGAATAATACGCACAGTAGGAATACGGTAAGCTTAACATTCACATATTTAGCCTACGTCCATTTAATGATGTCATTTGGACGGAACCTCACCTGCTCCAATGACACACACATCTGCCCTTAGAACTTTGCCACTCTTGAGCACCACCTCTTTCAGCTGAGTAACAGAAAACCACAACATCATGAATGGAATTATTCCAGAAACAGGATTGACAATTATCACAGCTGTCAAACTGTAGATTGTCATATGTTCTTTTTGGTTAAACTGTTTATTTTGTTTGCCTTGTTATATTTCCTGACATGCCATTCATGTCATGGGTAAAATGAGATGCCAATTAAACAACTATTTATATGGTCCTACTGAGCATTGTGCTTTTTCTCTCACTTTCTGAATACCTGTCCATGATGGCCTATCATCTCTGACACCTCGTTCAACATGTAGAACTTCACCCTGTTTGCTTCAAACAGCTGGAAAACAAAACACATGTTTCCAGGGCATTGGGTTTTCCCACCTAAAGCACACATGTAGATAGACTACATGATGATTAACATTTAATATTTATCTCATTATTATTTATTTTGTTTGTATGTTTTTGTTTCTTGCAGTGAATTCTTGTGAATTGTAGGCTAGTGCATAACATTTCCCGGATATGACACCATACCTTCATAATGGCTTTCCCCACTTTCTCCCCAAAAGCCTTCTTAAAGGGCACAGTTTCTATCCCAATGATGGAGACCGAGTGAGCCTTATCAGTGAGTGCTGCAGCAACCTCCATACCTGACAATACAAGGAACAAATATTATGGATGTGAATGTCGCCTTTGTGTTATAAACTGAAGTACCTTATAGCCAAGAAGTCAAGTCAAGACAATTTTATTTATATAGCCCTTAATCACAGTCTCAAAGGGCTGCACAGCCTACATTTCACATGATAACAAACAACACCCGTTTAACCTGCTCCTCCCCCTGGGCAAGGAAAAACATCCATTAAAACCACATGGGGGGAAAAAAAGGGATGAAACCTTGGGAAGGGACGACAGAGGGAGGAATCCACCCCTCCAGGACGGTTAAGATGCAATGGGTGATGGTAGGCAAACAAAATTTAGCAATATTACTATGTATAATAATTTACACATTGTGCCGTACATAAAAACTAACACATCAGAAAGATTTAAAGCGTTTTGTAAGTCAGTTAATTAAGAGTGGTCTGACAATTGTAGCATTAACAGACGCCACAGGAGTCCCAGGTCAGAGTAAGTTACACTGACAGACGCCACGTGAGTCCCAGGTCCGAGGAAATGTCCAATAGCACTAGACATGACCAGGACCACTCAACAACTATAGCGCCTGCCTCACTTGGAGACTTGGCTTCTGCAGCAATAGCCACTGCCATCCACACATAATCCGGGACCATGTCAGCATCTCCTCGTGACAACACTCCTCCACCAAGCAGGAGATGACCAACACACATCCATCGGCTCTGCACACAGTTCTCTATAGCAACACAACAAGTGAGTTGTGTATTTTCCTTACCAATAAATGATGTTCCTACGATTACTGCATTCTTGCTGTTGGCTAATCGAGCTATGCTGTTAGCATCTTCAGGTGTCCTCAGATGAAAAACATTCCCAATGTCTTTGCCTTTGTAGTTCATTGATGTTGGTCTTTTGAGTGAAAGACAGATGTTATCAAATGGCATGGTATGTTAATATACCATCTCAATATTGACCACATATTTACAAAATTTTCCTCACTTGCTTCCTGTAGCAATGAAGAGTTTTCTGTACTCCATCCTCAAGCCATCTTGAAAGGTCACAGCTCGCATTTTGACGTCTACCACCACTGCCTGAAATACATTGCCACATTTACAGATAGATTACATATGGCAAGGGTCATGCAACGTCATTTAATTGTGATGGATTTGTCAGTGTAAGTGAATTAACATTTCCCAACAATCAGAATAAGTCTTTTAAGACGCAATCTACACGTACACTTATAGTATAGCAGAAACGTTTATCCAAAGCCACTTACAATTTATAAATTTGTCAATAGATGACCAGGTCATACATCAACACCAGTAAGAAGACATAAATCTGTCAGAATAATGACTTCATCCACATCATATAACACACATTACTATGTATAATTCAGTATTAATAGCCTAAATAATGAAGTGCTTAACAGCAGGAAGGAATTACATATTTTCTGTTTTTCTAGGAAAATGTAGCTCATGTTATTTCAAACACAACAGCATTGCTCACGGCTGTAGGGGGAGGAGTAGAGGATTGCGTGCTACTCACGGTGCACAAGGGCCATGCACTCCAAGCACGTCAAACCACAACCAGGCGAATTCACTACTACTTTTATACTGCACTACATTAATATACTGTATATGTAAATACATATACACTGTAATATAGTGTAAAAATGTTCACTCTACAGTGTGAGTGTTTAATTTCTGCCGTCGGACTAATCTACTGAATACATTTTAGAAGTATTACACAATGGAATTTCTTTAAAGAAAATATAGAAAAGGTTGACATGACAGATACTCCTTTGCCAGTAAAGTCACAATAACCACATTGCTACTTGGTAAAATCGCACACCTCTTTTTCTGTGAGCAACTCAATGTCATGGCTCTGGAGGAAGTCACTGGAGCGTAATCTCAACTGCTCTGCTGTACTTTCCAGGGACTGCGGGGCAGAGAGTCATAGTCGTAGAGCAGAATACAAGACTCGTCCTCACAAAAGAAGCACTTACCAGCTATGCTATAGTAACATTTTAAACTAAAATAATAATTAAAGTAATACAAGTAATACTATATTTCTTCACATTGTTATTATGCATGTGTAGCATTACTGTATGCACTATTTACCTTAATTACCATGATCTACCATAATTAATGTAGTATTTTTGCTAAAGTCATCATTGTTTTAGTGATGTACTCCTGATCTCTGTACAAACCTTACTCAGTTTAGGCCTGTCATATGGTGGATGTTTGTCCATGGTGCACATTACAATACGATCCGTGAAACCCTCTTGTCTTAGCGTCTCTGCACACACCAGGCCTGCTGGACCTGACAACACGTTTACCAGTTTATCACCAAACAGAAGGGTGCTTTTGCAGCTAATATCAGGTCAGAGGTCAGCACTGTGAGCCTGAACAAAATGGAACAAACAATGAATGTTAAATGACCTGAGCCAAGGATGAGAATGTGGCTGAAGCCAGTGCTGGAGTTAATCACGGCTGAGCACCTCGCCATTGGCTTCGTCCGCTTCTGCGACTGAAGCGCCTGTGGACATTTACAAGAGCCCTGATCAGTTAGCACAGCGCGTCTTTACTGCCAAGCAGTTCTCCACTTTGCTACAGGATGTTGCCTCTTGTTACCTGCTTGTTGGCACGAATGATAACCTTGTCCTTTTCAACTCTGACCTACAGAAAAGACATTAGTGATCTATATGTTGGCGTGTCATTGGCAATGTAAAGATAGGTACATGGAGGGAGTATCACCTGGAAGGTGGGCAGGCTGTCCAGCCCAGGGAAGTCCTCGATGTCTCCTGTTGCAATGTTAAAACATGCACCATGCCACGGACAACGCACATGTCCCTTTGACAACACACCTAGAATGACAGAAATTAGACATTTAAAGTGAGCAGATGATTGCACTTACATAAATAATTATAAAGAAAGAAGCATCTGTTCTATAAAAATACAGTTAGGATGATCTGCCTCACCTTTGACCAGAGGCGCTCCATAGTGTGGACACTTGTGGGCAATGGCGGAGAACTCCCCATGCTCTTTGATCAACAAAGCTCTGCCACTGCCCAGGTCAACCTCTCTCATTCTATCAAAAGCAAGGGGGGAAAAGTGTGACCTGGGGTGAACTAAAAGAGCTGTGGACTCCCCTGTGTGCTCTTTATGTGTATATGTCCTCCTACAAATGTGTCTTACTGTCCATTCTCCAGGTCCTTCACGTGGCAGACGGAGGCCTCTACATAGTCCCGAGGCTTGTAGAGCAGGAGGGGGACAGCGTCCTCATCAGAACCATGCCCCAGCGCTCCGTTGGGTCTGCAGTCAGCGAAGGGGCTTGCCTTGCCATTAGGTGACAGGCCGTCCACTTCCTTTTCTTTCTCCAGAAGGGACAGTTCCACTTTAACTTCGACTGTGAAACAGACACTGGCTTTTAGACAATACACATCCCCATATAAAGGAACGCATTCAGCACAGTGTTCTTCTAGGCAACATTAAATTCTACATCCATTCTGTTCTGTGTCATATTAGCATTTGTGTAAACACAAATTATTAATGTATATAGTGACCAATGTAGATTCATTTACATTTACATATCAACCCAGTACAATTGTTGCATTCTGCATCTTTGAATCATAATGTGACTAATGACTAATTATATATGATTTAAAATATTAAAATATATCCAATAAAATAAACTTTTAGGTTGACTTAAGGTATTGTAAACATAATTTAAATAAAATGGGATGTCCCAAATTTGCGTTTATATTTCTAAACATTAAAACCTTGTTGTGTAACTCTTTCTCACTGTAGCCAGCTTTATCTCTTTGCCTGGAAAAATGTGCTGATCGTCCAGTTCTTACAGAGTAATCTGGCAGGAATTTGGTCCTGCTGAGCAAGTCTTAATTAAAATCAATGGAAAATCATAGGACTGACTGCAATTGCAGTCAGGAGAATGCTCTTGTTTGCATTATATTCCTGTTTATGTTACATCTCCCATTTCATTACTTATATGAAGACAGTGTTTGTATTTATTTCATTAAATAAATGGGAGATCTGGGAATGTGAGAAATCCATTATTTGTAGACCAGACTTGACTTTTGCGGTAAGAAATGCAGTCTTATTTGCATACTGATGACAGATGACCATTTCACTAAAACCTTTACATACATGTACAGTAGTTTGTTGAGCACAATTATTGCTTAGAAAAGCACACTGTTACATGTATTAATTCCATGATTTGACACAAAAAATAATACAGTTCCATGACTTTCCATATCTGGAATCTACCTTTTAAAATTGATTTTCCAGACATTCCATGACCAATGGGTGATCCCTGAATACAGAACTACAGAACTATGGCATACATTACACTAATACATACAATTTGAAAGTATAGATAATACATAACAGAATTTTTGCTTTAAAGAGATTTGCGCAGGTCATAGCGAAATGAAGCACATGATTATATAATATAATAATATAATAATAATAATAATAATAATAATAATAATAATAATAATAATAATAATAATAATATAGCATTTGTCTGTTAGCAATCATTTACCGTACTGCTTGTAGTGTATCCTAAATACTATAGTTATTTTCTGATTCGGAGCATATTGTGTTTCCAATATGTGTTGTGCCATATGCAGTAAATATTTGAAATGTCTGAAAGGTACTATGGTTCATATGCCATGCAGGAGATTGGCCCTTTATACCCCTGACCGTTCCACAGCACATGATGTTTTCAATACATTTGTGGGCCCTCGCTTTCCCAAATAGCAAATGACACCTACTGTACTCTATCCTGTAAATAATTAAATCTACTGTACTCTGTTATCCTGTACATAATGACACATACTGTACTCTATCCTGTAAATAATTAAATCTACTGTACTCTGTTATCCTGTAAATAATGACACCTACTGTACTCTATGTTATCCTGTACATAATGACACATACTGTACTCTATGTTATCCTGTGCACCTACTACACACTACGTTATCCTGTAAACAATGCTAATCTCCCACAGTCACAGCACACTGCTAACACCGGGGCCGTCAATACATTGAGGCACATTCTTCATATTCACTGTATATAATCCTCTTCAGAAGGAATGTAAATTCCTCCCCCGGCCAACAACAGAAGAGGTGCTATTACCCAGAGAATACAACAATGGTGGGCTGTGTGTGCTGAGAGACTAGGCACAGGGCTGGACGGAGAAGGGCTCATCGTCACCTGGTTTGGGCTTGGAGAAGCATCCTCCCATGGTGGGCCCGGGAGAGAGGGACACCCAGGGAGAGTGGGAGGGGTCAGATCCTTGGGTGGGGCTGCTTGGTCGGGAGAAAACAATGACACTGGAGGGGGGGTATGAGCAGGTCCAGGCTGGCCATCGCACACCTCAGCTTCTCCACATACCCTGCATGAGGAAGGACAACAGTCACAGCCAGCCCCCTGGCCAACACCTCCACCGCCTTCACACGGGTAGAACTACATGAATGATACGATAATGACAGCATTGTGTTTACACAAGTGGTGAACACATGCATTGTAATTTGCATTGGCACAAAATATGCTTTTGAGGGTGTTGAAGTCTTTTTTGGGAATACATTAGCATTCACCTCACTAGCTTCAGCAAATTCAATAGAGCTGTCAATTCATTTGTGTGAATCCTTTAATCCTCAGTGGAATCATAGGAGTGTCTTCGTAGTGGATTATCTCAACTGTCTTTGTTTTTAAAAGGTAAGAATAAGTCAGAGGAGGGTAATTCCTGAATTGTTTTGTGTGTGTGTGTGTGTGTGTGTGTGTGTGTGTGTGTGTGTGCGCGCGTGAAAGCACACGTGCGTGTGTGTGTGTGAAAAAGGAAGTAATTAGCTAAATGATAATTATGAACATTTCCACACATATCACTAACTTAGTTAAGGGATATTGCAAAGGAAACAGTTAAACATTAACAGCGCTCTGAAACCCATTCACTTTCTTGTCACACTGTTTAGGCAAGCAGGGCCCCTTGAGTTTCAAAGTCACTCTTGTTATGTTGCAATGCTGCCCACACATTTCCACCAGCCCTCCTGGTATGTCATCCACACATCGCTGGTAGATTCACAATACAGCTGTTGATATGAATTTGAACAGACATGGAATAGATGGAATCATCTCAACACAGTGTGGCTGGTCACCAAGCTTTCGTTTGAGGTACAATCAGAGGGTCTACTTGATATTCTGAGCACATCTTAATGACCTTGAAGTTCAGAGAAAACTGCAGTGTTGAACAGAGCAGCGCTTAGCAAAGTTCCAGAGGACAAACATGCAATGGAAAGATCTGAGTAATATTTATACCTGGAGGTTTTATATTAAACTGATTCATTATATGTAAACATATTTATGGAAATGAAACAGATTTGATAATTTCGTAAGAAAGTTGATAAGGCTTTGGTTACACTAAACTAAAATTAAAATACAGTAAATTATTATTTAAATATAACTACTGTATAAGATGAAGATGCTTTCTACACTAAATGTAATATATTGTCATTAATTTAGTTCTCCTGGGGATGGATGATGGGAAGGATGGGGGGGGGGGGGGGGGGGGTGATATGTAGTGTGTGGATGCCTACACAACTTAGCCAAATCTCCATGGCAACCTTGAATCCTTTCCTACACACATTTCACATCTAGACTATCTTAAAGTTACTTAAAATTCAATATTTTAACATAAAGCAGTGTCCTCATTGACCACAAAAAGTGTTTTCAATTTGAAACATGTTGTAACCTTTCCTCAAGAGACAGAAATCAACAACAAACTGAAAGGTGTATCACAGAAGCTGCCATCTTGGCCGTTCAGGAACCCCAAGATATTTTGTGCAAATCTAAAATAGGTTAAGCAGATTTGGACCCAACAACATATGATGCAGATCTCAGTCTTTCACTGCTGGGCCTGTCCCCAAGCAGTGCTAATAATCTTTCACAAACAAGCTGTCAGTTTCACTCACTTCTCCACAAATGTAATACCTGTTACTGGAATGTAACAGGGAATTAGCAGTTGCAGCTAGTCTGGGATAAAGAAGCCAATCTATAGGGCTGGAAATATTGGAGTGTTGAACACAGCTATATCCATCACTCATAAGTAAACATCACTAAAGTTGATTTTCTGTGTTATCATGTTCAGTTAAATGCACAGGCAGCAGTGAGTCGTCACTCGATCACTCCAGAACTTATTATTTTACACCAATTCCAGAGTAAACCAGATGCATTCCGAACAGCAGCTCTCGTTGAACAAAACATTGCGTAATGACAAACACTGTAGCTGAAAATAAGTGGTACTGTAGTTTATTGACTATTTTAGCCAACATGACTGGTGTCTTTAGCCACTTTGTATGTAGATAACAATTAGGATTCTTGATTTGATCATCATTAACTGATAAGGATGAGAAATTATTACATCAACTAGCACTCTTGATGTTTGACTTCAGGACATATTTATTATCCATTTGATTATTAAGACTCCTGTAAGACAGATGTTATTTATTATATATAATACATTATATTTGTCTTAGAGTGCAGGTTGATAATATTTAATCCTTATCAGTTGATGATAATAAAATCAAGAATCAAATCAAATCAAGATCGTTCATGTTGCTTACATTAAAACATCTGTATCATCTATAGTGTTTAGGCCTATTAAATGATTTGTCAATAAAGATTTTTGTTTGAATGGTAAACAAGAATACTGGATTACAGCTAGTCATATTCATAAGAGCCACAAGATACGTAACTATACAGAATATACGTATATAACGAAACAATAACTTTCTTTTAAAAACAATGATTTTAAGACAGAGACTTATGCTTATAAATATTTGACCTCCTCCCCTCCCTCCCCCTTCCCAGCATTCAGGCACTATAAGCCAGGCGGAGAGAGCCAATCTGCCCTGTGGCTGTTGAATGGTGGACAGTAATTAAAAGTTAGCTAATAACTTCTTCACACATGATATTTCAACTTGAAATTTAAAGCATCATACACTTGCTGTGGGAATGTGACATGGTGATTGTGTATGTTGATGCTTATTAAAAGTAGATTAAAAGTGGTACATAGCATGACGAGATCGAATAACACTATATGTACAGTAGGTGTTGTGGAGCTAAAGCTGGTGAACAGCAATATTGTATAGGCAGGTAATTGTGTTGCTGCCTAATAGCCTATATCAATGATGTCATGGAAAAGCAGAAATACATGTTAGGAGGGGTGTCACTCTTACAGGGGAGGCAGTGCCTCCATATGCATAAACAACTCTTGTATTGACCAGTTTCTCAGCATGCCTGAACACGTACACGCGGGCAAACACACCCGCACACACGCACACACACACACACACACACACACACACACAAGTTGAGGGTGATCTGAATGCAGAATTTATAAATTCACATTGTCACTTTCTTTTTAAAATACCTATATTTATTGCAACTTATATATATATATCTGAATCTGAACGCAGAATTCATAAATTTACATTGTCACTTTCTTTTTAAAATACCTATATTTATTGCAACTTATATATATATATAACTACTTTTAAATATATGTGTATGTGTTTTGCACAATTGGGCAGCGCCTGTTATGCTAATCAGTATTTTTTTAATAAATTATTTTTCAATTTTTCATGGCTATATTGTTAAGCATACAGTATAGACTATTTTATATATGTTAATAGGCCTGTAATACATGTAGCCTACTGCAACACTACACTCTTTTCCATGACCACAGAGCAAGAAACTTATATAGAACTACGTGACAGGATTACATCTAATTCCCACCTCTCATCTGTGAATTATAACAACATAGTACTTATCAGGTGCATGATTAACCTCAAGCAAAAACGAACAGATTGTAAATGAATAAAACGGCTCACCAACGCCACGGTGCATGGAGCAGGTGTAGTAGATTAGTTCGTGTCAAACTCCCCGGTGCTCATCTTACCCTGCGGAGCACGGCAGCATACCAGCACACGATAGTCCCGTAACAGTCCCGTCCCCCTGTGGAATTGGCTCCCTCTGCTCGAGTATTCCCCTCTGCTTTGCCTTGTTTTAGCCACGGTTGCTCTCCTCCGCTCTGCTCCTCTCTCTATTGATGCAGCAGAGGCTGTGGTGATGATGATGATGATGATGATGATGATGATGATGAGCAGCCCCCACGGATGGCCCCCCTACAGCAGATGAAACGTACTTCGCGTGGGAGTTGCTCACTTTTAGTGACCGAGCCTGCGAATGCAGCAGCACCAAAGAACCTTGCCAGTTTCCCAGCTGCAGTAGGTTATTGATGGAGTTGCTGGGGGTATGCTAACACAGCACGAATTTTCCTTTCCCCTACCCTCTCTCTCTCCCCCTCTCTCCCCCTCTCTCTCTCTCTCTCCCTCCCTCTCTCTCTCTCTCTC
>JAODUK010000024.1:1754140-1764430 GCA_027564635.1 Typhlichthys eigenmanni
TATATATATATGTATATATATATATTTTTTTATTTTTATTTTTTTTATTCTGGTCAAATGTTATACAATAAAAACATTAAACATACCATTGTAAAACCACATTATGCAGCATTGTTCAAATTAGTTCTTGTAAATAAATTATTGAGCAAAGAATCCTGATATCTGACTTTAGTTCAGCATGTCCGACTAATTAATCAATTTTAAATAAACAAGAAATCAACATAACCGATGTATAACAAAAACAAGTCATTGTCTTTAACTGCCATGTTTTCCATGATATCACAATGGTTTCATGGAGTTACAGATATGCTAGAAAAAAAAGTAGGTATTTAAAAATATACCTGCTGGTTACATGTGGTCTGTGCTGGTGTTGGGGAGGTTAAAATGCACATGTCGTTTTCCTGTGGCTTGTTATCTTTAGGGGAATCCATGCGCTCTGCGTCTGCTCGCTCTGGAAGGCCGAATGGGTCCCCACCGTTAGCCATGGCACACTGGATCTATATGAGATTTACTGGACACACACACACACACACGCATACACACACACACGACACGACATGCGCGCACACACACGACAAGCGCGCGCACACACACACACACACACACACACACACACACACACACACACACTGATACATAGGCTATTACTTTATTGGACCTGGGATATGTCTGTGGATAATTGTCCAGCAATATTCGAAACAACAATTCGTGTTAAGAATATGACGAACATTACCTATGCTAGCATATAGACAAAGGTATGGTAGGCACTAATAATGAATAGATTTAAAAATATATATTTTAAACGAAAATGACAAATGTAAAACATAACAACAAGCAATAATATTATTTAACATAAATAAATAAATAAATAAATAAACAAATAAATAAATAAACAAATAGCCTCATACATAACCCATAGATAACTTGTGATGTCGCTATAGACTTCAATAATTGCCAATAAGAAACTTAAAATGCGGACAAAAAACATATAACACTGATTACAAAACATAAAATCCAATTCAATTATTTCCAATTACAGATCATCTACACACTCCAAATTCTCTTTCTATTTTACTAAAATAAATCTCACTATACAAACGCTATAGGCCTATTTGGAGAATGTAAGTGCAATTGCTTAGGCCTTTATGATTATGCATATACAATGTTCAATATTTTCTTTGTAATCAGTAGGCTATGCATTGATTTGTACATGAGGTATTTTATAGATATTAACAAGTGTCCAAATAGTTATTTTAAACAAATCCTTCATATCTGGTGCACTTATCTCGTCATATGGACCTTTACCTCTATAGAAGAGTCTGATTCCCCGAAGAAAACACGCTCATCCTTCTGGGCACTGCGTTTACGCACGTATATTCAACAACTGCTTTTAACCACAACGACACAACGTGCCGTTTTACAAATCCCACATGCCTTTTGTCCGTCGGTTCGGTTGCACGGTGTGCTTGTGATCCCGGTCTGTCCAGTTCACACCAAGCAGAGTCTTCTCCCGCCCTCCCTGCTGCGAGACGCGATAATGCTGCCGTAGCCTTCTGTGCTAGCCTATGTCCCGATTCTCTCCAATCAGATATAGTCTAGGTATTAATATTATTCTCCTAATTTATTTCTTACATTCTTTATCTATCATATAGATAGATAAAGAGCATATTATCATATGCTCTTCTGTTCTATGCCAACTGTAACGTGAACTCCTGCACTCTTCCAATTCTACATTACGAATGTCCAGCTTGCTTCAAATACTCCCCTCCCTCTTTTCTGTTGCTATGTTCTTATAGGCCTGTTCAGATAGTTCCTAGATCTGTAACCTGCATTACTGCGCTATTGACCAATCACACACACACACGCACACGCACACGCACATGCACACACACACGCACACACACATAGGTTAAATAACATGCATGCATTGTAGCACGCATATGTTTATTGTGCAGAGGCGCACACAGGCGTATATGTTAGGCCTACATGGTAAACCAGCCTATCGCTGAAATGATCTGCATGCATCAACAGTAGGTTGATTTGAATGCGCATATCATAATTAGATCGAGATAATCGGTCATGTGCAGACAAATACAGTAGAGTTGAAAGTGTACGGGGTCATTGAGAGGTAAACAAGCCGCGTGACCAACCGTCTCCGATAGTCCCGTTACCGATTTCTGCAGGCGTCTGTTGTGTTTAGACCTATAGATATAGACCTATTCGCGATGCATGCATGCAACAACCAACAATGATATCATGACATTGTGTGACCCACACTTTCTCCACTATTTCCCAGACTATTAGGCTATAAGCTATTTTACATGTAGGTGCATGCCACTGAGTATATGCCTATTTACATAAACTGTCTTTAGACGTGTGTTCATTTCTGTGTGCATGCATTTCTTACCTTGCAGGATTAAGAGGTCCCGGTGTTATGTGTTTATTGTAGAGATGGGATGGTAGGCTAAATAAATGAAAGGCGTGATTGGCACTACCTATACACTGCCAGAAAATTAAAACGCACAAAAGCGCACGCATGTACTATCACACCATTTACTTTTGCGCTGCTACATTTTAAACATACATATTTTGCTTTAAAAAAACTTCAAAAAGAGCAAGTGCACTTACACACATTGATAGCAGAGCCACGGCATTTTATACCCACCACTGCACATCAACCCAAAGATTCGTATAGCACCTAAGATCGCCCGTCTCCTTATCTGTATAGCCATATCAGTAAATATGACATATTCTATCAACACAAAATACCACCGTGAATTAGACGGACAAGAAGTGGTCAGCCTGCTCATCCTACCTTTCGTGATATTCATCCAAATCCCAATTTCTCGAAGACAGAGATGTTGCCAACATTTTTTAGTTGAATCCCATCCTGTTAATGCCTATATACACTTATTGACTATAGGTTCCGAATTCCCAAACGTTTTTATAAATAAAACAAATTCCACTGCCAGTTTCTAATTCCATCGTTTCAAACTCAAGATGCAGCGTGCACTGTTACAATTGAAAGGCTATGGCCTATCAATTAATCTGTGTAAATAGCATAATCTTAATGAGAGGAACATGTCTCGCTGTTTTATTGTAAATTAAATAGTAAATACCCAATAGACTTCCATGGACGTTGAAAACGAATTGAAATCTCGTCGGCCAGTCGTGGTCCTATTTTTGCCTTATTGTCAACCATTTAAAACTTTGAGAAACAAGAAATTGCAACATGTTTAAATATAGAGACGTGTAATGGCCTATATGTCTACCAGATAAATGTTCTAAACAAAAAAGCGTATCAAAGCTTCTCAAAGTAGGCTAATTCATACTACAACAGGAGCAGGCGATTTGGGGAATTCCTTTCCATTGAAATAACAATGAATAGGAAAAAATATACTAGTGTGCAAGCAGGTGAGCGAGCGACAGAGATTTCATTACATATGTGACACAAGATGTATTGATGTTTGTGTCTTCTTTTGATTATGAATTGATTAATTAATTATATGAATGAATTAATTATCTTTATTGTCATTATATGCAGTCAGGCCTACAATTAAAATGCTCTGGGCTTCTCTCAAAGTTCTCTTAGATGCCAAATAGCTTGTAGGTTTCCAGGTAAGACAATACAGGGTATTGTATTAATTTAATTGATCTCCAGTTATATGTTTTTTATACAATTTTATATGCTATATAGGTTAAAACTAAATGTTTAGCCTATGCACAGATCTACTTTTGGCAATAGGCTATTTAGCAAGGGTGTAGGTCGATTATCGCCAAAAGAGCGGTATCAGACCTAGAAGTTAGCTAAACTAATTGACGTCAACCATTTGTTCTTAGTGTGCTATAACCTAGGCCTATAGTGTCCTTTATTGGCATATGCCAATAGTCTAATAATTTAAGATATACTAACATCTGCTGCTAGCCTAACTATAGCCAAATGCGTGTAGGCCTACGAAGAGAAATGTTATCAGTTTAATAACGTAAAGCCGTTGGCCTCTCAACACACCACAAAAACTTTTCATATAAAAATAAATAATAAATAGGCTATGCCCCTCACATTCATGCTATTTTCAAATTACCCTATAGGACTAATCTGCCCCATTGAGGCGTTATGGAAAAGCGCACTGCAAGTATCACTTAGGAAAAAGCATATGCTTCAAAGCCAATATTTTTTTAATACTTAAAAAATAAATGCTAATATTGCTGCACAACAAACACGTATTCTGACCAAACCAAATATCTAACATAATTGGCACAATTTACCATTATAATTGCAAAAATCGAAAGAGCTATCTTTATGTGTGTCTATGCCTACTTGAAAACTAATATGTTTGGCTGGACAATAGCTGAACATTTAATGTTTTAACGTCTGTTTAATCTCTCTGTTTAAGATCTCTGTTTAATGTTTTGTTCCATCATTAAGGCTTTTTAAACACGTGATGTAGACAAGAGTTTATTATAGGATATATACTGGGTATACATATTACGCGGTATTGTTGTTTTATAAGTTACAGAGGCTGTTCGAGTACTTGAAATAATATTGCCTCCCGTGCCAATCAAAAATCTCTCTCCGTTAGATACACAAATATAGACACAAGCACCCAAGCTCGCACGCCTCTCTCTCTCTCTCTCTCGCACACACACACACACACGATCTAATAATAGTTTTTTTTAAAACTCAGATTTTATATTGTCTATCAAGTATTTTATTTTATTTGCTTGTGTGTTGATCTGTGCAAACGGGATATAAGACAAGGGTATGGCATAGTCTACATTTGGCTGCATTCCGTATTTAAACTATTTTTAGAAGTAATCTATAATAGTATAATAATCTAATATTAATGGAACAATTGATTAGAACCATTTTTGTAATAATTACAAGAACAGCAATTATTATTGTTATTGTTATTATTGTTGTGTATAATATAGCCTGCAGTGCCAAACACCCTGTAATCTAGACTGTTTCATTAATACCATCAAATTATATGCATTTCTGAAACTATAAAATTTTCTAAAATAACTTTCCAAATATGAACTCTCTGATAAAAGCCGACACTCTATGGAGTTATGATCATAAGTTTGTAGATGGTTCTGGACTTTGAAATATTGCGGACTACCCGTAAATAGCAATAACCAATACCTTTCATTCCCAAAATGAAATAACTTCCATGGAGTTAAACTTTTCCTACATTCTCTATGTTGCATGGCCCTTAAGGGAACCGTGCACCAGAGGAGGCGTGTGAGGAGAAGACTTTAATAACACCTGAAATGGGGTGGCTGCGCTAGCCTGCTCATTACGGTCCCATCCTGGCTATAGTTGGCTGACTCCTCTGTTCTCTGTCTGGAGGAAGTGCTGAAGGGGTCCCAGACCTCCTGCACTCATCAGCCTGTCTCACACACCTCCAGCCTGACTAGAAGGAGTGTGTGCATCCGTGTGTGTGCGTGTGCGTGTGCGTGTGTGCGCGTGAGTGTGTGTGTGTGTGTGTGTGGCAACAGAGGGCAAGGTCAACCCATTTCTCTGCAAACAATCACATCACACAGGGCAAAATACATTCCAACCCCCCCTCCTCCTCCTCCATCAGTGTAGCATGGTCTGATGTGGGAACACAGAGGTTGGGGGGGTGGGGGGTTGGCAGCAGGCCAGAGAGGGCCTCCAAATCCAGATGAAGTGAAACCTGCTCCTTATTATTATAACTTCATATTATGCATGTTAGACGGGATCTGTACTTTCTAATGGGGTTGGAGAGCATACTCATTGTGTAGCCCCTATAACATGTATAATCACATGTATTGTCAAACTGTGCCTCACATGAGATCACTAGCAATGTAAAGAAAATAGCTGAGAGCAAGGTAAAATATAAGGTAAACATTAAAGTCTAAGCCACGGAGAAAAGATTGAGTGCCATTGTTGCTATACTACTTAAGGCCAATACTGTACGTTTTCAGGGTATTGTAGCTCCCTCTAGTGGTTACAACTGGGAGCAGAATGCCATGCAGCATACAGTCCAATCAGGCATTTGTTCTGGACAGGCAAACGCACACAGGCACTGCTCCTTTGCATTGTTCTTTTTTGTGGCACATACAACGTTTAAACTCTGGAAACTAATGACATCATCAACAGACACGGAAACAGTCTGGCGCAGAGGGATCCTTGTGGAAACATTAACATTTATAGGACCGGCCTTTTTTCTTATGTGTCCATCTGCCCTCAGGGCAGCTTGTCACTCAAAGGCGTCACCATGGAGGTGTTATTTAAACGCTGACCTTTATATTTGGTGTATGCACTGTATGGACAGTTGGTCACACACACAAACAAATATATAAAAGCTGGAGGTTATATAGCCAGCCGTCCTTCGGTTAGTCTCCCTTTGTGCAGCCCATGCTGAACCGATCTTGTATCCATACTAATAAGGTCAAATGTCAGTGTATCTTTTACAATAGCTGGAACTAATGGTGGTAAAATCACAGTTGACTTCAACAAGGTATGTTGGTATATAACAAGGTATATAACAATTCAAGAAAGCAGCTTTGGCATGTGAGTTGAGGGGTACGCTGTAATTATTTGCATTATCTTCCTACCCTCAAAAACAGACTTTGCCCCCTCCCACTCTTCCACCCTGCAGGTCAGTTACTTGGTTCTGCTTGGATTCCTCTCATTACCTGGAGGAGCTCTATGTTTAACAGGCTGAAAAGTAATTTCGCCACCGCTGACATTTCATGCGTGCTCAAGGCTTTTTACCTTTCCATACACTACACTGTTGCAGAGGCCCTCAGCCTCCCAGCCGCTGGGAGACAAGAGTGAAGTGGATTGGAGGTCACGTTCTGTATTGGACGTGTTAAGCACTTCACTAAATAATTCAACCTCTGGGTGTTGTCTTCTTTGCACCTGTTATAGTTCATACTGTTACATAGGCCTACCTAATGCCATACATTTTTCTTTTTGATTGTACTTTAATATATTGCCTCCATAACCACAAAGTTTAGCTCTAGCTCCCTGTTTTTTAAGCAAAGGCAATGTTATGCAGCAGTTTTGTCTTGCAGAGTGTTCTTCTTGACTAAAATGCCACCATATCATTCTATACATGCTAATTACTGGGACAACAGAGGCTAAGCTTCATTCACAGGACCCATAGTTTCTTAAAATCATCTCACGGAAACACCTGAAAAGCACAATTTAATATACATTATATATGCAGACGCGTACATGCGCTTTAGAAGACAGAAACAGAAACGAGTCATGGAACCACAACAATGTAATCTTGAGGTTAATCTGAGAACAGAAAAAGTACTGATGTAACAGTGCATTTGAAGCCTTACGGAAAAAACGTTCTGTGTTGTTAAACAGCTGAGGTACCACAAATTAGTAAATATGATAAAGCAAAGTGGAAAATTACAATTGCAATTAAAAACAACTTTCTTGCAAAATTCTGCAACAACAAACCAAAACAAATACCATAAATCACATTCACATGCCTGTCAACCAGTTACATTACTCTGATTCCATCATCAGTACATTCCAGAGTGTCTCAAAAGTACCATTTAAACACTGTTTATTCTATTGGGGTGGTACCTGGTGGGTTGTTTACTATCTCAGACAGAAGTCACAGTTTGATCTAAAAGCCAAGCATTATGAATGTCAATTGTGCAAAACATAAACACAATTCTCTACAGACTCCCTCTTTTCCATTTGTATGAACAATACAAGCAGTGCCTTCAGTCAATCGGGAATTAAGTGCATTTAACCATCAATTCATCCTGGTTCACCCAGGGAGCTACTATACTGTTTAATCGCATTGCCCAAACCTCTGGTGAGACTGTAGCAACCAGCTGCTTGTTAAGGATGAATTCACGTCATGTGAGGCTCTAGCAGCAGGACGTCAAGGCTGCTGGGTGATGTAATCTGAAGGAGTCAATTCTCCTTGAGGCAAATGGATGCTTAATGGAAATGGGTCAAAATCAATTAATATATGAACGCTATAGTTTTCTACCTGTGCCAATGGTCTCAAATTGTCTTAAATACTTATTAAAAATATATACAGAAAATCTAATAAAAACTTGTGGATTTAATAGGGTCAGAGTGCATATATGGTGGGGAGTTTTAGAACAAACCATAATCTGGAAATAAGAGCAATCTGCTAATTGTTAATATTGCTCTCGTTCAAGTTTATATAGGAAAAATCACCACACCATCCTTCCACAGTTCCATGAACACTAACACTGTTCACTCCTCACTGCCATGGCAATTGCACACAAATGCAATACCACGAAGAGGCCAGCAGGGGGC
This sequence comes from Typhlichthys eigenmanni, assembly GCA_027564635.1. Lineage (NCBI taxonomy): Eukaryota > Metazoa > Chordata > Actinopteri > Percopsiformes > Amblyopsidae > Typhlichthys > Typhlichthys eigenmanni. The sequence goes on from JAODUK010000024.1 coordinate 1,762,428, forward strand.
CTCAACAGCAAGCCAAAGCACGGAGGAACGGGGTCACAGCGACCTAAATCTAAACCATCTAATCTAGGCAGCCAGGCCTTGACCCAGAGACTTGTGGCGCTAGACGTCGGTAGTGCGGAGGCTGTCGTCGTCCAGGCTGTAAGGGAGGCTGCAGGCGGAGCTGGGCTGGGGATGGGAGCGGTGCCTTCGACGCCCGCTGGAGGAGATCCGCGAAGCCCTGAAGACCCCCGGACTGCCGGGGGAAGCTGGGGGAAGCGTGCTGGCGCAAAGGGTCGGGGTGGAGAGGGAGGTGGAGGAGGAAGAGGAGGAGGAGGTGGAGGAGCAGGAGGAGCGGCAAGGCAGGGTGGGCAAGGAGCTGAAGGTGTTGTCTACGCTCTCCGAGGTCAGGGCGGGGCTCTCACGTGGCGGGACGGGGGTCCAAGGCTGCCAGCCTGGGGCCACAGAGCAGGACTTCATCAGCGGGGGCCTGCGGTCGTCACCATGGTGGGCATGGTGACTTCGATAAAGAGAGGACACGCGGTTGACTGCCTGCAATGACAGAGACAGAGTTGTGGAAGCTTTTACTTTACAAATACATTTTTTAATATAATTTCTCGTAAAATGGTTACATGTATTTATTGTAAAATAACTGCGAAGGTAAACTGATATTTTAGTAGAATCGAAACTACACTGTAGCCCTACCTTAGTGGGGCCTCTGAAACCCTGAATTTTCATCTGGATTTCTCTGATCCATCCATACATCTCCTCTGGAGTGTTCGTCTGTGAGAACAAACATTAGAATGTTTACACATAACAGTAAGCTCCATGCAATACTACTACCATAAGTAAGCTACTATGTGCTGTATGTATAGTATAGTGTTGCAGACGTAATTTGATCAAACACATATACACAAATATAAACAGACTCTCCTATAACCTTCCCTTCTTAGTTTTGTATCAGTCAGCTGTTCTCTCATGGGAAGGAACAGGATGTTGATGTTGTTGTTATTAACAGATGGCATTGTTCAATTTATAAAAACAATCTATTTTTTCCTTCTAAAAAGAGAACCATTGCCACACATCAGTAATGAAGCATTGAGAAAAACATCGCAAACACAAACGAGCAACTGAAAGTGTTATACACACATGTATATAGTCCTTACTGTATAGTATAAACTGTATGTGTGTGTGTGTGTGTGTGTGTGTGTGTATATATATTCAATAACCAACTAATATCTAAAAACATAACTTATAATTTGAATGCTAAAATATTGTATATTGTAAATACTGTATGTATAATATAACAATACTGGAGTTGTTTTTCACCACAGGCAAAAGGGGCGTCCCAATTACTTAAATCATTAGAGAATCTCCTAGTAATACAATATCTCATCGGATGTCATGGAGTCATTTTACCTGAATATAGAATATTCTGGAGTTTGTGATGATCTCAAAGAGGTTATCTCTCATCAACAGGTCCCTGCCAGACACAGATGAATATCTCAGGACAGACAACAAGCGAGGGGGGACAAAGGTGGAGGGGATGGTGGTTAGGCATACCCAGATTTCACTAGGCACTCGTGGACCTTCTGTATGTCCCGCAGCAGAATAGCTCTGAGTGGCTCCTTATCCTGCAAACAGGACATGATTCAGATATGTGACACTACAGTAGGCTAGACTGTCTGGTGGCTCTGAAACATTGGGTTAAAAACATCACTGATGAAATACAATGTATGCATCTTATCTCTTTTTTTGTATACTAATTATTTTACAACATAGTCATTTTTACACTATATTTTCATTATACTTTGTATGCTGCTCCTGTCATGCACATTGCAAACTAGAAACAAGTTGGCTCCAAAAGGTGCAAAATGTATAAGGGGACTCATTACCATCTCACTCTTGTAGTAACTAACAGCGTTCTCATCCAGCGTAAAATATCTTCTTTTCCAGCTCTTTCTCTGAAAGGCAAACAGACATCTTGAGATTATATTCATATATATATACATATATATATATACATA
>JAODUK010000024.1:1764530-1799421 GCA_027564635.1 Typhlichthys eigenmanni
CTATTTTTTCAGATCGGAGCATATATATAGGTATATTTTTCCGAGTCGACGGTACATTTAGCAAATCGACGTATTAAATAACCGGTTACGTCGACTAATCGTCCCAGCACTAATCTACAGTCCTAAACTCTGTTTTATCGTTTTGAAAATCACACTCTACTGTTATAATTGTCATAATTTGGAGTCTTGTCTGTATTTTGCACGGATGACTCTTGTTGGCTGTTTACTGGCGACTATTTTATTGCACTTCCAGTAACCTGTGTAGTTTTCGTCATCTCTCCAACTCTCCACTGCTGTCTCTTTCCCTCGCTGAGCTCCATGTGTTTGTGGCGTGAGCCCTGCCCGCCCCACAGTGGAGCAGAGCGCACGGATTAGCAGCTTGTTATTAGAGAAACATTGATGCAGATTCGAGTCTTATGATTGATAAAGTTTAACCTGCCAGCCTACAAGTTGTATTTTGTGTGGTGTATCGCAGTTGCTACTGCTGCAAAGTAAACAAATCGTGTTAGCTAGCTACCTGGCGAAACACATGAACATTACATTCGGGACATGCAGCCTAACCAGGACGTAGTTTTAAGACTATGAAAATGTTTGATTAAATGTCCTACCTCTGTTTTTTTTTTGTATGTCTGGCAAGTTCCTAGAATATCCAATCTTAAAGAAACCACACGTTTCTCAACACCATAATTGCCATGGTCTAGTCAAGTTATGCAGTCAGTGGGTTATGTTTGTAAATGATAAACTGCAGCAAAACAATGAAGAGACTATATTATGTTTATTTGAACTCAGTGTAACACTGAGTTCATCTCCTCTGCTCACTGTGGTTCAGCTGTTCTATATTGAAGATATTCCCAAATGGACAGATTCTAAATGATCCTAGGACATCAATTTAAAATACATCTTAAACATAGGAGCATGCATGCCATTTTATGTCCCATACACTACTTGCACAATTTCTAAATGAGTAGGCTATAATGTTGTCAAAATTTAGTTTTTGCTTTCAAAAAGGTCTATTTAGCTAAAATAAAATGTGTATATATTGGCAAAATTACAGTCTCTATAATAAAGCCTAAATTAAGAGCTTGCTTGCATTCCTTAAAAGCCAGAAATGCTGCATTGCTGTTATGTCATCTAAAATAGACTATAGATTTGCACAACGGTAGACTCAACTTTCGACAAAGCAGCGTTCAACTCCACCAGTCGTTGAGATTGTGAGCGGAGGTGCAGTGCTTATATAGGATAACATCGAGTTAACTACAAACTGCTCGGAGCAGTTCAGGGATGCAGCGTAAATTGCCATGACAGCATACCTCGTGCAAAACCTCTCTTCAAAACCTTTTAGCTAGCCTATTGGCCCATTTACACAATAGCATAGCCTATAGTCCGCAGCAGCTTGTCTATTGTTTTTAAAATTATTGTTGAGCTGTGTTGGATTAGGTTGGTCTCGTGAGCAGTCTCTAAACCATGAGAACCTGCAGCGGAGAATAGCCACCTGCTCAGATTGTATGGTAATGATGTGCCAACGCGCCCCCAGTTTATTTATACCGTGAAGCACACTTTAACAGTTTAACTGATAGTATTAATCGGTCATAATTCTTGTCAGTTAGACCATTCCATGAACATCTAATGTCCAATCCCTGTGTTTCAGTGGGCTCTGAGCCAAAGTAACCCATCAGCCCTGAGGGAGACTGTGGTTGAGGTCCCCAACATCACCTGGGAGGATATCGGAGGTCTTGATGACGTCAAGAGAGAACTGCAGGAGCTGGTGCAGGTACGCGCCGTCGTTGTCTAATGTAACCGCAGTTGCTATTGCATTCACACACCCTGTTGAGTTGTTATTGTGACCTTCCTCTCCTCCAGTATCCTGTGGAGCATCCAGACAAGTTCCTGAAGTTTGGTATGACACCGTCCAAGGGTGTGCTGTTCTACGGCCCACCTGGTTGTGGTAAGACACTGCTGGCCAAGGCCATTGCCAATGAATGCCAGGCCAACTTCATCTCCATCAAAGGACCTGAGCTGCTCACCATGTGGTTTGGAGAGTCAGAGGCAAATGTCAGAGAGATCTTTGACAAGGTATGACAACCCTGCTGTACTGTCGTCGTATTTATGATGATGCTAATCTGTACAGTAATGTAATTCACTGGATCCCACCATCTTGCCCTGTTCAGGCTCGTCAGGCGGCCCCGTGCGTTCTGTTCTTTGACGAGCTGGACTCCATAGCCAAGGCCCGTGGCGGGAACGTCGGCGACGGCGGCGGTGCGGCCGACCGCGTAATCAACCAGATCCTGACGGAGATGGACGGCATGTCCAGCAAGAAGAACGTCTTCATCATCGGCGCCACCAACAGGCCCGACATCATCGACCCGGCCATCCTGAGACCAGGGCGTCTGGACCAGCTCATCTACATCCCCCTGCCCGACGAGAAGAGCAGGATCAACATTCTCAAGGCCAACCTCCGCAAGAGTCCCATCAGCAAGGTGACCACACCCTCCTGACATGAACACTGTCTCCCATATTTGGGGTCTGCATGTCCACTGACTTTATGAACTCCGTTGATAGGATGTGGACCTAGACTTCCTGGCGAAGATGACCAACGGCTTCTCCGGAGCCGATCTTACGGAGATCTGCCAGCGGGCGTGTAAGCTGGCCATTAGAGAGAGCATTGAGAATGAGATCCGCAGAGAGAGGGAGAGGCAGACCAACCCTTCGGCTATGGTCAGTATCTGACCATTACTAGTGCTGTTTTCTGTTGTGAATAGTCCCTCTGATGTCTCTCAATCTGTCTTGTGCGTCTCCTCTTCGCAGGAGGTGGAAGAGGATGACCCTGTGCCTGAGATCAGGAGGGACCACTTTGAGGAGGCTATGCGATTTGCACGTCGCTCCGTCAGTGACAATGACATCCGCAAATATGAGATGTTTGCTCAGACACTGCAGCAGAGCCGTGGTTTTGGAAGCTTCAGGTATTTCCTTTTTCCTTCTTCAAATGGTGACTTTTCCGTTTGATCACTGTATTGGTCCCCAGCCACCCTTCAAAGTGTGAATCATTTCCCCCTTTCTCCATCAGGTTTCCCTCTAGTACTGCAGGGGGCAGTGGTCCAAGCCAGGGCTCTGGAGGCACTGGCACCGGCCCAGTTTTCAATGAAGATAATGACGATGACCTTTATGGATAAGCATACACTGCCACACAGTGGCGAGTACTGGGATCATACCTGTACAAATTCTCACCAGATTCCAAATTTTTAGGACTTTGTGCTTCTTTCATGTGTTCCTTTTTTGTATAATTTGTTTTTTTTCCTTTTTTCCCCTCTTGGGTGGAGAAAGCATGTAGCTGCTTGGTTTGCTCTGGTTTAAATGTGGGTGCGGACAAGGGGATGTTGAACAGAAGGTGACTGGTTAAATGAATTGTTGGGGTGGGTCGGGGGGTTGTCGGGCCTCATTCTCTGTATATCACAACCCTACATAATTGACTTTAGTGACAGGATTCTTTGGAAAGGAAAACAATACAGCTAATCACTTCCTCTTTATATTATTTTTTTAATTAAAAATAATATAAACAGTAGCATATAATGTATTTCAAGTTTGTCAAGGTTATATTGTTGAAAATAAAATTTCACAATGGAAATTCTTTTGGTGTCATTTAATGTTTTGCATTTTCACCCTCTCTCTCACTCATCTCACTTGTAATAGAACACTGAGCATGGACAGAAAACTGGTTGTTTATTCCTGTATTAATCTGCATACACGTGTACAACATATTCATTTGTTGTATCATGTTAAATGAGCAGAGCTCTAATGTTTGAGTTGTAGGCTGTCTGGACCAGGGTCTACACCGGATCATGGAAGGGGAAATGAGGATGTTCTGCATCTCTCCAGACTCTATCATCCTTCTGTTTTGGAAGACCTGAAACTGGTCTGAGAACACTGCTGAATTTAAAAACAAAATCAGTAACTTATTAAATACTGAGCTATGGAGTAACCTAGACTCATGCATGGAGGAACTTCTATTTTGAGGTGTTAAGTGCCTGGTAACTTGCCTCAACAGTGGGAACTATGAAGTGCTTGTTGTGGTTCAGAGTCCATCTGCTTCATGTCTTCCTCTGATAGAGAGAAGTCAAACACCTGCAGGTTCTGCTGTATTCTGGAGGGGGTTACACTTTTGGGGATGCAAACCAAACCCTTTTGAACATGCCACCTGTAAAGAAGATGGGAACTCATCACACTTTGCGTGACTACTCCATAGCCTAAATGCAGTTACATGGATGTCGGGCCTGATTAAATATAAAATGGCTTGACTTTTGGGAATGTGAAGCTAGGCTCTACATCTCACCTGAGAATGACTTGAGCAGGTGTCTTCCTGTGCTTCCTGCCTATAGGGTCCAGTCTGGGTTCCTCCAGCACATGTGGCTCATGAGGGGAGGCCCAGAGCCTGTCTGCACTCCCTAGAGGGCTGTATGTAGTCACACAGACTCCCACTGACCTGACAAGCAGGCATGAATGGTTCTACACACATGCAATAGGGACGTCACATTGACAACAAAGATGCACAAAAGTACAGCATTATAACCAAGTCAAAGGATCATACTGACCGACAGTGAGACAACAGGTCAGCTTGTGACAAATATGGATGACATTCCACCTGGAATATAATGAGAGTACTAGTAGTATAGTGTGTATATAGCCTATGTATTTTAGCTGAAAAGCTTGCAGTTGCTAATGCTAATTCAATCAAAACATCTGGTCTATTCTCTAATCTACCTGGTTCACCGCAGGCTTGTGTCTGGCTATGCTGATGACATTATCAACCTGCCTTGTGTTGAAGTTGGACAGTCCTATAGCCTTGACCATGTCCTTATCCACCAGCCTCTCCATGGCAACCCAAGTATCTTGGTAGTGTGTGCCAGAGTATCACACACTGCCATCCTCCCTTAGAGGCATCAGCACTTTCAACCACCTGAAACAATCACACGCAAAGGTAGCTTGAGTTTAGTAACCATGGTAATACACGACGAGCCCGGACCGGAGAACCTTTATAGTAACTATGGTAATACACCGTGAGCCCGGACTGGAGAACCTATATAGTAACCGTGGTAATACACTATGATCCCGGACCGGAGAACAAACAATGGCCTTTTGTGGTTGATTATCACGAGTTTGTGTGAAAAACACAACTTGTGGCTACAAAAACATACATTTTGATGTGAAAATCTGAAAGTACATGAGTGCTGATCAGTCTACACTTCTCTAACCCCGTCCTAAATAACAGAATCATAGACAGCTATACCCCTCCCTCTATTGTCCCACAGTGTTTCAGAACATAAACCGTGAGATGTGCTGTATGTTTTAAACTGTGTGTGTCACCCTCACTGGAACGCCATTGGCTAATGAATGAGGTAGAGGTCCAGGTAGGAGAGTCCCAGGTGGTTAAGGCTGGTCCTGCAGGCCTCTTCAACATCTTCTGGTTCATGCTTGGTGTTCCACAGCTTAGAAGTCACAAACACCTCGTCCCGACGCAGAGCCTGCACCCAGTAAAAATAGACTGAATATAAAATAGGAGTGCAAATCCGCCGCTATTAAAACACACCATTATTGGCTTTGCATTGGAGGCAGACAGACTCCCAGGTGCTGTGTGAAAAGGAGTCTTACCTTCCCTGGGCACACACGCAGAGCCAGAGCCTCTCCTACCTCTTGCTCATTGTTGCAGGCAGCAGCACAATCGATGTGTCTGTAGCCGCAGTCTAAAGCAGCCAGCACTGCCTGCTTCACCTGAAGAAGCCACACACTCAAGCTACATCCACTGATGTGGATGTAGCTTGAGTGTTTTTAGGGTTTGTTGTTCCAAACAATGTTACAAAATTACTATGTTGTTAATGTGTTAGAATCATTGTATCTGCCAAAACAAAGACTGTATATCTCTACCTGTCCTGGGGCACTCTTCCATGTTCCTAACCCGATCACAAGCATTCTCTGGCCGGACGAGAGTCACGTATCCGCTCATGGTGACCTGAACACCAATGGCAGGACGGTAGAGGAAGTCACAGTGCTAAGATACAGTTCAAGAGCCTTCCTGCTAGTCAGCATAACTAAGTGGTAATAAGTAATGCCTTGTTACTGATTATGAACAATTTCTGAATTCATTAACACCAACACGAGCAGGTGTGTGTTTGTGTGTGTGTGTGTGTGTGCACATACATGCACACCACTTTTTCTTTCTTTCTATTAATAACAATCATGTATTCTTTGGGGTTGAACAAGGGGTCTCTCACTTCTTCGCCTTCGCCTTTGTGGCAGTAAGTCAAGCAGGCCTATGTGGGCTGGTGCTTGTCATTCCTCGTACCCCACTGTTTACATTTTCCTGAATGTGTCCAAAGAACTCAAGACAAGCATGTAGCCTATAGTCCTGTAATAGGGTTATTTTGTTTCTTTTCTAACTATTCTCCATAGTTTTGTAAGTGGAGGGGAGCCTCTTAGCTCGTTGTTAAATGGATTTGGTTCTGTCTGTGCCGTTTCCCTCGGGATAAAACAAGCCCAAGCCTATAGAACAATACAAATACTATCTGATGTGGTTTTGCTTTGGGGAAAATATTTTACATGGGAGAATGACCCAGCTCTAAGTCTGTAAATAGATGATTATTCATGGCATTGGTCACAACATAGTGCTACTATATTCTCACCGTGTGCCAGAGAGCCTGTTTAATATGATGACTGCTACAGTTAAGGTTCTCATGACCAAGTCACTTCCTCTAACAATCACTGGTATTCTATATGTTATCCTAAGTGGTTAACCAACTTTAACAACCCAAATGTTATTCATACATGTGAATTATTATAAGACTCCATATTTCTAATACTTAACATAATCAAATCCCTCTACCTGTAGGCTATAGAAATCATTAACACCACAAACACAATGTTTTAAAAGTAAGCAACATTACATTTTAACTCCGGGTCACTTTTTAAGAGAGAATCACACAAGCCATAAACACAAGGTTTATTACATATTTGGTTTATTTGTTGCCATATTTATAAATGTTGTTGAATTACACACATGGTTGTTGTTAGGCTCAGTGTCCCTGGAGACGCTAAGGCAGGTATTACCCAAATCAGAAAGTCAGCATCTTAACATAGTAATATATAGCCATATGTTTACATTAATAATCTGTCAATATCTCCCATGACATAAAAGTGCATCAAGCTAAAGGTTGCATTCAACCATGTTTTCCCATTCAGTAGATTTAACACATTGTATGTCAATACAGTACAGAATCAGATTTCATCTAGGGAGAGCTTAGAGAGCCCCCTACAGCTGAGACAGAACAACTGCTGCAGTATTATAAAAACATCCAATGTCCTATTTAAAAACAGTTTTCAGTTATGTTTGTACAGATATGATACAATAACATAAGCCATTTCCAAATCACAAACAGGGACTCCATGAAACTAGTAGTAAATTGCAGAATGGCCTGTTTTTGGCACAGCTCACAGTAGCACCGAGACATGGCCTTCAAATGCCACATGAAAAAGAAACTTAACAAAAGACAGCTGTGTTTCCTTAGAGGAACTTTCTATTTACCACTTGAGCCATTATAATGCACTTCCTTTTCAAGTATGTGGGATATCCAAGCTGTCCTTTAGGGCAGGGGTTCTAACCCAGGTACTAACCTATTTAGAGACCCACCAAACATCAAGTAGTGGTAAAGTAATTTTCAAAAACCTATCAATTTTAGCTAACGCTATACTGTACCTGTGTGTGTGCCAAATATTTTTGAGCAGAGCGCTCCAGAATCTATGGTGTGCATGTAGCTAAATAGGATTTAATCCAATCAGGAACAAGTAGGCTATTTAGCCACAAACTTACTCACGACCAATGAGTGGAACAACATGATAGTAAAGCGCGGAAGCCTTTCATTGATATTCTTCATTCACTCAATGAATAAAGAATATCTTGCAATATATGCAATTTTCGTGACCCACGCAATCCCACTCAGTGACCCACCTGTGGATCCCGACACACAGTTTGAAAACCGCTGCTCTAGGGTACTTAACAGGATTCTATTGGCACATTTTATTAGTCTTAAATCAAATATTTCCTTTTGAAAGAGTTTATTGTTTGTTTTTTCATAATGAAATGCTAGTGTAAGTTATTGTCCTTTGAATATGTCAATTAAATTGCTGGTTTGCTTTTAAGTATGATGTGTGTATTTGTGTGTGTTACAGGCGAAGGCACTTAAAAGTCCCTTAGATTGTGACCTAGGCATTGCAGGTAAGAGTAGCCACAGAAGCCCGGAAGGGAAAGCACCCATATTGTATTGTGACTGACAAGCTTATTCTGCTGTTATTTGATTGTCATTCCCAGGCTAATACGAAAGATAGCATGCTATTAGCGGTACGGGAGTTTTGGAGCATCATCAGACTCAGGGAGATATGTTACATTAGATGAATAAGTGTCTGCTAAATGATTGTATAATTGTTGAACAATTGAACATGTTTGCAGTTAGCACACTGAAGCTGTTGTCGCTTGTATACTATAGGTATAAATAAATAACCCTAATTGACCTTCCTTTGAAAATAACATTACTTGAAAATGCTTTTATTTTTATAAAATATGTTTCATTATCATTTTCATCAAGACAAAAACAGCTGTTGGGCATATGAAACAGTTGATAAATCAGAAAATAAGAAAAAAAAAAGCTTGAAAAAGAAGTTTCTGTAAAAGCAAATATTGTGCTTAGTATGTCCTTAGAGCATTCAACTGCATTCTTGTATATGCTCGGGCACAACAAACAAAAAAGATCCTGATACTGCTGTGACTGCAGTCCTAAAATGTACATTAGCATCCATTTGGCTGGGTGTCAAAACATGGCTTGGGGGGGGGGCACCTTGGTGGGTGATGGTAACAAGTTCAAATATAAAAGTTGACCCTTTCACAGTGGAAGTGCTACCACAAGCAAGTAAGCTTCCCTCCTGTCTAGCCACAGCTGTTACAGAATCCCCCGTGTGTGTTTAGAGTAATGTGGCACAATGTAAGCAGAAAACTGCATAATACACTGAAAATAATCAATCAAATAAGATGCCTGCGGTCCTTGTCCCGCCCCAACAGACACAGCAAACCTGAGGCAGGAGCGAGAGCTGAATCAAGTGAAGGTCTGCATACCCAGACAGTCTCTCGTGTGGACAGGGATTTGAACAGTTTAACAGGGAAGCCATGTTACTGTTTACAGTCTCGGTAGAACGCCTACCTGCTTCGGTGGGACACCCAGGTCACTGTGAAAGAAGCCCATAAGGTGTGGGCGGGTGTTGGGGTGTCTTCCTATGACTGGGGAAGGTGTTGTCTGATAATCTCTCTGGACTGATGGGGTATCCTGTCGGGAAAGCGAATGGAAAACTCCACGACGAGGTCACCGCGCTGTGCAGGGTTTTTGGGGAAGGGCAGGCCCTCCCCCCGTAGACGCTTCACCGTCCCTGGTTTGATGATGTCATGACAGGGGAGCGAGATGACCCGGTTGTCTAGAGTGGGAATGCTGACTGTGCAGCCACACAATGCCTGAGAGGGTTGAGGAGAGGAGAGCCGAGAGCAACGGGAAACACAGAAGAGGAAAGGAAAAGGTGAAAGGGTTAAATGGAATGCCGGCGTCATAAATGTCAAGATGACTTAATTTTTCCAATCAGTTTTTATGAGAGAGAGAGAGAGAGAGAGAGAGAGAGAGAGAGCGAGGGATGTCAAGGTCAACTAACATTATTGTAATACAGTTGAGAAAGTCTCCTTAAATATTACAATGTTTTGTGGTGTGGACGCTAGTGCAATATATGTGTGCTTGTGTACGCTTATGTGAAACCATTTGTCTGAGCCTGAGGTTGCACAGGGGACTCATTTTAGCAGAATATCATAGTTGAAACTAATTAAATAAGTCACAGATGGTCTGAGCTTGTAGCTTGGTAATACAAACGGTTGGTGGCTTGGGCAAATTAACTGATCATTAACTATTGTCATGTTTATTTACCTGCCCAGTAACTGCTAAACAGCACATGAGCAGGTAAAGGAACAGATTTTGTACTAAACATGTCTTTCTGTCACCCATTTCCTTAAACGCGAGATGAAGCTTAATCCTGATCTTCCTTGATAAATAGTTGCAGACATTTGTCTAAAAACAACTTATTTGATATAACCCCCCTCCATAATATTTAGCCAGCCATTGTCTACTGTGATGAGCCCACTTCTCTAAACATGACAGGAGTGTCATTGCCTGTGATTCACCTCTCATTCTCAAACAGCCTCGTACTCTGCTGTACTGACGCTGCTATCTGTCTCGCCCTGCAGGGACATAACATATCGGACCGGGCAGCTGTCCTGAAGGGCATAGGAGTGTGTGTGTGAGTCTAGCCATGACATCAACCTGCTCCTTAATTCATTGCGTTCATTTGTCCGTGGATTGGAGATTGTGTTGGCTCATCCTTTTGTTATGAACGCAGTTCCATTCATTAAAGTAAGGCCTAGACATGCAGACAGGTTGCCATGACGCTTAAAACACACACACACCATCTGATGTGAACACCCGCTCATTGCATAAGCCTCATTCCAGACAATGTTGCCATCACACAGCACACAGCACATTGGGGCTGATACCGCAATACACAACAGAAGCACAAACTGTGATGTACTGTCTGTGTATCCCTGCAGTCCATCTATCTCAGAAGCTCCGGTTTGTACTACACGGACGATGCAGAGGTCTATGTAAGTGGCTACGGGAGCTACAGCTACTGCGCTACAGCACTGCCACAGAGCATCACACTGCAGATGCAGCCAAGCCCAGCCTATAAATACAGGTACATTCCACTTGCTAGGCAGGACTCACACTTAGCCCAGGCTAAATAGTAGCACTGCATCATTCTGGTAAACTTAGAAACAGCCCCTGGCAAAGTCTCGTAAGGGAACTGGTGTGTGTGGTAAAATAGTCTTCATGGCATGGTGTGAAGAGAGCCGTTTCAGAGGGACAGCTACTTAATAGTGTATGTCTGGGGAAATCAAAATCCACTCCACAGACTGTGTGCGACAGACTTGCACACAGAGAAATCACACAATGTTACTTCCAGGAAAGGGCTAGCTAAGACCGGTCCGCTACAGATCGTGTAACCGGTGCAGTATCAACTGAACTGTGTGTGTTGCTACAGAGAGTTATTACATCTCATGGATTCTGGAAGCAGCGCAAGCTCACTGGAATCCCATCTTATATTTGCTTTGGATAGCGATTCATCTGACCCAATTCCCTGATGCCCCCCTCCTCTCACTACCAGAACCCTCTCCCTCCTCCCCCCTCAGCTGCACCAGACCTACATAAAGTCTCCTATCTGTCTGCTGCAGCACAACACAGGCGCAAAGACTGTGACGGGTTGATCGATCGTCAGCCCCATGTCAGCGGTTAAGTGTTATCCCCATAATAGAGTCACATAATACATACTGTATATAGCTGCAGTTATTATGCACTGACAGAGCTCAAACGAGGACTTGAGTGAAGACGGCCGTGACAAAGCAAACGCGTCATGCTCAAGGACAGCTCCACAAAGGGGTCTAACCACAGCGCGTGGGACATGACGGGCAGCATAAAGGCATGTTTCATTCCACAGTTACATCAGAGATGTAATGGACCGGCTGCCCTTGTAGGAGTTAGCTTATGAAATGCACTGCCAGCCATGTCTACCACCCTCACACACACACACACACACAAGTCCTGATATAAGCATGTGTGTGTGTGCGTGTGTGTGCGTGCGCATGTGCGTGCGCATGTGTGTGTGGAAAATTGTTTGTTATTTTCATATGGGAGGTTGTGCTTCTGTCCCGGCTTACACAGGGACACGACATTCCCGCTGGCTCACTAACACTGCAGTGACAGCAAGACTTCCCACTGCACCTCACTGAAGCAACACACACACGCCCACGCACACACATGCTGTCACACACATCTTGCTGCACAGCAACACACGGCGGCAGTAACAGAGAGCTAGAGTCAGGGCCACACGTGGTCAGAACACCTTAAGTGCCTTTTGCTTGCCTTAAAAATGCTTTAGCGCATTTCACTTTCTTTATTTCTTTCTGTCTGAAGGATAACGCTGGCCAATTATTCCTTCCAGCGGTGTCACTGTAATCTCACACTGGCCCGCGGAGCCATTTTAATTCCACGCTGGTAGATACGGTATAAAAGAAGACAGGAATAACAGCAGAGATAGAGAGACAGAGTGCCCACCTCTTTCAGGCTGATCTTGCAGCTGTGAATGACATTGGAGCCGTCCCTCTTGAAATGCACGTGCCCTTTGTCTTTGAGCACGAACGCTATGTCGGCGGGGATGTTCTCGGGGGTCTCGTCCCCCTCCTTGGGGAAGGTGATCTTGGTGCCTTCCTTCCAGCCTTTCTTGATGACGATGTTGAGGATCTTGTCCTCCGTGCGCATGCTCCTCCCGTCTGGGTTGAGCCGGCGGCGGGTGATCTTCATGCGCTTGGTACAGCCGTGGAAGACCTCCTCCAGGGAGACCTTGAGCTCGTGGACCACCGGGGGGTCCTGATGCTTGCGGCCGGCCCCCAGGCGCTCCGAGTGACCCCCGCCCCCCCTCCTCCTGCGGCCCTCCCCGGGAAAGCCGTTGTTAAGGCCCGCGGGGAAGCCGAACTGCCGCCCAAAGTGGGCGAAGGGGTCGTCTTTGTCCGCGTCCTGGTCCTGCTCGGGGTCTTTGCTGTGGTCGTTGTGCGCGGAGGAGAAGCCGTTGGAGCGGCCGTGGTTGCGGTTGGAGCCAAAGAACATGTCAAAGGGGTTGGAGCCCCCAAAGAATGAGGCGAAGGTGGCGTGGGGGTCTCCATGGAAGGTGTAGTGGTACGTCGAGCTGCCTGGGACCCCGGTGGTACTGCTGCTTCCCGTCTTCAAGCCTGGAAACACAGCAGAACAATCTGAGACCGCTCAATGCATGCGTGAAGGTTTAAGGCACGCTTATCGACTGCAATATAGCTAAACCCAAAATGTCCACCCCAACTCAAGAATATGTGCAACTTGAGCTATAGGAGGAGGGGTAGAGAATGGTGCCAGGCTATATGTGCAGAGGAGTAGCCTCTTTCAACCTTTTCATGAGTTTCAAACAAAAGCATTTATACAACGCTGGTTTTAACCACACGGGCAATCCCAGACAGGACATTGAGTGGAGTGTCCCTTTAAATTGCTCTTCTGCCGCCCACATGTTTATTGGCGCTCAAGTGGCAGACCTGGGCGACCGTTTAGACATGAAGTGTTTGGAGAGTGAGACAGTGTGGGTTAGCAGGGAGAGGAGTGTAGCCTATGTGGGTGGGAGCATTCCCACTGCATCACCAGTCTAACAGGAGTACTGTCAGAGAAACTGATAAGATGGTAGACTCCCTCCAACACACACAAACACGCACGCACGCATGCACGTGCACATACACACACACACACACACACCTACTGTGTATGCCTGTGCACATATGGAGAAAGACGCAAAGTACTACCTATCGACGCTATTAATTACTCCATTATGGCAGAATTACAAAATCTGTAAACGCACACATATGCAAGCACACATGCAATCACACACATGGTCACATTATAACTATATCAGGAGCTAGGTTTGGAAAGTGTCATTAACACTAATGACATGCACTTCTCCAACAGCTAATGATCTCTCTCTCTCTCTAACACACACACACGCACACACACACACCTCATTACAATCTACAATCACACACAAGTGAGAGGCCATCGTCATTTTAGAAGCTGAGTCAGTTACTGAGCAATTTCTCCAACAGTTTATTCCCTCATGTCTATGATGGATTACTTCTTGAAGTGTCTATAACCTCAGGCTGCATTAAAGGCATGGTTAGTCATTCTCGAGAACACTTGCTAACTTAGAACTCAAATCAAAACAAACTCCCTCAGAAGGTCCGCCCCACACACTGAAACGCATTGCGAAGCCAACTGAGCAGTGTTCGCCACTTTGTTTATGTTCCTGTTTATGGATTCGGGGCTGTGTAGAAGTAGATAATAATTTTAGCACGCACAGAGAGTACTAAGCTAACAAAATGCAAGATACTTGAGATGCGAGATATTTGGGGAATTTAACAAAAAGTGTATTTAGCTTACAATATCTGACTATACATTGACACCATCTACAAAGTGATAATACATTGCAGTATTAAATGAATGCACATAAACTAACCTTCCTCCCCCAGCTGGTCATATACACCTCTCTTTTTGGGGTCACTGAGGACCTCATAGGCCTCAGCAATTTCCTTAAACTTGTCCTCTGCATTGGCGTCCTTGTTTTTGTCGGGGTGGAACCTGAGCGCCATGCGGCGGTAGGCCTTCTTGATCTCATCCTCGTTGGAGCCCTTGGGTATGCCCAGGGTCTTGTAGTAGTCCTTACCCATTACACTGGACTATATGGGACACCCTCTTATACTCAGACCAGGCTCACTGTGGAGAGAGACATGCAGATGTTACGGCCTATTATCTGCTTATCTGCACATGTGTCTGTGCGTGCGTGTGTGTGCGTGTGTGTGTGTGTGTGTGTGTGCATGTGTGTGCGTGCGTGGGAGGCGACAAAAGCGATTGAAGTGATATAAAAAAAGGTTTACATAGTTGAGTCATATTTATTTTCATGTTGTTGAATGGTTGAGTTGAATTATATAAACAACATTGAATATAGGTTAACTTTTTTTATTATTATTATATTATTAATATCTAAAATACAGTGCATTTTAGATTATATATAGCCTATTGCATAATAATGTAAATCAGTGTGTAGCTTTTTATAGCTTTGTATTGCATAATAATATAAATCAGTGTAGCTTCTTATAGTTTTATTATATAATGTGTGCAGTGGTCTGTGACTACTTATAGAGAAGTGTGCTATTACCTCTTGCCTTTCCCTGTCAAATAAATTAATAAATAAATAAATAATGTACCACTGTGTAAGACTATTTTGTGGACAGGTGGTGGAAAAAGGGAGACAACTGACTGGGGCTTAGCTTTACCCTGAGCTCGATGTAACATGTATTTTACATATAATGCAGTGCCCAGCCAGGTTACATCTGTTGTTGCTATGGGGATGCACTGTAGTACAGTATGCTGCTATGCTAATATAGTAAAAGCGGAAACCGGTGGAATTCCCTCCATCTGTCAATGAATCTCTTAGCTCAGTAGCCTATATTAAAACCTCGACACACTTATTTCTTATCGATAAACCTAACAATTTGCTGTTGAAATCTAGATAGCGTGATGTTAAATTAATGTGTCGCTAGACAATAGAATTGGCCAGCCGCCACACAAGCGCTCATATAGCTTCTGGTTTATCATGAATCAAAAGCTCCCACCATAAGACACTGCAGTGCTTCTTGAATCGAAGAGAGCGCACAAATAACCGAAAGGGGTGCACCATGCACATTAATTGATCAAAACGATAACTATATATCCTAGGCTATTTTTAGATTAATATTATGTAGCAGATTCTGACTGCTAAAAGTAGACATGCCGGTGCGCCTCAAAGTAATTGTCAAGACTGGCCCGGGGGACCAACAATATAAACTATAGGCTAGAATGTGCCGGTGATTGTAGGCCTTATTAGACACGTTCCTGTCCATATGCTACTGTCCATACAGTAGGCTACTGACAGGCACAGTGGCGTTTGGCTGTAACCTAATGAAAGAACAGGATAACATTCAAATTGAAAAATTAAAACAAAGCCCTACCAGAAAATCTGCTATATGAAGAATATCAGATCGACATGGTCCAGGTTCTCTCCCTTTCTGTCTCTGCAGCTCGTTCCCCCTTATCTTTTGGCCGCCCGGCACCAGATCCTCGTTAACTGACGTCACGAAGCCGGGGCGATCACTAGAAATAGTGGATGACCGCAGTAGGACACTGTCCGAGTGACGTTTTCCTGGAAAAGCCATCCAATTATAACCGGGGCAGCCTTACATATAGACATCCACTAATACGCAAGGAACTAATCCGACTTTTTTTTTTTAGTCGCATTTTGCTAAAACAGCTGATCTAATGAAATTATTTTGTGATAAAAAATAAAAAAATAAACACAACCCAAAAAAGTTACATTTCTCTTTTTTTTTGCGTCCATCGCATTTTATAGCCTATACATCCACGGTTATAGGCTATTTCAAACTTTGTTCTTACCGAGCCTTCGCGCCACCAGTCGTGCCGATGTTTCCAATAGTTGTCTGATCTCGCTCCCGGTTATTATGTATAGTTATATGCTCCCGACCCACCAGCCAGTGAAGTCAGAATTATGTAGCCTATTAACCATTGTGGTCTAATTTGCCTTATTAAATGTAAGATATTACCTGGAAATAATTCATATCCTATTTAGCTCTGATTGCTTTAAAATGGTTGGTTGGATCTGGTGAGAGTTTATGGTGAGAGAAAGAGAGAGAGAGAGAGGTGGAGATGGAGATGGGAAGATAGTGACATACAAAATTAGATTAATTTGAGTCATCAAATGTAAATTCCAGCACATGAATTGCGACCGTTGATTGCACGTATGTGTCATTGGCTGGTGCTGAGGCAGGGATTGCGTGCATACAGGCTGCAGTATAAACATTGCTGAGTCATAATTATCTTTCCATAACGCCTTCCTACGAAATTTTACCTTTTACATATTCCAGACTGCTGCCTGAGTCATATCATTTGTTTATCTGTAAAGTTCACATGATGGACGCTGAACCTTAAGTAGCTATACCACCAGGATGACTGAGTGAGTCGGTCGTCTGAGTCACATCATTTTACAGAGAGAGAGAGAGAAAGAGAGTGAGTGAGTGTTAATCAATCTACTTTGGGTTGATGAAGAAGAGGTGTGGAATTAGTGGGTGTCTTCACGGAGGAGTCTGACACGTAGGCCTAAAACCTCTATCGATTACACACATAAATGCTGTCCTCGGTTAGTCACAGACAAAGTAAAGTCACACTGTGGATGAGCATGCACTAAGAGCTGTAGGTAACGTGGAGAAGAATGCGGCGCGACATTCCTGAGCCACCAGCTGAGCATGTAGGCTAGTGACAGCTGGGCAGGAATTGGGACCAGTGCAGCTGTCCGCCTGTCCCACGAGAACTGGTCAGCATGACTGCTGTGCTGTCCACGTAACGCATAGTGGACAAGTAGAAATAAGCGTTTCAAGCCCAACAATCTGAACCCTAAAGTGGGCTATCTGCAAATATCCCTGGAAAATATGCTTAAGAAGTCATAATACCTGTACAGAAAATGTGTGGACTGAATTGTTTTCATTTTCACGGAGAGCAACATGATTTAATAAAGCCATTCTGCTGATTTTGCACTGGAACCCTCTAGGAACAACTAGAGCAATTTATATGGCTTCCCAGAGCTATATCAATAGTCAGGAACAACTAACCTATTCCTGACCCAGCTGGTCTCCATGACGACACCAGAATCTACCAGACAGTGATGTGTCTGGCACTCTGTGTGTGTGTGTGTGTGAATGAGAGAGAGAGCAGACTCTTTCTATTTCTGTTATATAAAAAGGTCCATAAAGGGTACCTAGGTTTCAAAGCTGTCACACAAATACCAACTGCTACAGTGTGTCCTGCCTCCTGAGCTGAGACTGGCAACAGAAGGCTGGCTGCTTGTTACAAGACAGAAAGCAAAGTTCAGTGTACACCTGGGGGGGCTGTTTAAAGGAGAAATGAATGTCTACCACCTCCCTACTGCTAGTAGCTTTTAGAACACGCAGTCCTCTTCTCATCTTGTAACCATGGAGACCAATGTTCCCATAAGAGCCACATTTCTTTGAGAATGCACGTGCGTAAGCGAAGAGTAACCATGCAAGGACTATAGCTGATAACTTAGTAAGATATATTCTCCCAGCACGACCATGGATGGGCACATGGCCAGTGAGTGTAAAGAATATGACTAGAATTGTGTAAACGACAACTTATAAATGCAACAAAACAATGTGACATTCTTTTAACCCTTTATTTTAATACATCTACACCCTTGACCCGATTTCGTGCGTGTGTGCAGGTGTGTATATGAGCAAAACGAAATGGTTCAATATAGTCACACACAAATAAAATGAACAGAAGACAAGTATGTCCACCCCAGGCATTAGAGCTGCATGATCTGTATGGACTGGCACTGTATCTCTGTCCTGTAGCAGTCCCTAGAGACTCATTACTGATCACTGACTCACAGACAAATGCTTATGGAATTAAGTCACAGGAGAGCAGAAAAATAAGGGGACTTACTAAATGCTGTAACATTATTATTATTATTATTATTATTATTATTATTTGTGGCACAGATTAACGGAAATGGCGATGTGACAAGAGAATGGATAGATTACAAAACATCTGTTGAATTCCAAAAACCTATCATTACCAAATGGCTGACACAAATGAGTAAATTTAGGTGTGTTTGAAATCCACACTGTAGCTAGCTTTAGTAATATGGCATTTGCCACATCCTACCAACACAGACTGCACACTACTCATACAGAAGTGTGATATTATGACACAGCTGTTGCCTGACATGAAACAGCAATTAAAACATGTTTTTGAAAAGATAGCTGAGCAGACATTAAAACAACACTTTGCATCATTGGCAGAACAAATAAAAGCACTTTGGGTCATAAATGGAAATTTAACACTGGAAAATATACGTCATGGGAAATGTCCTAGACAGATAAAGCATTTAATTATATATGTAGGCCTACCTGAACATTATTACTTAGGTAAGAAGCTAGGTATAAAACATAACTTCCAAGCTTACCCCCATAAAGGGATACTGAATGTTGATTCATGAAATCATTAATAAATATGTGCAACATATGAACAGATGGTGTCAAAGCTAAAAGGCAACGGGTATACCAAAACAAAATGGCATTCATTTCACAAGTGATAAGAAAGCAGGGGAGAAGTTGCAGTACTACCAGAACGATTCCTTCGGTCATGTATTTTGTTTTACTACTAAAACTCTAAATAATCACCATCATTCATATTCCAGCAGTGTTCACCAATGAAGACAAGCTTGAGGAGGCGATAAATCCCGCCCACATACTGTACTTAAGTGTCTGCTGATCGCTGATCATTCACCAGCTCCAGAACCAGCGTGGTTAACTTGATTGTGCTCCAGCAGACCTTCTGCAGGACAGATTAGGATTGTCAATCTATTCTGCAGAAGAATACGTTTCTTCCAGGCCCAGCATGGTTGTGTTAATGGGAGCTAGCCATGTGCTTCAGCATTAGCGAATGACATGAAGGTATCCCAGGTCAGGGTACAGAAGGTTGCTTAGCAATGCTAGCAGTCTTGGCGCGTCTTTCAGACAGTGTCCAGGATAGCGGATGAACTGAATAGCCTTATTCACAGAGTCCTCCTGTTCTGCATACTGCTTAGTGCCTTGCATGGCCTCCAAGACGTCTATCATCTACAACCAGAGGAAGCCATTAGAAAGACTTAACAGGAAATAGAAGAACACAATGTGTGTGTGTGTGTGTGTGTGTGTGCGCATGCTTGTGTGTGTCACCTGCTGTGCTTTAGCAGAGAGCTGCAAGTCACTGGTGGGCTGCAGTCGAAGCTGTGTCTCGGATGTCACCTGAACTGAGAGGAAGGCTGCCAGGCTACGCACCACCACCCTAAAGCTTATGAACAACATGCATGCAGAATTATGCTAACTCACTGACTACTACGCTCATGTTCCACTAGTATTTGACTATCCAATCATCTGCGAGCACTATCTGTTACTGTACCTATTAGAAACAGGCGACCTCTTTCCCAGACCTAAAGCCCCCAGCAGTCCAGAGTTGATCCTTTCCTCCCCCAGCTGAGAGAGCCTGGCTTGCAACCGCAGGAGACCCAGCACCACTCCTGGGGCCTCGCCTTGGCCAGCCTGGGGCTGCAGCTGCTCGGCTGACAGGTTCAAGGCCTTGTGCCACCACAAAAACAGCTTGGCTTCAACCCCAGGCCCGCTAGACACACAAAGTACACGCCGGCATTTTGAGCCGATTAGTGTCACCTGCAACACAGACTGCACTGCAGCAAAAGTGCATCTTGTTAATGTCCACAGAATAATGTAAAGTTTTAAGTGTTTATATTATTTTAAACTTGTGATTTCAGGGACAGACCTGGGGCAGACCTGATCAGTCCACATGTTTAGTAAAGCAAACGTCCTCCTGTCATTGGCTACCGTGTGCTCCATGTTAAGGCGTTGGAGGATATAGGCATAGAGTGTCAGGAAGCTGCCTGCCGTTTGGCTCTCGGACAGAAATTCATCTGCTGTGAGCTCAGGCACCTGCAGGGACGCCAGTATAGGACCCCAACCCAAAGACTCCTCTCCTGAAAAGAGAAACAGAGTGCACATAAGCAAACAAAGGTGTGCCTGTGTGTGTGAGAGGGGGAAGGGATACAATCACTAACAATATACCCT
Organism: Typhlichthys eigenmanni; assembly: GCA_027564635.1. Lineage (NCBI taxonomy): Eukaryota > Metazoa > Chordata > Actinopteri > Percopsiformes > Amblyopsidae > Typhlichthys > Typhlichthys eigenmanni. Next base: position 1,784,968 of record JAODUK010000024.1, read on the forward strand.
GGAAAAGTATTGTAAGATTTTCTTTTTTTATATATATTATTATTATAATAATAATAATAATAATAATAATAATAATAAACTAGAAATGTAGTGATTGCTGTGTGGTACCTCAAACAACCCTAGAAACTGTTACCGTGGTTGAAGTGAGCGGTGATGCAGGCCTCCATGATCCGCGTCATGTGACGCACTGAGGCGAGACAACGGGAGCAAGCGGTGAGGAGGGGCAGGGTGGGAAAGCCCCTCCCTTTCCTGTCCAGCCAGCCAATGACGCGGGCCGCGAGAGCCTCTCCTGTTGATACGCCCACTCCGTTCAGTAAGGCCAGCGCGTCGCTGAAGAGACTGCAGTAGGCCATATGCCTCTGCTCCAAACCCGTCTCTGTAGAGGGACAGTCATTGGCTGATGGCAAGTGACGATGATGACATCATTGAAGGTACACAATCACGTTAGGCACACCTGCCATACCTGTACTGTACCTCAGACATGCTCCTCTGCTACCACTGCTGCAGTTAGTGTGTTTGACTTACTGTCCTCTGGCCAACAAAGGATTTTCGCTCACAGAACTCATTAGATGCTTTTTCTTTTATTTTACTAAAAGACACTCAAACCACCCCATCTGGCTGGCACCAACTATGACTGTTGGTGCCAGCCAGCCTGCCACATTCACTAAATCAAACTAAAACATATCTGTGTGCTTTGAGGCATTGAGTTGTGCCACACCATCGGCTGATTAGACTTTTGCAGTCTTTCTTAGTCTGTCTTACCTGGCGGGCTGAATGTGATGATGCTCTCCAGCAATGTCTCCAGTTGGGCCTCTAGGCTGTATAGAGTGATGCCTCCGCCCTGCTCCAGAGCTACCAGGGACTGAACGCACCAGCTAACACACACACCAGCCTTCAGCGTCTCCTCCTGACACAGGGAGAGAGATGGGAAGCGAATGAAGAGGTTTGAGAAAAAGAAAAGGCTTCATAACTGAAAACAACTGTTCACACACGCTTCTTAGTGAAGACTAGACTTTATTTTATTGTCCCCAGTGGGAAATTCTTCTTCACAGCAATGTACAGTACAGTACATAACAAACAGCAACAGACAAGACAATTGAGAGCTAGTGCACAGGGCTGTGGGTACGAGGCTCTGCCAAGAGGCTTTCTGCACCTCAGGAACATGTTCCTACACCCAGATGGCAGTAGACTGAAGTGGCGATGTACTGTGTGTGTGTGATGTCCTGTGTTATTGTACTTGCAATGCATGTGATGGCCTTACAATTGAGCTCTGTCAGGTTGGGTGTGGGCAAACATATTATCTTGGCGGCCATATTGGTTGTTTGTGTACATTTGACCCTGTTTGTAACAGAAAGAATGTTAAAGAAACAGGATGGGCTGAACCATGCTCTGGTACAACAGTAGGAGGAGATGGAGGGGTGCCATACCGTCCTTTGTGTTTACAAATTGCTGATGGTCTTTGCTGACTTCTTTTCTGAATGTTGTTTGTATGTGGGCCGATGGGGAGACTACTGCACTCACACTGCCAGCTACAGTAAGCTATGAAGCGAGACCTTCGTTCTTCACAACGAGCGCTGGGCGACTATGGGCGACAGTGAGTGAGAAAGCAGGCGGTGACTTGGAATGTTGACCAGTGTTGACCAATATTATTCAAATGGTCAGTGTAGTGACGAAACAATCAAAGAGTAGATGTGTACATTCAACGTCTCTCCCTCTTCCTTGTGGTAGAGGCAGGTTCTATTTCATTTCTACTTAAAGCACCTGGATGTCCATCGCACGGATGTGCAGGTCGAGTGTTTGTATCAACAAGGTCACCTGTGACCTGGCGGTCATCCAATATATAGAACCGTGGTTACATACGTAACCATCGATTTCGAGGTTGTACTAATTGCTTGTGGTTTACAGTATCGATGCATGGACGCAAGAAATTGTCATTTGAATGACACGTTATTAACGCTATTCTTTGACTGGCAATAGAGAAATATGTTAATGTGAGCTATGTAATAGTAAAATAATGATTGCAATGATTGCACAGCGTTGCAAGCGCCACATCTTATATCAACAACATTTACATACTTCAGGTTTATCTACAATTTACCTAGTTTGTTCATGAGTTTGTTTAGCCCATGCATGTAACAAGGCAGACCTCTGAGCGACATGGTAGCGACTCCCACCAGCGACAGAGCAAACGCAATCGACGGCTACAAAGCAACCTGGCTGCAACCAGCTACAAAATCTCTGGCGGTGTGACGTGAGTGCAGGGCAAGTGTGAGACTGAGATTAGTTGAAGCTGTCAACCATTTCAGCGTTTTCATTATTGACGTAGTGACGGGTAGCCATTACCATTTCTTACAGTCCATAATAGGACTGCATACCCTTAGACCTGCCTCACAAAGTGCTTCACTAAGAAAAGAAATTTGAAGTGTAAGTATGCGGAGGAACCATTTGCTCACCGTGTGAGGAGTCTCTTGGGGGCGGGGCTGAAGTCCCGCGGCACTGCGCAACACTTTGAGCAACATCTGGGGGCCAGAGTCGGTGTTAAGAAGCAGGGAGGCTGGGTAGTGGGTGCCCACGTATCCCATAATTCCCTGGTAAGAGGTGAGGTCCAGCTGGTACCAGGGCAAGGAAGAGCACTGGACCAATAGGTTGAGTAAAGGAGAGTCCTGAAGATTAAAAGGGAGAGTGAATGGGTGGAGAATGGAAGAACATTAAATATCATAATACATTTAATCAAAATTGCCTTAGAATCACGACTGCAGTTCTCTGCCAAATTTAGTTTTGTCTGCTTAAAAAATGTTCCCAGGTAAAGGCTCAGATCAGATGAGCTTCATGTCTGTGTGTAAATACCACCCATCAATGAAGCCACTTTTCTGTAGATTACAGAGCTGTCATCAAGAGCGCCTACCAACTACACTAGACGTCACAACATACCTTCTGGCTAAGGAGCCGCTCCTCTTTGGTGAGAAACACCAGCATGTACAGCAGATACACCAGCATGGTGTGTGTGTCCTGCTGGGCACCAGCAGTAGGCAGAGCTGGGTATGCTGATGTCGGTGCGGCCTGTACGTGCTCGCTCAGCACACTGAGCCAGTTGACTTCACACAGCACCTCTCCTAAGAACAGGAAGCAGCTTTTTGGACTTCCTCTCTCAACCTGTTGATGAAAGTCAACAAACAATGTGCTTTATCAAAGACCCTGACATGTTTAAGTAACTTTAGGGAGATGTCTATGGAAATAATACCGACACATAACAGCAACAATTTCCTGGATACAATCCTACTATCAGTATAAAGGTTTTCAACTAAACAACATTGTGTTACGTCTAGTACTATTATCAGTGTTGGGCAGTAACTTGTTACTGTAATATCATTACTTTTTTCAGTAACACTAGCTAACTATCTAGTAGTGTAATTAATTATGTTTTCCAAAACAATAATAATATTACAATTACTGCTGCAATAATGCTGCATTACTGCGTTACAAGATTGAGATGTCAGGTCCTAGTAAACCTAGGGTAGGTTAATTAAACCAACCTGTCCAATCATCTGGTTTGAGAGGCGGCAATGTTTTCACTCTGGCTGATTGTTGACTCCTAAGGTTCATTATTGTTCCAATAAAGAGGATTCAGTTCTAAAATGAGCTGGCTACACAGGTTGTTATTTTTCAGAAGGGGCGAGACTGGGCAGTGATTGTGAAAGCAATATAGTAATGTAACTTTTTATACCTAGTAATAAGTAAATTATTATTCTTACTTTTTGAAGGAGTAATAAGTAAATAGTAACTTATTACTATTCCTGAGTAACTTGCCCAACACTGACTATTATACAGCATACCAACATGAAGATAACAGATCCACTCGTCTATCAGCAATACAAACCTTGAGACATAGACAACACACACATATTTGGAAACATGCTATTGGGACTATGAGTGTACAGGTCGTGGAAGTGTTAAGTATTAGGGGTGAGCTGCCAGGGCCAAAGACCAACGTCTCAGGACAATGAACTGCATGTCTAGGTCAGTGTTGTAGGTGGGGAAGGCAGAGGTCAGGGGCTGCAGGCTAGACTTATCACATTGAAGAGCTGCTTCATGAGCTGCGTGTCTGGCTGCAGGTGCCTCCACGGCAGGCTGCGGAGGTGTGTGTGATACAGGTAGAGCAGGTACTCTGGTGTGCGGGGAGAGGTGCAGCTCTCGCAGTACTGCAGCATACACAGCCACAGGGCTCCTCTCTGACCAGGAAGCAAACGCTCTGGAACAAACACACCGTGTTACTTGCTTTACTAATAACAATACATTTTTATTTAGGACACCTTTCAAAACACTCAAGGACATCTTACATTACATTAGGCAATGCAATGTAAATACCGTGTATTGGGTTCACTACAACTCTCTCAACCTATTTTGAGTCTCTGGTAAAAGGATGCATACTAAATACAAAGACATCATTCAATTGTAAAGGGGCACAGATAAGCTATATACCCACCTCTGAACTTAAGGTGCAGTGTATCCGTGAGCTGTGTGTAGAGGCCGACCAAGCAGCCTGCAGGGCTGGCATCAGTCTCCAGCCAGGGGTAACATGTGGGATTACTATCATGTAAAAATACAATATACAGTACGTATTAAAAAGAAGAGTCGCGGTTGTCCCAAATGTATAGTGGGCAGGAGCAAGCCTTTAGCATTTCTAGACAGAATATGCCAATATGGAAAATAAAATGCTCCGGCTGCTATGTAGTGGTTAAGGTTTGATGCTGTGCTCATGCTATAATTACATACAGTACACATTCATCTTGCACAGACCTTGCTCTGACTGAGAAACAGCATTTAGGTAATGCTACACTACGTGCAGAAGGTAATGGTTACCTGACATCCCCAGTGTCTACGGGGAAGATCCACGGCTTGAACAACTTCCCGATCTTACAGTGCAAGTCCTGCAGGCCTAGGAGTGAAGGCAGGCGGCATATAGCGTCACCGTAATGACCGATAACACTAGAGTCTCAATGATGGCTTACGCTGGATATCTCCTCCACGATGTATTCATACATCTCCCATGGCATTCACCTTGCATTACTTTGCTGCTGCCTACTGGCTCCTTGGCGCAGTTACTGAGCTGCACGTTGACCATAGAGCTGACCAGGTGATCCCAGAATGACACCACGTTGCTGATGTAGGGCACCCAGGCAGAGTAGAGGCCGAAGCTGCGCAGGTCGGCCTTACCGACGCGACTCCGCAGGAAGTATTCGCTCAGCCAATCAACTGTCTCGTCCACCTGTGAACGGCCAACGGGAAGACAGGTCACTTGTTTACATGTCAGCCAGAACACGCTGGATGTTACGACTCTCTCTAGGCAAGCCAATCCAACTACCTGCTGTGGAGACAGGTTAATGGGGGTCCTGAAGGCGGGCACTGGGGAGCCGGTACCAGGACCAGGGGAGGCAGTAGAGCTGCCCACTGGTTCAGACTTGATCCTGATGCTGCGGGACGGAGGTAAACATCCCAGCACCTGCAGGGTCACCTTCCAACACTCTGGGCTCAGTAACTGGTCTGAAGAGCCTGTTGAATACGATTCCACTGAACTCACAATGCGTATTTAACGCCTTACACATTATTACATGCTAGGAGGAGTAAAAACTATTGGGGAAATCATACATCTCTTATTATGGATGTTTATACTGCAGGGTGATAATTATTTACATTATGGTACAATGATACCAGATCTTCAACACTACCACCTTCATTAGGTAATAGCACAAGCCCAGCTTACTATTATTATATACGTTATGGTACAATGATACCAGATCTTCCACCCTGCCACCTTCATTAAGTAATAGCACGCACGCCCACACAGAACAAGTTCCACTGACTGTTCATGAGCAGGCGGAGGCAGTCGCTGTAGTGGTCTGGGAAGCGGTGGTGTAGAAGCATGGTCCAGTGCTTGGCGAACAGGTGAAAGGGCATGAGGAGGTCTGCCTCTGGCTCCCGGCCACAAACACACAGTGCTCCATGGATCAGCTCCAACAGACAGCTGCGCTCGGAGAAGCCCGGGTGTGCGTCTGTCAGCCACTTGAAGACGTCAAACTAGGAGGAGGATCGACAGAAGGCTCTCACACACCTGTTGGCCCGTGAGGTGTGTGTGTGTGTGTTCGACAGCAGCCAATGGGGAGCTCACCTTGGTGAGCAGCATGAAGATGACATCAGTGCTGTCGGGGTGAAGCGATTTCACCACGTCCTGGTAGAGGGACACCAGCTGGTCTGGGGCGTCGTTTGGCGTGAAGAAGGGAGAAAGTAGAGGGCAGAGAAGTCTCTGCTCCAGGGTGGTCTCCAGGACGTGTCTACACTCGGATGCATTTCCTTGGATGAACACCTGCGCGCGCGCGCACGGACACACACACACACACACACACACACACACACACACACACACACACACACACACAGGTTGTAATAAGAAGATATTTGTCGTGCCTTCGGTCAAAATGGAACGATATTGGATACCGAGAGTTAGAACAGAGAAATGATTGGAGAACAGATGACAAGTCTAAAATAGCGCATCTGGACCTGGAAGCATCTCAGTGAGAAAGCCACCATTGCTCCAAATCAGAACCGCAAGGGACCTAACTTCCACTACAACCTCTCTTTCCACTCTCCGTTTAAAAACAATACACATATTTAATCCTTTAGCAATGTGTGTGTGCGCGTCCTGGTGTACCTGTCCCAGTATCTCTACGCAGGAGGAGAGATACTGGCGTGTCGGCGGGTGCCGGAGTGTGTCCTGGGTAACAAAAGACACCACCTGGTAGAAGGCAGACACCCCGACACACTGCACGGCTGGGGTCCTCTCTGCCTTGTACAGGTTCACCAGAGCTCTGGGCACACCACACAGCACACACACGGGCCGTTATGGGAGCACAAGCTAACGCAGCACGCTGAACGATGCTGGATGTGTATGCACTCGCAGTAACTCTACTGACGTGATGAAGTTCTCCGCGTGCACTGCAGCCTGGGCCAGGCTTTGAGGCGGGGAGGCCATTGCGTCAGCCTGGAGCTTCTTCAGGTCGCCGTGCAGGGTCACGATCTGAGTTTGTACCGCCTCCTGTTTCTGGACACACTCGCACTACACGCACGCACGCGCACACACACACACACATAGCCGTCACCGCAGAAGCTCAGGAAACTATGTGTCCACTGGAAGCAGCCCGCCCTGTAAGGCCCTCTTACTGTGACAGTGATGTTTGCGGGTCCCTGGCAGGGCTGCCCTCCTTTCCCTCTGCACTCCAGCATCATGGTAACCTGCTCCGGTCTGTTCTTGTACAGCAGAGGAAGACTCTCTAACAGCTCCTGTTCCATTGCCACCTGGTGGGCTTCCCGTGCTACTGCAACCCTGGGACCAAACACGACCAACAGCGCTATTTAAGCTCCTGGCAAGGCTGATGTGACTAATTACAATTAGCTGTGAATTAATGTTCACCTCAGCCTGCGATTGGCTGGCATACCCTGCATACACCACTGGTGTCTAGTGTGTGTGTGTGTTGTGTGTTGTGTGTGTGTGTGTGTGTGTGTGTGTAAGTGTGTAAGTGTAACCTGGCCTGGTCCTGCAGGGTGCTGAGGTCTCTCTGCAGCAGCTCTGCTGATGCTGTAGTGTTGGTGAGGCAGGAGGAGGGAACATCAGCCACTGGAGCCCTCTGAGGCTGAGGCGCTGGGGCAGCCCGGGGCACAGGGTGCTTCTGCAGGTTGGACAGTATACGCTCCCTGGCTGCACGCACGCACACAAACACACACACACACACGCACGCACACATGAACACACAGAAGGGAGAAAGACGACAGAGACAATGACGGTATAAAAACACTAATAATAATAGTAATAATACTTATAAACACCAAATCAGGTGGATAGAGTAGCCAAAAACAGTTCTCAAGTAAAATAACTATGACTCAAGTCAAGTAAACGTAAAAGTAGTCAAAAAATGTCTTGAGTCGGAGTAAAAACGTATCTAGTGAAAAGACTGCTCATGTGCAGAGTAATTTTTCATGATCCACCTTTTCTATCTTCATGTTTAAATATGCAGAGCATTCATTTGAATATTCAAAATGCTGTCCTACTCTTATTTAGTGTTTGCACCTATGTCACAAAAGATTAGCACAAAAACAATGTTGACAACTTTGATGTAGCGACTTTTCAGTGTTTCAGTGTTGCCAATGCGGCAAATTTCTCGCTTGACTTAGAAACTTTTCACACCCTCAGTGACTATATTTGAAAAAAGTAACGCTTTTTTCTGCCGCGCCAGGCAGCCCCAGTCATCTACTTTGAATACCGGAAGAACAGCGAGATCGGTCTTGTTTTGTATTGTATTGTACTGTTTATGTTAAGTATCTATGAAATGGTCGGATTGATGTAGCGAAAAACGACTGGAATAAAGCCGAATGTAGAGGATCCAAAAAAAAAAGAAGAATATTCACAAATATACTTGAGTAAAAGTAAAAAGTACTGGATGTTGCACTCAAACTATTATTAGAAGTACAATTTCTTCAAAAAGTCAGGGGTTAATCACTCAAGTAAGTGTAACGTGCTACTACCCACCAAATTAACAAAAACGATTACATGTTATCCATAATTCAACCTATTTCAATGAAACATGGAGATATGGAGATTAGGGTCTCAAATAAGTGTACTTTCGGTCATACATTGCTCCGTACCAGTGTGGAAGCTGCTGTAGTCAGTAAAACCAGAGGCTTGGGTCTGCAGGAAGGTGGGCTCACTCAAAACCTTCTCCCACAGAGACAGAACCTCCCTCTCATCATACTGCATGCGCTCCTGATCCAGATACTCTAACCACAGCTCCTATCCAGTGATGGGAGAAACAGTTTGTATTAGTCACAGAATACTTTAATACAAACAAGAGCTAATGTCCATGGACATATTCTCACACATGAACACACCTGTTGTCTCTGCATGACCTGGGCCAGTCTGTGAGGGTCGTACTGCTGAGGAAGAGTGGGCAGGTAAACCTCCTGCTTCTGGAGGTTCTCATCATCAAACCACACAGCAAACACACCAAACAACCTGGAGACAACCGGACACACATCTGATTTGAGAGCAAGACTAATACAGCTGTATATAACTGTTGTCATTGTCAACAAAGCCAGGCGGCTAACACTGTGCTAATGGATCAACAACAACCTGCTCATGATAAACAACAAGATGCTAATGGCTAAACAACAACATCAAGAAGTAACCAACAACTTGCTAATGGATGAGCAACATGCTAATGGATAACTAACAACTTCTAATGGCTAAACGACATGCTAATGGCTAAACAACAACTGTTAATGGCTAAACAACATGCTAATAGATAACTAACATGCAAATGGCTAAACACCAGGGAGGCGTGTGTTTGAGTGCAGTCCTACCTGACCAGTTCTGTGTGCAGCTGAGGAGAGGTGAGGTATGGTTGGGGGGAGGCGTCAGGGCTCTCCTCCCCTTGGCTGTTAGTGTCTGAGGAGGGTGTGTGCGGGGGAGGGACTCTGAGGGCCTGGCTGGCAGTGTGGTGGAAGTCTGACACCTCCTGTAGCCTCTGCCGCAACTCTCTCAGCAGAGATGCATGGGAGGACCCCAGAAAGAACCTGCGGCCAATGCAGCCCCCAGCAACCAGCCTGTTGGGCACCACACATACAGTAGGACCTCTAGCGGACAACATTTTAATTGTAGCATTATGACTATTGACTGTGTGTCCTGGTTGTGTAGGGTGTATTAGTTTGTGTGTCATACCCATACTCTCGTCCAGGCTGTCTGAAGTAGAGCTGCAGGAACTTCTGCCATACCAGCGGGAGGAGGGGGTGGTCAGGTGGTGTGGCCAAGGCCTGGCACGCCCACCGGTACACCTGCAGCCGCTGTAGAGATGGGGCTAAAGGCAGCTTCAGTCGCTGCTGCGCCTTCTGTCTCAGAGGAAGACACGCGGTTAATACATTCGCCCCGGGAACGTGTCCTGTATTTGTGTCACTGTCTTGAGGAATGTCTGTGCATGTACGTCTTTGTTTACCTTCAAGGCTTGGTCTGGGGAGAGGCTAGGCTCTGACATGAGCTCCTGTTCAACACAGCACCTGAGCTGAGAATCCTCCTCAAACATGGCCTCTGTGTTCAGCACCAGCCAGGCGAACCACACCTGTCCACGCACACACGCACACACAGGTCAGGACCAGGACTTAGGAGCTTCACGCTTCACTGATGCCAATCAAGCGTTGTTTCACGTACAGTGGCTGCTGTGGGGACACCTCACCTCTCCGTTCAGCGACTGGCCCTCTATGAAGGAGGGTGTTGTATTTCCAGCAATCCAGCCAACCAGAGAGGAGAGCAGACCCCGGTCTCCGTGGTAACCCAAAGCATTCTGCACAGTATGTAGGAGAACAGAGAATGTCCAACTGCCTGGCATAACGTCACATAGTAAATACATTCTCTCACAGCGTTGTGACCCTACACAAAGACAAACATGTTTGACTAAATGTGTGCCTTTAACCTCGCAGTGGTAACTTCCTCTACCCGTCACTAGGGCTGTCGTGATAACCGCAATATTGCAATGCCGTGGCGTTGCTAACCCAATCGCAGGCCAATGAAAGCAACCGCCGTTACCGCAATGTTTACATTTGATTTTTCGAATATCGAATATGACGTCTGATCTAGGGTGTGTGCGCTATCTAAGCACAAATCCACCCAGCCCCATATTAGCCGATTGTAGCCTCTTATAATACATCCATGGTTGTAGCCTTTGGGAGTGTATGTATGTACGACACTCCGACGTTATGCTTTACAGTACTTTACTACAGTTTAGTAAAGTGCTGTACTTGGTCTGGGAAACACACCATGCAGCACACACACACTCGAGTGATTCTTTTGGGACATGTCTGTATTTCGTGTGGGAAAGAAAATGGAATATGTAGTCCCCCTAATCATTTGGGTTCAACCGAAACCAGCCTACTGTGCCATCACTTCTTTCTGTCTACATGCTACCTAAATCAAGGCGGTGTAGGCTACACTTGGCGCGCCATAGACTTTTGATCTTGCACTATTTAATATTCTTTTAATTAATTAATCGTATTTTCCAGCTGATATTTTGGCCAAACATCTGCCGGACAAAGTTACACGTGATCGCCTACGTACAGGCAGAACACCTGTACTAAACTGGTAGAAAGCCCTGTGCTGTTGCACGATTGTCTCACCACGGACCGAGATCACGCTGCCTATAAATGCCCCAGAATCACACTATTTTGGAAGCTCTCCGCCACAAACGTCACCATTCATAACAACATTGCGATAATACTGCAGACCGCGGTATTGGGCCAACCTAAATCACTGCATGTACATTTTCATCACCGCAACAGCCCTACCTGTCACCACCCACAGTGACTCAAAGGCCTAAGGTCTAACACCAGTGTGTGAGGTACCTTATGCAGTTGGTAGAGTAATTTCTGCACACACCCCTCATGATGGTGTATGAACGCAGCACGGCACAGCTGGTCCATGAGAAACAGAACAGTTCGGTCCCGGTACCACAAACTCTGCTGGGTGAGAATCCCCACCCAGAACTCCAGGACAGCCTCAGGTCCGACACACCCGGGCCTGGAACTCATCACAACGTGGGTCTGGACGAGACACACAAGTGCAATAGGTGGATTGTGAAAGCTTGTATTACATTCACATTCTTGGTCTAGAGGTGCTTTTACTGGGGGAAAATATACTAAAAATATACTATACCTGTATGACACTGTTGAGTAGTCGGACGCTATCGCCGTAAGTTGCTCCGGTAAGCAGTGGCGCCACCCGGTGGGTAACCTGCTGCGTCACGCCCTGTGGACATACACCGTCGCACTGCAAGAACAACTGGATACAGCTCACAAACCTGCAGAGAGGATAGGCCGGGAGGAGGCACACCTGAATATAATAATATCACTTAACATTTTGACGACAGAGGCTTTAGGTGTGGGGCTTCTTACTGTGTGTTTTTGAGCAAATAGAAGCTGAGTGGGTAGGTTGGAGGGAGGACGTTGTCCAGTAGATGCACGGCAGCTTTCAGGTGATGAGACTGAATCAGACTCTTCAACAACACAACCCCCTCAGTGCAGAACTTCTCCAAACTACAACCGCATAAAAAAGTTATAATTATGTAAATGTGAGGTAAAAAATATCTGTGTGTGTGTGTGTGTGTGTTCGCACATACAAACCTGTGCCCCACAGTCGTCATGGCAATGGATAGGTAGCAGCCAATGGGGATGCCGGCCTTCACAGCACGGAGAACAGCGTGCATGCTGGGATCATTGGCGAGCTCCGGGGCCGGGTGAGAAACTGACCCCGGGGCAGACCAGGCCTGCTGAGGGTTCTGTGAATTGCAATGGAGCTTCAGCCTTAGCAACAGCTGCCATGCCCACTGGCTGAAGGACGCTTCAGGAGACACGCCCAAACGGAGGACACTGGCCAGGTAGGACACCTGAGAGGAAAGGGAGGAGAGAGAAAACAGTATAGACCAGAGAATACATCATCCTGTTTAAAGTCCTTGCCTAAGGCTTCTTCCATTGGTTACTATTGGTTACTAATGATTATGACCAGTGATTACATGACATGCTGTATAACTGACATTGAGGTGGCATTGGAAGCCCTACCTGCTTGATGCCCTCTGAAATGAGGCCGCTGTAGGGCTTGTCTGTCAGGTACTTCTGATAGGCCTGAGCCACCAGCAGAGCCACCTCGCTGTGCAGAGAGGAGGGTAGGACCAGAGAGCCTTCCTGCAGCAAAACAGAGCCTCAGTCACAGTTTACCAAGGTAGCGCCCTTATACCAAAGTCGAAGGAGAACTTCGCACTTGCGCTTGTGGATTTAAGCTCATTGTTAAATCATGGTAGTAATAATAATACTGCAATTTATTTATCAAAGACATTGGCAATGACATGACCATCATGCAGTCTCCACTGTAATTACATTTACTTTTGCTGCTCGATTATTTTTAATTCTAAACTCTAATGAATATGAACATTTTAAAGACGTTTGATAGAGAAACCGTTCTGTTCATTTCCCTTTTGACAGAACAAAAGACCCATAGGGGTTCCTAATCTCCTCCACCCTCTTTGGTCTTACAAATGTCATCAGAATCTATTAATGAACCAGACAAAAACAAATAAATGTAATACATTGATTATTCTACTTGTTACTACTAGCACATCCATGGCAGTTTGTAAAGCATTTAGGCCTGCAATGGTATATTAATACTGACCTCATTGTCCAATTTGTAATACTGTAATAACCTTTACAGTCACTATAACTAACTATAACTAACTGCTGGATTGTTTTGCTGAGGGTGATAAAGCAGACCCAGCCAAACGTACATATATTCTTATATACACATGTTGTATATGAGTAGCCCACCTGTGTATGACCCCAGTTGAGCCCCTCTAGGATAACACAGGCCAGCCGGTTCTCCACAGCAGAGAGGGGGTGCATGAGCAGCCAAGCTCCGATCACACACACCTCCTCTGTCGTTGGTTGCCATAGACACAAAGGCAGCTCCTTACACAGGTATAGTGCCACCTAACACACAAACGCATGATGCAAGAAGAGCTGCTTGAAGAGAATGCATTCATCATAATCTCAAATGACATGTTTTGGATTTGTTATTCTAAGAACAAGCTGAACTGTGTCAAGCCACAAAGACAGTGCCCACCATGCCTACAGATTGAATGGTCTCTCTCAGCCTTTCCAGCAGCACAGAGATGATGTATGGGTGGGCTGTTGCAATGGCAGTGAGCAACTCCCGTCCCACTTTGGAGTAGGTCTCTCGGGTCGACACGCTCACATAAGAAACCTAGGACAATTCAGTGAATGCTGGAGAAACTTGCAGGTGGATCAAAATGAGTTAACAACTCCATCTTGCTATGGTAGTTAAGAGTGTACGGCAGCCAAGCAAGCATACTACAGGTTCAGATGGAGCCTCTTGAAAATATAAATGTATATATATATATAAATGTATATATAAATGTATATATATATATATAAATGTATGTATGTATATATATATATATATATAAATGTGTATATATAAATGTATATATATATAAATGTATATATATAAATATATATATATAAATGTGTATATATATATAAATGTATATATATAAATGTATATACATATAAATGTATATACATATACATATATATACATATACATATATATATACATATATATACATATACATATATATACATATACATATATATATACATATATATACATACATATATATATACATATATATATATATACATATATATATACATATATATATACATATACATATATATATATATATATATACACATACATATATATATATATATATACATACATATATATATATACATATACATATGTACATACATATACATATGTACATACATATATATACATACATATAT
>JAODUK010000024.1:1805521-1823437 GCA_027564635.1 Typhlichthys eigenmanni
GAGTGAGACAGATAGAGAGAGAGAGAGAGAGAGCGAGCGAGAGAGAGAGAGAGAGAGAGAGAGAGAGAGAGAGAGAGAGAGAGAGAGAGCACCGAGATGCTACCGTATCCTTTTTTAACAGCAGTAGTCAGAGACTACTCATTACTGTACTCATTATCTGCAAACACCAAGGGGACAAATGCTTTTTTACCCTTATACCACCAACTGTGAAAATGCCTGTACTTACAAGAGTAAACTGCACACTGGGTAGGTGTTCAATTGAAACCTATTTTAAATGCAGTCTTCATCTCAAAAAGAAAGAAATAAGAAAAATAAAAAATAGAGATTCAAATAAATAAATGCACTAGAAATACAGATTTAATAAAAAATTGAAATTTGTATAGGCTACTGTAACTGCACCATTCAGAGTAAAAAGAATAATAATTGTTTTAGTTAATCTGTTTCTTCAGTTTTAGTATAGATATGCTGCAAGATGTAATGATTAGGAAAAATATACGCATTCATTATTAATCCATCCTTATTACAGGTTATAATATTATAATATACCTTCCCCAACTATTCAGAACACAACACATTTCATATTCCTTTATTGCTTAAGGCATTATAGCATCGGCCATTGCCATCTTCTTGATCAAACTATTGGCATGTTAGAAAAGCCACAATAATATGTTTGTATTTTGAATATAATGGGTATTATTTTGTCATGCATTCGTTTTATGGATGCCCGTGCACAAACCCAGTAGGTCATCACTCACACACGTAAGACACACAATCTATATCCTATACTCCAAATGTTAAATGCTGAAGAAGTGCACATTTTATAATTGTGTGTGTGAGTGCAGTGCCTGCAGTATTTCTTGCTGTGAATCATGCATGGAGATACACATAACACGCGTTGTTTTTGGATTGTTTAATCATACTTTGCAGGTGAAATGGAGGCAGGTGGACATCAGTGAGGCAGGTGCAGCAAGACCGCACTTCTCTTAAGGGGGGAGGATGAGCACAGCACCAGCACAGCACCGCTGGTGCCAACAGTTCCATCAGCCCCACTAAATACACAGAGAAACATTTGGGCAGCTCACCCTGCAACCATGGTAACAGAAGAATTTTACTAGTTGGCAGCAGCCAATGCCGGGACATTTCCCTGCTCGGCATCCTCCAATTACAGAGCAGCCTGCAGCCCAGCCCACCAAGAAGCCACAGCGATGGGCTATAGTGCAGAGAGTAAGGCTAGCAGTGCATGTGGTGGAGGGTGTGTGCGTGTGAATGAGAGAGCTGAGCGGGTGGTAGAACACTGTGATGAGAGGGTTCCCTCGACCACGCTATTACAGCGGCAGATCTCATCACACGCAGCATTACAACACACCGTATCTCATGGTTATCAATGTCAGAAGCGCAGCGGCTCAGGCTCAGTTGGCCAGAGGGAACAAAGAATTGACCCACCAACGTATTTCAATAAGGTCATTTATTATTTCACACAATGGATAACATGAACAAGTTCAACTGTCATTTTTCTGAATAAGTGCTTAACGCTGCCAGCCAACAGAACAGTAGCAAAATAACAAGCTTTTCCTTCAGAGGAAAGGGAAAACTTAAAAAAAAAGAAAAAAAAAAGGAAAAAGAAATTATAAACATAAACCAAAAAATAAAAAATAAAAACTACAAGATCATTAAAGATTAACATGACCAAAAAGCATGCCAGCGGACATGGATATACATATATATTGCATGTATATGTGCTTAAGACATATATCTGTATGCCAGCAGATGCAAATACAAAATATATGTGTACATTTACACATACACCGTGAAGGATATATGCATATGCATGCGCATCTAAGTATTTACTCTATATGTCAAATATTTGCATTTTTAATATTCATACAATGTACAAAAATGCTTCATGAATTTAAAAATTCATTACAAAAAGAAACATATCAAACAATGTACAAGTCTTGCCTCAAATTCAATTGAAATTCAATTTTCGGCTTGTCTAAAATATTTATGCATACAATCAAGTTGAGCATGCGAAAAAAGAGAAGTCCACTCTAGAAAAAGAAAGGAAAAGGTTCAAATACACTATGTATACAAACTAAAATATGCCCACACTATTAGAAGAGCTCATGTTGTGCTCTAGCAAAGTACATTTATTGGTTTTCTCACTGCTTCATCTGCAATCTCAGCTTTAAACATTATAGCTTTGAAATGGGATGCTGTTGAGGATGACTACTTGTACATTAATGAGGCTCTGTCTCACATGACACCTCGTTACCTGTGGGGGGCGCCAGCCTTAGCACACCACACAGGAAACGGGGAGCATTCTAAATCCAGGTGCCCATATGTTTTTGCCCTAATGGTCATATTGGACTGGTCAATGTTATCTAAAGGTGGACTGCAGTAAATTCACCCTCAAACACTGAGAAAACTCTCTTGACTGAGCAGGAAAGGAGACAACGTTCTCTTGTATCAGTGCTTGGAATCCACCGAGCCAGTTGTTGGTTGTTAAAGCCAATCCAACTACAGTAACCATGAACCCCACACTAACACAGTCTCTGTCTAGTGAAGCACTGGATTAGGACAATACTAGTCAGTGTTAAAAGGCACCGGAGCATTGGCTGGTAAGAGAGACAGACAGCACAGACAGACGGGCTCGGGTATATAACCATAGCATCAGAAACCATTTACTGACCACAATATAGAGTGAGCTTCCAGGTATATAGTCTCTACCTGTCCTAAATCACCACAGCAGACTGCACATCAGGTGAGCACTTACAACACCCAGACGACAACTGTTTTTTTGGCCGTTTTCTCTTGAGTGCATCCCCCAAACTCCTTGGCCTTTCTCTGTACTGGATCCATTACGTGAGAAAATGTGTAACTCACCAATTAACTTTTGTAACTCAACTTGAAGTCACTATCGTAATATTTAGGGTTGCAATAAGGAAATTTCTGTGTTCGTTAAATTCTCTTAAAAATAATTCTCTTTAAAATCTTGAGTCAAATGAACGGTGAAATTAAGTGTGGCTTTGAGTTATACAGAGAAAGGGGTTTTAAGGTGTTTTAAGGGGGGACCCATGACCATCCATACTGTATGGGTTATATCATTTCTGGTCTGGATCAGTCCTGTTGAGGCAAATTGTCTATGTGATTCTGGGAGAGCCCAAATGGTATCCATGCAGGCGTGATGGACATACTAATACTATTTACAACAGACACTTCAGTACTGTAGTTTTACATCTGGTTAAGGCTGTACTGCAGACAGCTGCAGTCATTATAGTTTTCATGAAATGATAGTCACTTTCTGCACAATTTATTACAAATTATTACTGTTATTATTCACAATTCTCATTACATGGATTCATTTTTATTCAGTAAATAAGACCACTTATTTCTCTTCGTTGAAAGATGGACCCAGAACAGAAATGCGTTTAAGGTCATTACCACGCTTGGCCTGATGCATAGCAAACAACAATGTAAGACAGCATGGTTTCCACGACAACCTCCTCTGGAACTGGAACTAAACAGCCATTAAACTAAGATTCTACATCACCAGGACCATGAGTATTCAATACCTCTAGACGGAGCCGTCAATACACTGTGTGTCTATCTAGGTTAGGTTAGCATACAATGTGTATTCTATATGGTGATGCCTTGCCCTGGCTCAGTGTCACATCCCCGTCGTCAGCCCTGCCCCGCACGTTTCTGTTAGTACATGGGTCAGGAACCTAGAGGAAGGTGGACTATAAACAGGAGGGGGGAGAGAGCTGTCTACTGTATGGTAGCTGCAGAGGGACACAGGCAACGCCAGGCATTAGTGGCACGTTTCACATGCACGGTCATGATCACGTGGGGTCCGTTTTTTGACCCCCCACTCTTCTGTTTGCTATCTCTGCAGTGAAATGTAATAGAGGAACATAATCAACATAAGGCACAAGTGCAACTGGGAAGCCCCCCCAACCCTCACCCCACCAATCCCCAACAGAAAGTCATTCAACAGGTAAAAGAAATACTGACCATCGGTTATAATATCATCTTAAACACTACAAATATGTGAGAGAAAGCAAAACCCAGCAGCGGTCCAAAGCCACAGTCTTGCACATTGGCGCAATGACTAAATGTGAGAATTCTTGCAGTTCTAAAATTCTTAGAATGCTTTCCAACGTGTTTGGGAATTGGCCTTACTGTATTTTAGCTTAGTTTATAAAAATTAGACAGAGAGGGCCTCATGTACGTACGATAGCAAGCACAGCGTAAAAGCGAGCGCATCCAGATAGCCAAAAAGTACGGTAGACCTATTTATAAATAGCCTACTTATAGGCTATGTATCGTCAAACCTACAGGTAAGAGGGGTATAATTCTACCCACAAATGAGTTATGGTTGGACATTTAAATGTATGTATTAGATACTGGTAGGGAATAGGGAAGAATACTTTATTTTAACAACGCACAAGCGGTCATATCCCTAATCTCTTTGGCCTGTGTTGCTTCATCAGTTCAAACAAACATGCTAACTGGTAACAAAGAAACATGCTAACTGGTTATAACACCTGCTTTTGAGAATTTTCACCGCAAAAACAACTTGCATTTTCATCGCAGTTTTCACACATAAAAGCGCAATAGGTAATCACTCTCTCTTTACATTACGAGTCTCCTCCCATTTGTTTGTGCGACACTCCCAACCTCCCCCCGAAAGCACAACTCAGATCCTGTGCCCCTTCAGCAGGCAGAATAGCGTTTTAGCCAGGTGTTCGTACATACGCCATATTTTATGCACAAATTGCGATGGATTTGCAACTACAACAGGCGCTAACACGTTAGTACATGAGGCCCCCCTGAGACTTTGGTTATTTAATCATAATACATAATTTTAGGGTATAAAAAATAGTTCCCAGATAAGAATTGAAGGCCATCTTAAGTGGAATGACAGGGATTACCCATCTAAAACAAGTCCTCTGCATCTATCCAATGTTGATTCACAGCTGAACTGAGGGTTGATGCTTTTGGCTGCACAGCCTGCATATACAAATTGATTAAATTGATGCATGCTCTCTGGAATGGATATCCACACCACAGAACGCCAGACTATAAGGCTGAAACAAGCATGTAAGTGCTGCATTTGATTGATGTAAGTTAGTCTCTACCATAGTGCATTAAGCCAATTTTAAGGTTCACCAAAAACACATCTGATATTTCCCTGTATATGCAATGCCCCCCGAATATAAACACATTAATGAGCGTATGCATGAATGAATACATGTGGTTCCTTCTGTCTAAAAACAAACTATGTCTTGAGTCACGCCCATGTCTGTTTTTGGTTATAAAACAATACACAACTTCCATTGTCTATGGTACAACACTATTTAATACAAGCCAATACATGTCTACTGTATGAGCCATGTTTCCCGCAGTGCACGGCGACCTGTGGACCTCGCGTCTATGTACAGTCTGAGACATGCTCATCCACCATAGTGCCTTCATGTTACTAGCAAGGACAGGCCTGCGCAGCGAGGGGCGTGTGGTCAAGACAAGCAATGCTAGTGATTGGGTAACGGAGGAAATACACAACTGAGTGGGAGGCACCAAGGACAGCTGAAGCTCTGGGTGATAGGAGGTGAATGAGGGAGGAAAGATATTAAAGGGGGTGTGAGCCAGGGCTACCAGAAGCCCTGGGTCTCTCCAGAGCTGCCCCCGGTGCGAGCAAGGCTGCAGGGATACAGGTGAGATACAGGTGACGTGGGAGCTTAGGGAACAGCGTAAGGTGGCTGAGTTACTGCTGTGCTAACAAACTAAGCAGAGCTGCACAGCATAATGTTAACCATTTCCCCTCCTGTTGCTGGTAAAGATATGGCTAAAGCCACATTCAGATACAGGTACCATACACATGACTGTATCAGACAGAGTATCAGAGAGCATTTTACATTAGTACCACACACATTATAGCATCAGATTCAGCATTAGATAGTACCATATAGTGCCATATTCGATGATGGTCCGATGAAAGGCCCATGTGACGTTTAGCAAAAAGAGGGAAGTCCAATCCCCTTTATGCCTGTTCTGCCCCACTGCTGTTGCCTCAACCAATCAGAGAGCAAGTCAAAGTGCACTGGGAAGTCCCCAGCAATAAGGGCACTGTGTCTGACTGGTATGGGACAGCAGACACTTCTCTGTTTTGCCCTGGAGGGTGGGGGGGTTGGGGAGTGAGTTTCTCTCGGAGGCTGTTCTATTGGCTGGAAGGAACCCACAGCTCATCCCTGCTCCGGCCCCTGGCTCTGCGTCGCCCCCCTCTGGACAGTGGAGCGCGGGCGTCGTGCACCACCGACTCAATTGCTGCTGAGATGGAATCGGGATGGGAGACCTCCAGAGGCTCTGCGGCGAGGCTCGGTCTTAAGTTCCGCCTTCCCGGCAGGTCGACGCACCGCTCCAGAACGGGCATTCCCAAAGTCCTTCCGTCTGCTCTGCTACTGGCCTGCGCAGCGGCCGAAATCCGCTCGTCAGCCCCAACGTTGACCGTCCGGAGCGGGGGCTCCTCCACTAAGGGATGCTTCCGGGGCCTCCCGGGACGCCTCTTGATCACATTGTTCCCTGTTTTGGCTTGCCGCTGGAGGCGCTTCACGCGGAGGATCTTCTGCACGTGCTCAAAGTTCCTCTGGGTGGACAGGACGTTGGTGAGCGAGCACATGCGCCTCACCTCCTTCTGGATCTGCTCCACCTCACAGCGCTTATAGCTCCTCTTACCGGGAACACCTGGGGAGGGAAGAGACCGGCAGAGCGTTAACGGCGACCCTTGATTTATTACACTCTTAACCTTTTTCACCCACACCGCATGAATGCATTCATGCACACAACATTAGAGGAACACATGAAGTCTTGAAATCATCTCATGGCCCCTCAAAAACCCCTTTGACTACTAAATAATAGACCCAGTCTGAAGAGAAAACCTTAAGGGTTGTCGTGATACTAGCGTGCCAGTTGAAAGGAACCACCTTGGAAAGACAGGAAAGACTTTGTGCCAACGTAG
Source organism: Typhlichthys eigenmanni (assembly GCA_027564635.1). Classification (NCBI taxonomy): domain Eukaryota; kingdom Metazoa; phylum Chordata; class Actinopteri; order Percopsiformes; family Amblyopsidae; genus Typhlichthys; species Typhlichthys eigenmanni. Next base: position 1,812,540 of record JAODUK010000024.1, read on the forward strand.
CACAAGGAGAAATGTCTTTTTTGGGGTTTTTCTTCAACAGCTTCCTGCTAATTTCAACGTATTCATGTAAGCCTTTCAAACGCCAGCTGAGCCAGGAGAGGAGATCCCATCCTGTAATTGTCTGCTGAAGAGCAGGGGGGCGAGGAGGAGATCCCATTCTGCTAGCAGGAAACCCACAGAAATGTCTCCTTTAAACATTTACTGTGTCGCCACACAACATGTGCATGTGGGGCGCAGCCTTGCCAAACAAGCCATGCCCCCCCACCCCCCACACAGACACACAACCACACGCATGCACACATGTGCCCATCGTGGAGTGATAATGAATTCAGGGCTGAGGAGAAGAAACTGGAGCCATATTGTTTCCTTCACGCTGGTGAACTGGGCACTCTGCCCCTTTACACATTGTTCCACCTCTCTCCTCTCGTCTCCTATCCCTTGTCCTGCTCGAAGCGTCACCGGCAGCCATATGCTACGCTGTCCTTTTCAACCAACCTCTGGAAAACACTGTAGCGTTTCATTTCCATCTCTATTTAAAAAAAATGGCTTCCTGGCCGTGGCCTGTCGCTGTCATTCTTTTTGTTTCCAATCTCTGTCCCGCTTCTCATCTCCCCTCCTCTCTCTGTGTCTGGGCAGCGTTCCCAGGACCCAGACGCAGCCCAAGCCAAAATGGAGGATGAGCACAATCAGCCACCACAGTCCCCGAGCCATCTGCATACAGCATGCTCCTGTCGTTTTCTTCTCTTCCCTTCCTCCTTTTGGATTCCTCTCCATCCCCTTCCCTCTCGCCCCTCCAGAAACTCATTGATATAGTGTTGCAGGTTTTCATGGCGCGCTAAATAGGTGGCTCAAACCAGCCCCCGAGTATTTAATGCGGTCCAATATTGAGCGCTGTGCGTCAAATCAATTCACAATTCACATCTTCCTTCTATAGCCTTTCAACGCGGGGTGTTTGTTAAGGAAGGGGCATTAAAAGAACATAAAGAAGAGGCCGACTATCCTTCTTTTACTGCTTAAAGGATTATCCCACTCCATGGCCTCGTCTTGTTTAAGAAATCACTTAAGACAGTGAAATGAGTCTAATACCGAGAGCGTTAAGTAGCTGTAGTTTATGAGCTGGATACATGCAGACACAAACACACATACACACACACAGAGTGCAAAATAGCAGGAATTTATGAGCTGCATACACGGAACATAAAACCGGTGACCTTTAGCGGTACATGGGGGCCGTATAGCAGTGCGGACCTGTGGGCAGTATGAAATCACCCCTCACTTGATCCTCTCCCCTGCACAGGGTCGGGGCTAGGTGTAGCGTAGCGTACGCTGATCTGTGGCGTATGTAAGTTTATGATGTGACGTATGTAGTCTTATGATGTGACGTATATGTAATGTTATGATGTGATGTATATGTAATGTTATGATGTGACGTATGTAATGTTATGATGTGATGTATGTAGTCTTATGATGTGATGTATGTAATGTTATGATGTGACGTATATGTAATGTTATGATGTGACGTATGTAGTCTTATGTGACGTATATGTAATGTTATGATGTGACGTATGTAATGTTATGATGTGATGTATGTAGTCTTATGATGTGACGTATATGTAATGTTATGATGTGACGTATGTAGTCTTATGATGTGACGTATGCAATGTTATGATGTGACGTATATGTAATGTTATGATGTGAGTATGTACTCTTATTATGTGACGTATGTAATGTTATGATGTGACGTATATGTAATGTTATGATGTGATGTATGTAATGTTATGATGTGACGTATGTAATCTTATGATTGCTGGTGTATTTGTTCCTGGCCTGCATGTGTGCGGCACACAAAGAGAGCGATCCTCATTAATTCAGAGGAGAGGGTGACCTGCTTTTATGTAAATGAGCATATGAGATTGCTGTCAGTGTCAGAGAGACCTGCTGATTAGTGGAGGAATAAGCACACGCACACGTGCACACACACACACACACACACGCATGCGCACACGCATGGTCAATAAGCATCAATAATAGAAAGAATTCTTAAAAAAAAAAACCTACTCATAACAATGAATAGAAAATAAAATGAACTTTAGCTCTTGATTTGGCTGTTATTGCGTTCCTGGGTGCGTGCACGTGCTTGTGTGTGGCTATGTACTGTATTAGGCTGTGCACGTGAGAGAGACCGTGTGTGACAGTGTGTGCATTTGACGAGCATACGTTAGCAGTGTGTGCGTGTGTGTTTTAATTGGGCTGAGGCTGTGAAGCGAAGCTGTAAGTCATGCAGCATGGGGAGAGGGGGGGGCGGGTGTGAAGGAGAGGGAGAATCAGGGTGAGCAAAGGGGAAGATGGGGGAGGTGCAGGCCTGTGAGCAGGAGCAGCACAGCAGCACAGAGGAGGAGGACAAGGAGAGCGTGCGTGCGTGAGCGTCTACAGTATGTAGTCGCGGGTGCAACAGCGGGACAGAAGGCATAGAGAGTGTGTGTGTGTGTATGAGTCATCCGTCCTGGACCCCCTAGGGGTGGGGGTTGGAGGTTGGAGGTTGGAGGTTGGGGGGTGTAGGGGTGTGTTCTACCCAAGCCCCTGGCTTCCCTTCTCTGCCACTGGACTAGGCCCCAGTCATTAAACCGCTGGCTGCCAGCCAGCTCTTTTAACACAGGCAAGGGCCTTTTACGGCGTGTCTGTAGAAAATAAATCACGCGGTGTGAATAATATATCTCTGGCGGAGGCATTGGCAGGAGGGGAGGAAGGAGAGTTTGGTGAATTATAGCCGTCTCCATCCATGCGTTACGTTTTTTCCCTCTCTGTGGCCAGATGTGCTCCAGCACGGCAGAATACACACACCGCTTGGGACGGAGAGAGGGTGGATGGTGGAGCCAGCCTCTTTGTCTACTACACCTTCCAAGGCACCAAACACAGCAAATAATGGACTCTCAATGCACTGTGTGGGGTGCCTGGGATTAAAAGGTGAAATATGATGTCCAACGAACTCAATATGAGATGAACAAATAACATTATGGAGCGGGATTTACACAATTCCACTTAGCTTTAACGCTGTGCTCTATAAGCTGTCGGTTAGATGCTTTGTGAAATATTTTTTTTATTATTTCATATGTATTTTCTAAGTTTACCTTTAAAATATATGCAAAAATAAAACACACACATTTCTCAGTGCCGTTTGTTGGTTGTATAAATTTATATCTCTCAACCACCGTCGCTAAATTTAGCTAAGAAGTTTAGCCAACGTCAGTGTGTACATGACCACAGTCACCCATATACAGTGTGTCAGCATTTGCGATGTGTACCTCTGCTAAATGAATACAGGATCCATACAGCTCTCGTTACACATCAGCGGTGAACTGATGCATGAGCGTAGATGGCCGCCTAATCTGTGCTAAATGTAAACTAAAGGAGAAGAGTGACCTGGGGCTAAGTGGGTCTTACCAGAGAGGGGGGGACTGGGGCACTGGCTCATCTGTCCTGGCTCCTGCCTGGCGTTGTGAAATGACATCATCCCCTGTTCTCCAAACACAGCCAGCCCCCTTTTCCTGCTGCACTCCTGCTCCTCCTTCTCCTTCTGCTGCTGATGCTGCGAGTGGCAGCCGTAGCCGCCCATGAAGCTGGTCATTGGCTGGCCAGGTTGACGCGGGCGGAAGTGGTCGTTGAGCGAGTGAGGGGGCAGGCGGTCTGCCTCGAACATCCCCAAGCCGGACGCCAGGCTGGGGCCGCCACCGCCCCTCTGCTTCTCCAGACGCTGTTTAGCAGAGCCCTGGTTGGCTAACTCCCTCCTGTCAGTCAGCATGCCGAGGCGCGTGGTGGCCTTGGCCCCGCTGAAGAGCCCGCCCAGCTCCTGCCTGTCGCGCGAGGAGAGGGGGGCTTCCTCCTTGTGCTTATGTTTGTGCTTGTGCTTCCTCTTGTGGAGGCGGGCCCCTCCGACGCCTCCAGCCGCGGTCACGCCCATGGGCCCCAGGCCCTCTCCCAGGACAGAAGAGCCCTGCAGGGGGCCGCCGGACCCCCGAAGCTTGGCCCCTGCCTGGAGCTTGGAGTGTCCCCCGGTGTGGAAGGTCTTGGGAGGGGGGACGGCCGGTCTCATGAAGGTGGAAGGAGGGGCGCTTCCCAGGGAGTGGTGGTGGGACAGATAGAGCGGGGGTCCTGGGGGGAAGTAGCCCAGACTCAGAGGGGGTGCGTAAGGCATGGCATAGGGCGTTGCATAGTAGTTTCCCCCCGCCAACGGGTACCCGTACCCCTGAACAAAAGGTAGCTTCGACGTGATTGGCTCGCTGGCTTTGGCCGGGCGGCCGCGCCTCCTTTTAGTCTTCAGGTCGGCACTCCTGCGGACGTACGGCCCCGAGTCACAGGGGTAGGAGTCGTAGGTGACGGGGTAGTAGTGGTGGAAGTTGAGGCGGAAAATGGACGGGTACGGGTGCTGGGAGTAGCATGTGTAGCGCCGGTGGGAGATACGGAGCTGCTGGAGCTTCAACACAACCTGGGGAAGAGACCAGAACATCAGACAAACATATGATTATATTATACTCGTAGCTAGACATCAGTGTGACTCATGTCCAACATTTTCTCTAGATGATTCGCTATAGAATTTATATACTGTACATTCTATATTTATATATATATATATTTATAACCTTCATTCAAATATTTTTAACTTTATTGCTGCACTGTAACATTGTCATGAAATGAAGCAATATTTTGACAGACTTGCTAAACAGCTCTACAAGATGCGTTTGATTGAACATGGCGAGTGTCGCGTTGCCGAACCTCTTCCAGTTCAGAGAGAAAGTGCAGATGGTCGCGACTCTGCAGGCACTTCTTCTTCCGCCGATGGTGTTTCTGCTTCTTCTCCTGCTGTGACAGGAGGTTGTCCATGGACGCCACCTGCCGCTCACAACGCGCTCTGCTGCCCCTGCTGGACGCATCCAGCGCTGCAGCCTCTGCCGCCTCAAACCCACAGAGATCAAAGGAATACCTGCACACAAAACCAGATAGGTCTGAATCAAAACACACACACACACACACACACACACGCGCACACACACACACACACACACACACACAAATGAATAATGATATTCCATAAAGTGCTGTACCTGCGTCTGGACGCTGGGCCCTTCTCAGTTTGATCCGAGATGCTGTTGTTGTCGGTCCCTATCCCGCTGTCGCTAGGGATGGTTTCCTCACTGTGGGACTCACTGATGGGGGACAGGGTCACCTCCTTCACCGACGCCACCTCTGACAGGTGGGAGGGTGAGTTGGCCAGAAGGCGAGGCGGGGACAGCTTCCAGCCTCCGGAGAGAAAGCCCCTGCCTGCCGGCTTGCAGGGCAGGGCCGAGATGGGCTGCAGGCTGGGCATAGTGGCGTCGGGGTGGCTGGCTCTCAGGGAGGGGGAGCAGCTGGAAGGCACTAGGAGGCTCTCGTAGAGGCTGGACAAGCTGCTGTCTCTGACCACTCTGGGCGTGCTGGAGGCTTGGGTCTCTGCCCTGGGCTTCCTCCCCCTTTTCTTCCCGATGTAGATGGTTCCTCTCTTGCTGACGTTGATCTGCTTGCCCAGGCGGGCCTCGATGGTGGACGCCACGGCGCTCATCGCTGAGGCCACGGGCTGGGCGCAGGGGGACTTGAGGGCCAGCGCGCCGCTCTGCGCCGAGCCGGCCAGGATCTGGTTGATGATGCTCTGCACCTGGCCCAGCTGCAGAGCCCCCGGTGGCCGCGCCTGGCCCCGGCCGCGGCTCGGCTTCAGGCCGGGCGGGTGGGCCATGTGGGCCGTCGGGGCGGTGACCGGTGCCTGCGTCTTCCTCCGGCGGTTCAGCCCCGCGAATGTCTCCCGGGCGAGGGGGCTCAGGGGGGACGTGGACGTCCCTTCGTGGATGGTCTCCACAGTGAGGAGCGGCTGCTTCTTGGGCCGCCCGCGTTTCCTCTTCACGGGCGCGTGCACCGTCAGGCTGTCGCTGTTGCTGTACAGCGGGCTGGACGGCGTGATGGGGAAGGCCGACGGGGGCTCGCTCAGCCCTGGGCCCCGGCTGTCCCTGTGGGGTGGAGGGGTCAGGCCAGCAGGGCTCCTGGCCTTCAGGTAGGACCACCTGTCCTTGGTCTTAGCTAGCCTGGAGCAGGGAACCGGGCACGGGCCGGGACTCAGCGCAGCCCTGGGCTGAGGGCTGGGGCTGAGAGCGGCTCTGGGTCTGGGACTCAAGCTGGGACTCAGGCTAGCCCTGGGGCTGGGGGTGGCAATGGGGTGCGGGCTAGGCAGCCTGGGGTTCGTGACGACAGCAGAACTGGAGGGATAACCGCTGTGGGTCTCCCGGTGCCTCTGGGGCTCGGAGACGCTCTTCGGACGGCCGACCGGGTTCTTCTTTACTCTGTTTGCACTCAGCGGTGACTCAGGGTCAACAATACTTGCCGTTTCACCTCTGTCTAGCCTTTCCGCCCTCTCCCTTTTATCCCCCTTGTTGGCCCTCTCTGTGCTGACCTCGGGCTGACACCCAAGGCGAGCGTCCATATTGTACCCTCCCTTGGGCTCTACGGGCCCTGGGCTCTTCTCTGTGACGACGTCAGAGTCCTGCGGCTGTTCCGATTGGTCCTCAGCGGGACACGATTCGTCGAAAGACCGCCTCCTCCTCCTCTTTCTCCCTTTCCCCTCCTCTGTTAGCGCGGGCATCCCTCTCTCCTCCTCGTCTCGCCTCCTCCCGGGGACGCTCCTCTCTCTGTCCTCTATTCTCCTCTCCTCCCTCTCTTCTGGGAAGCATTCGGGGGTCTCGTGCTGGCTGTACTTCTCCTGCGGTTCTTCTGCGGAACTGTCCCGTCCTTTCTCGCCCTGCCTCCCCCACGGCGTGACGTCACCATTACCCAGCGTCCTCTGGGGGTCTTTCCTGACATACTTCCTCTTGATGTTTCCAAAGAGCTGCTCACCGACCTCCTGAAAACCCCTTCCCCTGTAAACGAGAGCCACGGGCAAGAAACAATGGCAGGCATGAAGAAGGGGAGGGGGCAGAAAAAGAAACGTTTAAACGTTAATCAAACTAAATATCTCAACTACGTAGGTGAGCTTACTAAGTGGTGTGGAGCAGTTGCCCTTTAAATTAATCAAAGTAAAACTAAGGAGCTAACTAAGGAGTTATTGTGAGTCAATACAATGTCTGCTATAATCCCCCACCTGTTTTAATTAATGATCAGCCTGTTGAGGTGGTAGAGATTTTGAAATATTTAGGAACATTCTTTGACCGTACTTTAAGTTTTACAGTTAATACAGAATACATAAGAAATACTAAACAATGCAGCGTTTGTATCTAATTAGGAAGTTGGATTCCTACCAAATAAGCAAGGACATTTTAGAGACAATTTATATAAGCCTTGTTGAGAGCATTTTAACCTTTGCGTACATGGTATGGGCACTTAGGAGCTAAAAAGAAAACAGACTAGTGTCCAGGATAATTAACACGGGCGGGAAAATGATTGGGAAAGAGCAGAAATCATTGGGATGTATATATGAAATGCAGAAAGCCTGTCAGATTGTGTCTGATCCTGTTCACCCCCTTTTCAAAGAGTTTATAAAACCTCTCTCAGGAAGACGCTACAGAGCTGCTAAAATAACAAAGAATGAATACAAAAAGTCTTTCAAACCAAATGCAACAAATTCGTTAAATTCATAGGTTTAGCACTCATTGGAAACTCATTGCTACTGTTGTTTGTGTCTGTTTGTGATATTTGTGATATTTATTCATGTACATATATTGTGATTTACTGATTTACCATTATACACACCGTGCAAATACTGTCTCACACCGCTGACCATGTTGGTATGAGTGTAGTGTGCTTATGTTTAAAGACACACTTCTTACAGTTCACAAACTGGCCATTTAGATGCTGTTATCAAAGTGATAGATATTCACAGTTAATGTTTAAGATAAACAAAAAGCTAAGTTAAACTAAAAGGGGTAAATGATGGTTCATGTGACATACCTGCTGAGAGAGGTCAGGTTGAGAACGCTGGCGTCCGTCACAACTGGCAACTGAAGGTCTGGGGTCAGAGATCTGCGTGGTGACGGGCTCCGCGCTGCCGCCTGTGTGAAAGGCTGGTTGGGGTCGGCCAGCGCACTCCTACCGGCCGCTTCTCTCTGCGCTTCCGGGTCCAGGGGATTGGCTGGGGGCGTGCTGGAGGCCGTGATCCAGACGGTAGCGTGCTGGTGAGGGTGAGCGACGCCGTGCTGGGAATGCTGCATTCCCGGGCAGAGCGGCCCGCGTTGCGTTTGCGGCGCGGGCGGGAGGGAGCCTCGCGGGTGCTGCTTGGGCGGAGGGTGATCTCCCAGGAGCTGTAGCAAGCCTCCGTCTCTCTGCTCAGGCATCCTGAACTGGCGCTCGTATGTCTGCGGGCCACGGAACAAGAGGAAACAAATAAGTTGGTGTTTATCCTAAACATAAACATGCACAGTATAAAAATACATAAACACATTCCCCATATATGATTAGAAATGTTAAACTAATACCACAAAACCAATATAGCAATCATTGCACAAGCATTATGTATACAAATCGCTGCATCATCGTGGCGATGGTAATAAGAACAGAAATCCAGTACGGTGATAGAAAGGTTGATGTCAGCACACATCAACAACAGACTGCTCACAGACATCAGACTGCTCTGCATTCACTTCGAGTCTGAGACTTAAACACATCTTGTATGCATGAGCAAATAGTGTTCAAGGAAATAAACGCTGTGTTTACAGGACAATTAAATTCTTGTGGCAATTCATATTGCACGCTGAGAGAGACGGAGAGAGAGAGGGAGAGAGGATGAAAGGAAGCGTGGTGACATGCCTGAATGCACACTGTATGGCCTGTCTCAGACGTGTCCCTAACTGTGCTGTCAGCCCTGGGTATCTGCAGCCAACTTAATGATTCCTGCTCATCTTGTCACAAGGTCTTTTACTGTCACCAACAACTCTTGTGTCTAGGCTATTAGCTGACGGCCTCTGAACCGCTGATAAAGTGTGTGTGTGTGTGTTGTCAAGGCACAGTCTTGACAAGTGAATCCAAATCAATGTCACAGTCTAACAGACACTTTCTCAAGCCCACACCGGACACAGGGGTTCTGAAACTGGGCCCATTGGAATCAGCGTAGTAAGGCTATTTTGTCGTCATACAGCATGATCTACATTATATCTGAAAAAAGGTAGCAACATTTTAAATATTTCATTTCATATTTATATTGATATTATTGTAGGACTTTGTGTTCGGTCGAGCATTCATCAGCTTTAAATGTTTATTTATTCAGCACCCCAAGAATAATGTTCATACTTCAGCACGTACACTTTACACTGGAATGCGCTACCTGCTGCACAAATTAGCACTCAACTCCCTACACGCTTCACAGTGACGCTTAAGCATTTCAGATCGTAAACAAATTCCTTCATCAAAAGCTGGCAAGCTGCCATCGTCCCCATACTTTATTCCAAGCAGAGAAGCAAGCTCGTCACAAACAAGGGTCAGAGAAGGCGGGCTGACCCTTTCACTCCACATTCCAACCACAATAGGCATTTCCTATGTCACTGCATACAGTACACAATACAGCTATGATGTCAATAACAGCTCACAGCTGCCTCTTGCGTTCATTCAGGAATCACCTGCAAAAGGAACGTGTGATGTGCCGTAGATGGCACAGATGTCCCTGACGTACGTATGCGCCGCTGCACAATGCAATCAGAGGGACTGCTCTGGAGGAAAAGCAATAGAGCAGCGGATGGCCTCTGTGGTTTAGCTTGTTAATAACTGACTGAGTGTGTGACGCAAGAACGCGCAGTTCCACTGTGCTGCAGGGAGATGTCACCTAACCACAGGCCTGCTTCGCAGCGCACACACACACACACACACCTACACATAGACAACCACACGCGCACATAAATGCATGCATATTTAACGACGCGCGGCCCTAAAGACCCAGATACATGTTCAATAAGGCACGCTTACTGTACAATGTGACTGTGACTGTGACAATGCAATATACAGTGCTGTAGCTTCTCTAATCACAGGTCTCTTGATGGAGGGATGAACACCTTCCTGCTTCTTCAACTCAATGGTGAGATGGTGTCTCTCTCTCCGTAAACAATGCGGTATACGTTACTTTACTTACGTGAATTAAATGTACTTAATGGGTTTCAGATGCTGTATTTAAACGAAAATATCATACAATCCCAATACACCCTCACCAACAATTCCACGTGTGCATGTCAAATATATACAGCACAGCGCTGCATTATAGCAGTGAATGAACACAGATCAATAACAATGACCATAAGGTTAATTGACACATAAAATAGTGTGTTTCTGTGTTGCCACTGAGACGTCTTCCTCCTATCATTTACTGTTCCTTCTTTGTACATTTTACCGACTATTCCCGCCTCCTCCTCTCATTAAACAGGCATCACAGTGAGTATACAGGCAGGTATACAAACGAGACACACGGCCCTGTTAGCTCTAAGTGTACTGTGTGCCGTGGGCTTAACCCATCAGTGTCTCTCTCTCCTCTAGCAGCTCAAGATGTTTACCAGCCAAAGACAGATTGCAAAACCACCCAGACACAGCCGTGCGCTCGTACACACACACACACACACACACACACACACGCACGCATTTTGTTTAGTCTGCGCTATACTGTGTGTGCTGTGTGTGTGTGCACGCACTGCCACTGTAGGACAGGTGAACGTGGGGAGTCCACAGTGGGATACAATGACAGACACCTGATACAAACAAGCTTATCCTGTCCTAGAATACCTGCTGCTTCAGGTTAAAACTCAGACACACACACTATAGAAGACATGGAGGGAGAGAGAGAGAGAGAGAGAGAGAGAGAGAGAGAGAGAGAGGGAGAGGGAGGAGCAGATGTATTGCAGGAGAATAAT
>JAODUK010000024.1:1825323-1853149 GCA_027564635.1 Typhlichthys eigenmanni
GGCTGAACCGGAAGTTGGGAGGCGGGATTAGGGGCGGGGCACCTGTCACTTTTCAAAAGGGGCGTGTTTGATGGTTGCATTGTTACTTTTCTCTCTCTCAAGGTCAATGACATCACCCACTGTGCTCAGCAGACCTGGTTTATGTACACACCGTGTTCACCGATGCGTGCGTCACCGCACGCACATGCACACGCACATCCACGCACACACACGTCTGCAAACAAGCAGGAAAAAAAACACTTGCTTGACAAATGATGCAGGCATACACGGGCACACACACACACACACACAGCATAGACACATTGGCATCATCAAATAGACACAGAAAATATATATTACCTTGAAAATATGGCACGTTTGTGTGTTTTGGGCTGCATACTATATAAATACAGTATATATACTGTATTTCCTCAGCAGTTCTAGTAAAGACTTCTGATGCTTCCCATAATGCTTCACTGACAGTAAAACATACTGTAGCCTCGTGAAACCATCCTGTTCTCTGAGCTACAGATATGCTTCGCCTTGAGGACCATCAGTCTGGAACCCCTCGATTCAACAGCGCTGAGCGTTGTCGACGGTCGGCCAATCAGCTGTCTAAGGCGATGATATGATGATGACAAGGCGATGAGACTAGGAATATGATATGCGTGACACGTGTGTGTGTGTGTGTGTGCGCGCGCGTGTGTAGGTGTGTGTGTGTGTGTGTTCGCGCACGCGCGTGTAGGTGTGTGTGCGCGCGCAAAAGAAAGTGCGAGCTGACGATGTAACCGTTCTTTCCATCCTTCCTCCTCCCTTCGTTTCCCTCTACCTCTCTCCACCTCTCTCCTCCACCACTAGTGATCTGCAGCCATGCAGAAACACCTCCGTCTCACCCCATCACCCATCTTTACCTCCGTAGAAAACACACAGGGGACGGGGCAAAGACAGAGACGCCGAGGAGAAGGGGGGACAACACAGGGAGTGTGTGTGTGAGAGAGAGAGAGAGAGAGAGAGAGAGAGAGAGAGAGAGAGAGAGAGAGAGAGAGAGAAGGGGACAATATATGAGAGACAGAGAATAAAAACATTGGGTGGCCGACAGAGAGATACTGTATAGATGGAGTGAGAGAGAGCGCAATAGAGACAGACAAATAAATACAAGCCTAGCATGTGAATCAGCAGCACCCTGGGGAGTGAGAGAGAGAGAGAGAGAGAGAGAGAGAGAGAGAGAGAGAGAGAGAGAGAGAGAGGGGGAGAGATACAGGCGGAGCCAGACAGAGAGACTACAACAGTGATGTCAAGGAAAGGCATCATCTCCGGGCCGCATGACTCTCACCGCTGAATGGAGGCCCTAAAGTCCAATACCCCCCCGTCAGCCATAGCCCGCCAGCTCAGCACCGTTCCGCTGAGCTAATTCAATTAGCTGATACTCTGGCCGACTTACCGGACGCCACGCGAGGGTCTGACCCCACTTGAGAGAGTGGAGTAGACACACCCATACTTGAATTATACTGTACAGTAGTGGGCACGCACACACACACGAACACACACACACACACACGCACGACTTACCTCTGAGAGAAAGGTCTGTGCTGACTTCTGTGCTCCTACATGCAGCAGGTATTCGTACACATACAGTGCTAACCTGCACACACAAAGACAAAAGAATAATGGGAGACAATGTGTCAGATATGATCGCATGGCCAGTTTCCCGGACAGGAATTAAGCCAAGTCCTACGTAAATCAAATCAGAGATGGGAACTAAGATGCGGCTTAAACCAAAAAGAAAAAAAAAGCAACAGAAACTGACAGAAACTATTAAAAGAGAGAGATGTGAGAGAGATAGAGTATAAATGAGAAACAGACAGAGTTAAAACGGTAATAGTTCACACTCAGACAGCCAGAGACTTATTCAGGAGATTTACAAGTCCCCAAAGAGGCATCTTCAATAGGCCTGGAGTCAGTGAGAGTTTATAAATCTTTCTCCTGATGATTCAGACAACACATGTATGTACTCAATCCAAGCTTTAAGAGAGGAGAAATAAAGTCTTTGGGCTAGTACAAACTAAGTAAATACTCTCTTCGCTGACTAAATAAAATAAAGTTGCAGTGTGTCTCCATGTAGGCTTTTACTGACAGTGACATATTAGGTCTTTATACTGGGCTGCTATCTAAAACAGTCTAATCGAAGCAAAGCTTCAAAGCCATTTGAAATGTAACATTTATTATGCTTAACACACGACATGATACACCCTCTAGAAAAACAAACAAAGCCCCACTTCCTGAGACCTCAGGCCCTCTGAACACCTTCAGCAAAGACACGCTGATCACAATAATTCCTTTCATGCTTGATTTGTTTATCAATGCTTCTTGCTGAGTCTCTCTGCTGCTGCTAACAGCATCTTAGTGGGGGGGTATAGATTCAAGACAAATAGAGTTGTAACAATAAAGCAGTTTTTAGCCAATGATTCGGTTCGATATTTGGCTCGTTACAGGCTTCTTTCAACGTGACATTAGTGCTTAAGTAAGCAGGCTGATTTCTTCCCGTATAGCCTGTTACACAGGGGAATATACATTCCCACAACTGTTAAAGCCTCTGTAAATCCACAACGGTTGATTTGAATTAACTTGTCGGATCAGACCTCTACTCAGGTTAAAGTTGGAGACAGCTATGATGCAAACATTGCATATACTCAAAAGAATAAACTCAAAAGGATCAACTCAAAAGGATCCTAACAGGGGCTGCAGAGCAGAGTTGTAGTAACACATTACTGTAATACTTGTCATTGTCTACATAATAGTGTACAGTATTTTACTACTGTCTGGTATAATGTTACTTTACATGCTGAAAAGAATGATGCTATAAATCAGTTAAACTTTAAACCAGCTTTTGCATTGAATACGCACTTCTGCATTAGCACTATTATGTACTGAATAATTGCAGTACTTTATCCGTATTATGTCTTTTATATTTCCTGCAGATATCTCTATATTTTAAACAGTGAGGCATATTATAATAACATACAGTACACAATGATTAAACTGCTGTTCTGATAGCAGAATGCAGTATACAGTATGCTGGTTATTTAGATGTTAGTAGCGTTGCAGTATAGCTATTCGGTTTAATACAATAAAGCAATGAAAAGATTATGCTCCCTGTATTTTACATTTTGTATGGATTCTTATCGGCTTTTTAAATCAACTGAAATGTAATGAGTAATTAGTAGCTTCAAACTCATTACAATTTAGACCAAGTAGCCGAGTAAGTATTATATATGCATTTTTGGAGTAAATGCATTGCAGCAGGGTTAGAGAAATGTCAATGAAGTTAGGTCTGTGCATCTGTGCCCAAAGTCCTGAGAAGCCTGTATACTGTAAACAGTAGCCTTTATTAGACAGAGAGCTGCAGTAACACTGGGAATTGGCTGAGTAAAGTAAATGCCTCGCATACAATTGTGCATAAGGTAATTCTAACTCACCTCATTGCCCTCTATTAGACAAAACAACACAAGCACATAGCTTGCCTGTACAAAACTTTATTCAACACAAGAGTGACTTCATTTAACAGAGTTCCTCAAATTACAGACGCATATAACCAAGAGAGGTACATTTAGTGCTGTTATTCAAACAATCGTGTACAGTATTGTCCAAAGTAATCCTGATCTTATCCTGTGTCTCGCCTCTATTGGAGTGTGTGTGTGTGTGTGTGTTTAGGCAAGCATAGATACAGTATAATGGTGTGCTAACAGCTGCCCTAGAACCCCCCTGCTGGGCAGCAGAGCCAGCTGGGTACAACAGCAGCCAGTCCAGACACCTCTGACGGAGGTAAAAATAAACTCCCCAGACAGCCCTGTCTGCCTGTCACATGATGATGGACTGCACACCTTGCCGCTCGGCACACAGGTGCTCTGTCTGGCTGGCTGGCTCCCTCCATCTCTCTTTATTTACACACAGCCCGCCACACTGTTCTGCTCCTTCACGGTATGCTGAGAGGCCATGTTTGTATGATGAAAGGATGCATGGGAGTCAGCATACCCCCCCCCTTCCATCCCTCAATCACAATACTTTCCTCTAGTGACCTGTTGGCACCAAACAGGTGGAGAAAGGATATTTAGCAATATGCAACTGATGAATCGTGACTTTAAGATCTATGAATTGTGAAATGTGTGTATTGTTTCATAATGACTGGCTCCCGTACTGCCATACACACACGCACACACGAGTGACTAGAAGATTGATAGGGTTGACCTGTGATAGAACAAGAGGTCTACGATTTGACCTTTGAGTGCAACCAGAGATTAAAAGTCATCAGGGGAGCTTTAAGATTTCAAATGTTTTATCTGCAACTTCACACGAGCACATGCACAGCAAGCGTCGGGCAGTTGAATCTGAAAGATTATACTAAATACGGAATTCCCTCACACCATGAGTGTTCCCCATTGTGAACAGCCACGTGTTCAAGTGGACTTCACATCGACCATTGTCAAATTCAAGCACATGAAATGCAATGTGGCTTACTCATAAGCTGTTCGGAGACTTCAAGAAAGTACAGTAAACCATTGCCTTCAGACTCCTTTCCCTTTCACCTACTTCATTTGTGCAACAACAACATTCTGACATGTGTGAACAAGCACCTGTGTGTGCACCAAACACACATAAGCTTGGTTTACATGGACAGTTTTTTGTCTTTCCTTAATGGAATCTTTCTGATTGACAGTTTCTGGTTACCCGTTTACATGGAATGTCACCTAATTGGGTCTGGTGGTTACATGTGCCGTCGCAAGTTATCGGAATTTGATGTTAAACATGCACACATTATCTAGCTCATAATGTAATGTGTCTGCTAGCAAATGGCTAAAAACGTCTAGCTTCTAGTTGTAGGTACGTCCGAGAGTGAGGCTATTTGTGTGACTGGTGGAGAAATGTACGACTCCAGATGACATCACCGTACTAACTCCCATTCACTTATTTGCGTGCATCGCAATTGCTTTGTCCAGACTATGCACCATAATACAGCCATGCTTTCTACAGTGGCTGTACAGAATAGTTTACCGGCATCACACAAAACGTAATCCGGGGCATGCGCATTAGAGCGCAACCAGGAAGTAATCGGTTAAAACCATTGACATGGTAGAATTCTTCTATCTTCGAACAGGTTATACTACCTCTCTGCTTCGGAATGAAATTTCGATCGGGTTGGCCGTTTCTCTTCCGATCGTGTTTATATGGAGCATTTTCTTTCGAGTTGGGCTTTTAACCCAATTCCAATCAGAATAATATGGTCTATGTAAACGTAGCTAATGACACTTTGGTGTTGGTGTTCTTCCTACTGAACCATAGTACGATTCAATGACAGTGTGAACACTGTTCTACGATAGTCTGCATTGAAAATCTCTGACTAATAAACATGTCCACACACACATTGTTTCATGTGCATATATAATCTTAATTAAACAAAACTAAAACAACAAAAACTAAATGTAAGAAAAACAAAACTTGGGTGCAGACAAACAGATAAGCATAGAAAACAGGTGTTAAAGTTAAAAGTGTAAAGCTTGTTTAAACTACTGTACGACAGTAATTGGAATTTGAAAATAGTTCCAATTACACATATAATAGTTTCTACCACAGCGGAGAGGTCTGTCACTTTCCTCTTTTAAAATGTAGCCCAGTGTTTGCCCTTGCTGTCAGACATGCAGACAAAAATGAATTCTTGACATTTATGTTCTACCCATCTACCTTGGCAATCTTTGGGTGAATAGAACCACTTTACATTAATCACAACCGTAACTGCCATGATTGAAAAGAGATTGTTTGTTATCGCTTTCTTTTCATTTTATATACTGTGTGTGTGTGTGTGTGTGTGTGTGCGCGTGCGTGCGTGTGTGCGTGCGTGTGTGCCTGTGTGTGTGATGGGAGGAGTTAGCTATTTGCATAGATTTTTATTTGCACCTGACCTCTTTCTCCTTCAGTTTCAAGTGGTTCTATCTTCAGTCAGTCAGATTTAATTAAATTCACATTTGGAGCGGTGACCCTTCCTGCTTACTTCTGTAAACCAACAGAGGCACAGAAAGTGGAGGAGCATGAACAACCAGGGCAGACGCAGATCTTAGCTTAATGAACAACCAGGACAGATGCTTAATGAAGGCTTTGTAAGCCAATAGGAGAGTTATCCACCAGAAACTACAGTATATGTTAGAGTCAGCAGATAGGAGAGACTGGATCGCTGCTAATCAGTTTACTGACATGGCGATTTAGTTCTGGCAGAGCTACAAATCATAACAGACAAAGGTTTTAGTGATTAGATTAGGTGTTATAGACTGGGTCCAGATTATTTTTCCCTTGATTGACATATTTACAAGGCAAGTTACTATGTCAGCCTGCAGTGAGCATGTTTTCCTAACATAACAATAAAAAATATAAATAAAAAGGTACCATCTACATTCAGTTTGAAACTCATCTTGTTCCACCTGTAAAAGCCTATCACAAGTGATTAACATAATGTAAGCAGTAATTGTGAAGCCCTGCACGCATTAACAAGACAGAAGGGAATGAAACATGGCAGCATAACAGCTATGATGATTTTAACATGTAGATTTACGATTGGAGCACTTTAATCTCTGACACAGAAAAATATATGTCACAAAGTTAGACATGTAAAGGCTTTCACAAACATGTCAACTACTACAAAGAACACCTTCTTTGTGGTGGTTGACATGTTTGTGAAAGCCTTTACATTCACCTTTTGGGCGAATTAGTAACAATTACAATCAAGTACCAAAGTAGGAACTCACGACAACACATACTCAAGTACTCAAGTACTTGATATACTATACTCTGGGTCAGTGATCAGTAATATCATGCAAACATTTAACTTTACGTTCATGATAACAACAAAGATAGAAAATGTCTTTGTTTAACTTTAATGTTTCTTGTTTAACCAAATATCACTAGTGTTATGTTGTTAGCATCTAGCCACCAACTGCCTTATGAATAGGGAAAGCACCGATACGATACTGAGATCGGAAATCGGTCTGATACTGACTTAAATAGCCGATCCATGGGGCTAATCCAATTAAATAAATGTACATGTGTAGGTCTACGGTCAAGCATCAGCCATATTTAGACTACCCAGGCCACACTATCAGCAGCAGGTTTCTAAAATGCATTCTAATTGGCTGACATTTACTTTGCAACTTCATTTAAAACTTAATTTAACACTGGAATCGGATCGGTACTCTGTATCGGCCGATACCAAAGTGCCAGTATCTGTATTGGGACTGAAAAAACTGGATTGTGCCATCTCTACTTATAAACCTCCTGTAGGGGCAAGGTCGGCTACAATTCCATGCTATGTAACCCTTCATTCATTAAATAATGTGCTTAGATATGACCCCTGTCGGTCTGTGTATTTTGCGGCCAACGAAATTTTGTTTTTAAATGAAAAAACACAAAGCGGGAAAGAAACAAATCCGTTATCGGGAGATTACCATTTATAAATAGGAGATTTAGGAGGTTTTCAGTTTTTTGTTTGATTAATAAAAAATGGAAAACAAAATAACAACATAGCCTATTTTCTGAGTTTTGTTCATGTTATGAGTGAAAAACCGTGAATTAAAATACGTGGGTTTTTTTGTGGGACCCGGAAGTCCTATAATCTCGACTGGGATATATTCAGGATATCAGCAAGGCGCGCTCATGTGCTGCCATTTATCTAGCAAGTATATTTCAGAAATACTCTGTTATATCAAGGAGGCAAACACTGGTCAAGATATTCAGGATTATTCTTCAATAATATTCTGTGCAAATCTATCAACCAAAGTTGATACACAGATGCACAGCCGTCATCGTCTTTCAGTACATCATTAGCCTTGTTCCCCCTCGAAATAGAACGAGGCTGTCAAGACATCCAAAATAGCCTACAGAGAGAATAGCCCTTTAAACACAGATATACCAAGAAGACACTCATAATCTCACCTCAAAATACTCACAATGCCCGCCAGTGTGTTCTTTTAAGAGACATTGACGGAGAAGTGTAGATTATCAGTCTTGGTATGTATGGTCTTATACTTGTGGTGAAATTACTGGCTGACATTTTTATGAACATGATCATATATTTATGTTTACAGTATGATTTAATGTCCTAATAAAGGTTTAATAATATTGTCAGGCCGTTTTTTACTATGCAGTCGCTGATCGTCCTCGAAGTCTGCTGGAGTAACCGCTGCATAGCAGTTGGATGCTACTTGCATGACCCCAGTATTCAATTTTTTTTTCATATTTATAAACGGTAATTAAGAAACAGTTATTAAAAAAAAAAAAAAAAAAAAAAAGTTTAATTAAAAATAAAAAGAAAATTGGTTGGCTGCAAAATACACGGACCCCTGTCCTTGCACATTCCTGGCCTGTGTGACCAATCTGCTGCCATGCTAATGTTGACATGAACAACAATGAACCCCATTCTGCCTACCGTATCCTTTACTGTAGTCTGAACGGCGAGGCAGAATTAAAGCGCAATATGAACACCTTGAAAACACTGCTGAAATAAACCATATGTGGTTCAAACCCATAGAACTATGTGGTCGTTTCACCAACCACTGTGTGAATGCTAGCAGTCTCAGCAGCAAAGCAGCCGTAGCCTCACATCAATGCAGCTACGTGAAAAAAAGGGCCGGTGAGCAGTGGGTTTTTGTGGTATTTTCACCCAAGCATGTCAACTACAATGCATTGACAACTCAAGGAACTGTGTCAACACGTAAAAAGGGGCATGCAATGACTCCTTTAATGCTAATCAACAACACTGAGAAAAGAAAACACAATATCCCCCCCCCCCCCACAATATAGAAATGATGCCAACTATGTCCTCCTTTTACAGTATGAACTTTGTCAAAGGATCTGTCACTTGTTATTTCCTATTTACCCCTTGCCCCCCCGCCCATGTTTACGCATTGCTTGCTGCACCGCTACTCCCAGCAGCAGTCAGATGGCAAGCGAGATGGGAAAGACATGGGTTAGCCTAGTTGCCTGGGACAATAATGGAATGCTAAGCAGTCTAACCCAAGTTAGGCCTACTGTGTGTTTTGCAACTGACCAACACAAAACCAAGCAGAGGGGCAGCCACTCAGAGAAATCTATTTGTTCAAATACGTTTCAAAGCAAAAATGCTGTATTCAAATTTGTGCAGGTTTTCAAATAGAATAATTGGAAATGCACCTATCACACCACCTGCCCTCCCATCCCATGTTACCATGCACCCATGTAACCAGGTGTTCTTATGTCCAAATGTGGCATTCAGTAATTCTAACCCTCTACCCAACGCGCACGCACACGCACACACACACGCACACGTGTGTTGCAAGCCCAGCATGTCACCAGTGATAGAAAGACACCTAGCTGTTATGCGTTAGCGTACACACCAAAGCATTGAGATTTCTTACACATTTTATATGAATTTAAATGAGCTCGGTGTTAGCGATAATAACAGTAGCAGGTAATCCAGAGATAACATTTGGCTCAGAGAACTGAGCCAAAGTCAGGAAGTTGAAATATAGTAATTACCTGCTGGATAGGCTTGCCTGCTACAAAAGACTAAATAGCCACCTAAATCTGTCTCTTGGCCGCACAGGATGCCTTTGTGAATGTGTGGTATCTACTGAGAGTTGTTGTTTCTCTAAAACTAGGCCTATACGCTACATTTGAAACATGGGCCTCTTTTAAAGGATAAACTGAAAAATAACAACATGACTCCTAAATTCCAAACAGACAATGTAACAGGCCTTAATGCTGCACGAGTGTATTGTTCGCTGTGTTGTTACAATGCTGCAGCAGTTGTTAAAGTACGTACATGTAGGCACACACGCATGCACACACCCACACGCACACGCACGCACACACGCACTAGATGAAATTAATTACACCATTGAGAAGACTGAAGAAAACAAATAAACTAATAATAAAACAAATAAAATATATCTGTATCAGGTAGATTTTAGACGTGTGACATACATCACATAGATTGTAGAGATGTGCAATTTATCACATTTTAATTTATCGGGATTTCAATTTCGGCTCCTAACAAAAACAATATAATATTTAAAAAAAACATATGATTTTGCACATTACGCTTTGCAAGTAAACTCTTATTCTGTCATAGTTTGTATGTTTTGTGTTCTGCATAACAGGCGCACGCTCACTTACGCCCCTTGCAGTGTGAAAGGTCAACGTATTAAGGGACATTTCATAGTCGTGTTTTCTCGTTCATTTGTTAATTTCTTTCACTGTTTTTTTTTAGATGCAGTAAATGCAACATATTTCCAAAGTCAATGAGTAATCGTGTTAAATAATGATGATTTCAATATTGACCAAAAATAATCATGATTATTATTTTTCCCTATCACCAAGCAGCCCTTATAGATTGTATTAAAAAGTATCCTGCGACCCCATTAAGCCCGTTTCACCCCACTGCTACAGCAAGGAGAGCAGAAGTGACAGACAGCCGTGTTTTACACAGGGTAGTAGCGTCCTTGTTATCTGCACTCCCGGTAAACAGCGGAGCCAAGCGGAGCTCTCATCTGATCCCTGATCAAGCCTCCTCAGAGCCTACCATCAAACAAACACCACCTGTGGAGGAGTGGAGCGTCGGCGGTCGGGGCTCCCCTATCATTTACGACTCTGGAGGGGGGACAGGGACCGCCGTAAAAGACAGAGCGGCAATCAAGCTGTTGGTCGTGCTGAGGACGGCTCTGTGTGTGACAGCCAAACACTTTGCCTGATTAATCAAGCCCAGCAGCAGGGCTTTATGTGCCATTAAGAGGCTTGCTAAATGACTTCACTTCATTCATTAGAGTGGAGCATCTTTTGCGGATAGACAGGCAGGCTACACTTTGCCAGCCAGCCACATTACAGACAGACAGACAGACAGACAGACAGTGGAAGGAGAGGCTTGAATTGAATAATGGTGAGGGTGGGTGCGCGCGTGTGTATGTGTGTGTGTGGGGGGGGGGGGGGGGGGTAGGCACTGAAGCACAATAAGCATTGACAATTATAGATCCATTACAATGTTGAATAATTGATCTTACTCTATGTGCAAGGCTTCAGGAAATAATGCTTGTGCTTGTGTGTATGTGTGTGTGTGTGTGTGTGAACATTTCCTAAACAAGACTATTTGTGTTTGCACAGTGTGCATTGACAAGGCGCAGGGATACAACTGCAAATCACTTTACGTGGAAAAGCTGGTTCCGCAGACCTAATCTGTGATGCCTTTTCCATTAGGTAAAAGTGTTGTCGCTAATGAATGGGCGGAAAGGAAAGGAAACAGCCAGGTAAGCAGTGGATAAACAGGTTGACCGCACTGTTGCACACTGTGCTGTGTTGTCTGAGCGGTTTGCATAAATCTTCCGCGCCAGGTACAGATGTATGGATACAAGCCAAGAGGTGAAGCGCCGACACATGTAGGATTTTAGCCTGAATGAGGAAATACTAAAGACCACAGACAGCAATATTATTAAATAGAAGCAGAATAATTGACCAATTCACCATTCAGATAAATCAAGAGGGAAAGAAAAAAAATTATAAGAGATCTAAGGGAATAAACAGGGAGGGGAGGGAAGGAGAGAGAGTGAGAGGAGAGAGAGATGGAGTAAATGATTGATGAAGGGAGCGGGGAGGCATCGTGAGGGAGGTCATGACAGAGCTGGAGAGGAGGTGATGCTGCATCCTGTGAACAAACCTAAAAAGGAGCAACGATATGAACTGGATGAGGCCGGATCATGCATTCACCTGCTATCTGGCTGAGGCATCCCTTACAACGCTCCGGGGCTGTGTGAAAGGAATATGGCCCCACATTTACCAAAGCCTTCCAGTATGAAAGGGAGGGTGGGTCATTCTAACAGATGAACACTGATCCTTAATAAGTACGCTCGTGTTAGCAGTGAAGTATTACAACAGTAAGTGCAGAGGTCATCACGTTATACTGTTTTCGTCAAGTATGCCATTGCCAACAGCATGCATCAGTACATCACGTTCTTCTGAATGAAGTGTACTGCCCCAGGAACAACATAAGCTCTCATGCACAACAATTATACCTCGCTGAATCCCTGGCCATTCGCTGATGCATTTCTAATTGGTGTTTTTGCTGATGGTCACAAGTTAAATCTATATTCTCCATTACCAGTCCACAGCCTCTCCTGGGCTTAGCCTAATGGCTCATAGCTAAAGGAGAAGTGCTTGCACAGAGATATTCCTATTAGGTTTATTCTGACATGTTGTGGTGGCGTTTCCATAATCTGCCACTGCGATTGGATTGGGAGAGCACACCAGTTTTGAAGATAAAAGCAAAGCACGTGCGATAATCCCACATTAACAGCCTTTAGAGAGACATTCATACACAAATAAACTGTGTCTTATCTGCCAGTGTTCCATATTCTGTCTCTACTGTGACGGTCTCACACACTCTTTGGTGGGCAAATGTTTGTACAAGCATTTATCCCTCTCACTTCCAGCAAACACAGAAAAGCCCTTAGTGGTGCTTTGGCTGGGTGACAGCCAGGCTATATGACTCTCTAACAGTGGCTTGGCAAAAATCATTGAAACATTCACCATCTGGAAGGTTTACTAGCCATGCCAATGAAAGCTAGTCATGAGGAGATTCTGGTGATTGATTCGAAGTGTTGCTTTCTGGATATATTCAAAGCAAAACAAAAGGGCAAGTGTTCAGCGACGCAGGTCTAAGTGACTAACTGCAAGGAGGGGGATTCCTCCAACGCATCGAGGTATCGGTCAGAAGAATGAAGCTCATATCCTGGATAGACGCAGAGCACTGTGTTCTTTGGCCAACCTCAGTGTAGTCCTTGTGTTGACTTTTCATTAACTCAAGATCCCAGAACCCCTTTCCCTGGGTGACAGTGACACCAAAGGTCAACAAGACTCAATTTAAAAGTAGAACTGCATTATAATGACATGCAGCATTATAGCTGGAACCAGCATGCCCAGTAAAAAAGACACTTTGTAAATAGTTTTTGTTACATTAGACTTTGTGAAGAAGAGTATACATTTTATATATGTACGTCAAACGTATAAAAAATATTTTGTCACATCAAGAACTGACAACATGTCCAGACTGACTATAAAGAATTAAGAATTGACATGCCCATTTATAACGGTGGTTATAACTCAAGAAATTTGTTTTAATATGTTAATCCTATTGTATAGGGTCCTCACAACAGGAAATACTTTATAGAAAGTTAATTAAAGACTTTAAATTATGTATTATTAAGTTGATATAATACATTAATATAACACATTTTAAAAATTTTCAAACTAAATAGTCTTTCAAAACTGTCATGTGTCAACTTGGATATTATCAAACATGTCCAGTTACTGCATAAACATATAACTAATACATTTTAAATTTGCACAGTTTTATACAAACTAATTTGTATATCTTAAATAATGTAAAATATGAATATATATCAATTTTATCAATAACCTTTGAGCTGATTTTGTCTCCTCTGTGCTGTGTTGACCAGATACCCTGAAACTAAGAGTAAATGGAGTTATACACAAACAATACCAAAAACAGGAGTCATTTCCCTCTGTGTCTGATCAAGGCAGACCAAGTAAAGCCAAAATGGTTGTCGTGTCAGTGGTCCACAGACTATACTGTCTCACAGGCCAGACAACAATGCCCAGGGCTAAGACAACAGGAAATGCCAGCTTATCAGAGACAGAGACATTTTAGTAGACAAAGAGTGAAATAAATATCGTGAGAGGAGGAGGAAGGGCGTATGCTAATTGTCTAATTAGTGACCTTTATAACACAATGCATTTATTAGAACATACGATTGCTAATACTTAGGTTAATAGAAAAAAACATACTGCAGTGAATAAACCAAATGGGAGAGAAATCTATCACTTTATTAATATGATTTCCACTCCCTTTGGTTTTATTTGTTTAGATTGAGTCACCTCTCTTGGGGACTTTGTTTAATTTCACAGCTGAAAGAACACCAATGATTTTTAGGAATGTTTTTGTTGTCCAACTTTCTCTACAAGCCATACAGTAAATCCTGAATGCAAAGCGTCCATAAACTCTGGAATATTACATTGGTGTTTACAGAGGGAACTTAGAGGTTTGATGACAACATTTACTTCAGTTAATTACCATAGACTTCACTTAGAGAGAGTGGACACTTTCAGACCTACTTGTTTGATGAATCATATGTAGATACAATATGCTGATCAGATCTCCAGTCTATTAAGGCTATTATTGAGTGAGAGAGAGAGAGTGAGAGAGAAAGAGAGAGATTTTAAGATTGTGACATTTTGTGGGAAACTAGCTTGTTATAGGTGCCCAATTCTTTGTCTGTACATTTTTACTAAACGTAGATATCATGTGGCGTGACCACTACAAAATGCTGTCCATGATGGACATCCTGAAATACTTAAGCAGTTCTTGTGCTTTTTGTACTCAATTGATGATATAAAGTACTAAATTTGATTGTGAGTTGGAATGCAATTTTATTCAGTTTCAGGACTTTTGTCTAATATTTAAGAATGTACAATATTATTTGAAACATCTAGCAATTTATTCACTATCTTTACATAGAGTATAGTTGTTTGCTTCTGTTTAATTTATTTTATAATATCCAATAATAGAGCAGCAACAACATAAACACGCAGCTACAATAGACCAGAGGCAGGGTTGCATGAAAATAAAGAGATCCTGTATTATGGATGAATGTACTTCTGTCAATGATGGCTCTGGTGTAGACATCGTTTAAATTGGGATTTTGTATGTGGGGGAACCCTATTTCTCTGGAATAGGGGGCCATAGGCTATGATGCATCTTATTTGTTTCATTAGGCTGCCGCTACTCTAAGGGGATAATCTATTTATAGCAATTTCAGCTTCACATCCAACAAATGGCCTAGCCCGATATTCCATATATAAATATATGGAATATAATGTAGTAATAGTTATCAAACATATGTATTGTTTTAGGCATAGGCCTCAACACAGAGGCATGATTTAGCCTACTCTTCTGTTCCAATTTCTATAGGGGAAGTACATGATATACAGTGTTGAGCAAGCTACATTGAAAATGTAGTGAGCTGAGTTACAAGTTACTCTACATTAAATTAAGCTTCATTACACTGAAGCTACCCCCAAGATAAATGTAGCAAACTAAGCTACAGCAACACGGCAAACTTTATTTATTAACCCTCCCACTGTCCTAAGGCATTTCAGCAGACTAGCAGCAGGAGGAGCAAACCGCGGAATGTCATATGTCCGTATTGTGGTTGCTGCCCGCTACTGGCAAGTGCACCGGGTCATTTTGACCAATAGGACAGCGCGAGGGTTAAGCTATTTTTTTGTACCAACATTCAAAAGTGTCAGTCAAACAAATAAACAGGCAACATTGTTCAGTTGAATTGTTTATTTAACAATAATCTGTGTTCTCTGCTCTCACTGTTCTTTCTATCACGTAAACTCAGTCTTGTCTTTATTCCCCCTCAAATCCCCTGCAAAGTCTCAGTCCACCACGCTACTGAGAAATGTAGTTTAACTAGTAGGTACTGTAGTAGTATTGCCCAACACTGGTGATATATAAATACATTTTAATGTATTAACCCCTGGACTTTAATAGCTCGTGCTCAAAACTTTCAGTATATTTAAAACATGTGTCTTGGGATGATCTACTGTAGGCTAAACTGACTTAAAACAATATTGGTCTACTACATTTTGGCCTAAAAAGCTACTACTGGAGAACAAGACTTTGTTAAAGTCAAAATCACTGAACTTGGCTTGGTCTATAAATAGCACTCAGTCAAAATCTAAAACTATGCCAGAGTCCTTTAGAATTTCATTTTGTGTAACATGCACAAATAATTTCCCATAGACAATGTTTATTTAATTAAATAGAAATACATTATTTTAATGTGCCTTAGATGTTAACCAAGGCTACAATTCAACATGACTGTCATTTGGAGAGACCATTTATCATATGATGCTCTTATATGCGACCAATAAGAGCAATAACTATAAATAAAGTCAATATATATATAAATTCTGTGGCATACTTAAGAATTTATCACTGATTATATTTTTTAGACATGTTTATCAGTTTTATGGGATTTACTGGAATTTACAGGAAAAATAAGGTACTGTATTTAACTACATAAAGATGGTTACTGTGATTGCATAACATAAATGAGATCATCATTTACATATACTTAAAACAAATTCCAAATGTTTCTAAATACGTCACTCAAAATCAATTTAACATTTTAATGTGAATTTCTATACTACCATTTAGGGCTGGACGATATGGCCAAATGTATTATCACAATATACAGTATATCTTAATTTTGGTCGATATAGTTATAATTCCGATATCCATACAAAAAATATAAAAACTTCAGAAAAACTGCCAAGAATGCCCACAATTGATGTCTGTACAAACAATCTTCTGAAAAATCTATTTGTCAAGTCTATGAAATCTCCTCCTAAAACTTGAATAATTTACAAATAAAGGTACAAATAAATGTTGACCTTTAGCATTTATACAAACAAGAAATGCGAAATCACAGCCAAACTGTCAACATTGTTATTTTCTTTCTGGTTATTATATTTATGAAAGCTATGATTAGGTGAGAGAGTTAATAAAATAGTTTAGCATGTTAAAACAGCTCAGTCATCACGTAGGCTACCTGACGTAGCAAATTGTGTGTTATTCTGTTCGCTTTGAATACAATGGACTGACGGCTGCACCCTGAACGTCTGTCAGTAAAAAAATACTGATGAAAAGCATATAGAAATATCGAAAATGTGTTTAAAAATTATATCACCTTTATTGAAAAAATGTATATTGCTGTATATTTTATATTAATATAGAATTATTGTCAAGCCCTCTCTATATTCTTAAATTCTGAACAGTAGCAACAGATAGGGCTACTCGTCATCTACCCAGGTACAGAACACACAATGAGGTACATCTGTCAACAATGTTACAGAACAGGATGACAGAGAGCATTTGGCAGAAGAAGCCAGGGGTAGCGATGGAGGGAAAAGTATGTGTGAATCACGCAGTGTGAGAGTGTCCGAAAGTCTGACGAGAATATGAACGCAGCGATGCGGGATGGAGATGCGGGGCAGCAGAAAGGGAGAAAGTTAAAGAAACACAGTACAGGCCTCATACAGTATCAATGCAATATAATATGAGAATGAGAGACAAAGATATGAAGCAACTGAGAGGACAAAACAGAGAAGTCTGAGGCAGTTGCTAAGCCTGGCCGTCACGCATGCTTAACCTTGCGCTAGCGCCTGGATGATGCAGCTTGCATATCAATGACAGAGAAATCAGCAGAGAGGCCTCCAACCAGCTTCCGCCAGGCGGGCTGGGGAGAGAACAGCAAAGACCGATAATACCGTCCGCAGTTACAATAAGGCTGCCAGCGCAAGATAAACCTCACTAGCATGCGCGCTGAAGGACTTAGCACAGACTGGAATGCAACAGTGAGACATTGGACTGAGGTTATTATGGCAGTGACTAGAGGTTAAAAGGGCAATATAACAATATAAAAAACAGGCAGACAATGACACATCTAACAAGAAAGTACAATATTCATAGAACTGATCAGAAATGTCCATAGATCTGATTAGAAATAACATAACAGTTGATCATTTTGTCATTTAGTTGAGGTTTTGATACAAAAGAACAAGCTTAGGAAGTCAGCATTCTATAAGTATAATAGGTAGATCGGTGGTGGGGACCTTTTAGCTCTCAGAATGCTGCAACATCCTCCCCCTCTGAGCATACAGTAGATGCGAAATATTGAGGGTGAAAAACGATGTTAAATATGTAACTTTTAAATGTATCTGTACATCTAAATAAAAACAAAAGCATCTAAGCATGAACGATAAAAGAAAATATGATCATAGCCTCCCCCCCGCCTCCTTCCCAACCAAACCAAAGGCTTGTTAGTGTGAGTCTCCACCACAGCGTTTAGGCTACTCGTACATAGAGCTCAGGTTACAGGAACCATTGCCGGGTAGCGTTGCTACCGTAACTGCGGTTAGAAGCAAAAGCCCTACATGTTTGGTGTCACAAGGCACAACCAGAAAAATGTTTCTGACCGCAACCACAAGTGTCACCACTAACTACACAGACAGGCAAGCATCCTAATGGAACAGCATAGAAATATGTTAATGTTTGAAACTGATACTAAAATGATCCTCTAATGATCATCCACGTTCATCACACCCCACTGATTTTACACCCACCCCAAACACTAGCATTGCCATTGGCCTCATTCCAAACCAACCATAACACAGGGCATGGTCATATCTTTGCCAACATGACGACAACTATATCCCAAGTGAAGAGAAATGAATAAGTTAGAGAAAGAAGCAAAATAACAGGGAAAATTAGAGACAAGTTAATAGTTAGGAATTAGAGGAATTGCTTGGCGTGTGTCTAATTAAAAACAGGATAAAAGTGAAGGTTCAGGGATGCCCGCGGGGTCCTCAGGGACGAGCGGCGGGTGATAAACTCACTCATCCATCCCCTCCATCTTTTGAGAGTCATGATAAAATACATGATCAGCATTCCGTGCCGTCTTATCCTGTCGTTCCTTCCCTCCCTCGCACTATCTGATGCCGGCAGGAGGTCTTTTGTCAATCTTAATCCATCCTGAGGACCCCAAGGCGTCCTGTGAGAATGCCTGATACTAGGTCCTGCTAGTTGATTGACACATAACCCCTTTCTTAGCATGTGTCGATCAAAGGCGGTCTCCTTTCTCAATAAGGCTCATGGTGAGGCAGATACTTTGATAGCAGTTTTATGGTAACGTACATCTATGGCAACAAGGATAAGAGGCAGACTGGCAGGGATGCCAGCAGATGAAAGTTGACTTTTAACACGCTGTATGTGTTCAGCAGGTCGAAAAGTGTTTCTGCCGAGGCCTTGTCAAGTTGTCATCATCACTTTCATTTAACGACAGCTTTGTAATACAAAATAAAAAGTGCTGTCGTTGTCTTTGCCTTTCTTGTAATCCCAGATGGACGCTAATCTGATGATATTTGAGGATTAAAACATTAGGACAGCGGTTTTAAATCAGTGTCTTTCACTGAACTGTCAAAACGGTCTGAAAGGAAACACTAGAGAGCGCTGACAGTTCTACACAGTGTTCTACCTGCCAATCACATCCTTCCCACAAGAACCATGGATGTTATTAGCTGTGTTATGATTAGTGGCTGTTCTACTTCATGTTCGCACGGCTGGGACGGCAGACACACTGAGGTTGGCGTGGAGATGAAACACATGGAGAAAGCGATGCACGCAGGCAGCTCAGATGGGCTTCCAGTGTTACACACACAGTATGGTTTTCACTGACCTAAAGCGGTAAAAACACAGAGTGATGTTCTCAGTTGCCCTTAAACAGAGAATGGTAACATGCCAATTCACGCAGGCTTTTTACTCCATATCTGGATCTAAGCCAGCAGAACCAGGTGTAGCCACTTAACCAGTGTAAGTGATCCACAGAGAGCGGGAGATGCCTAGAAAGTGCCTGTGCCCAAACTAACAGCCATTATGGAACATTAGACCATGAAGGTCTTCAGCTGACCTCGCTTGACCCCGACTCCTGATCTTTTGGTAAGTCACCTTTTCCCCTATCATCAAGGTGCAAACATTCATGTGTTTTGGTATTTTCACACACAGTATGCCAAAATCATAGCTTTACTCTGTAAACATCCAACAATTGTATCTCCACCCTCATCTTTTTATTCCATATGAGTGAGCTTTTGTCATTTTCCCAGCAATGTTTTCATCATGTAGCTAGCAACAAAGGCAGCCAGACACAGCCGGGTATTTTGTCAGGTGGTATTTTGTTTTGGACAACCCAGATTCTCAGCAAAGTAAAAGTGGGGTATTGTGTGCGGTGAATGTGTCTGTGTTGGTGTGTGTTTGTCAGCTACCATTCCGTTTCAATGTTCTGCTATAATGCAACTTATTGTCAGAGTGGAAGATCTGAATTGCCTCTGTGGATAAACACTCCCAGCATACAGTGCTTTGCCTGTCTGTGCAGTGCTACACAGGAACTTCCTGGCTGGCTTCTGAGGCGTTTCAGGTGTGTTTAAATCCAGAATGATGATCACTTCAGCATCTACAGTTTCTATGTCTGCATGATAGATACACCATTTGCCTAGTCTCACAGAGCTGGCCTTTACTTGTGTGAAGTCTGGGACACTGGGGCGCAGGCTAACTGCGTCAAGATCAAGTGGTCCAAACTTCCAGTGCTGAGAAATTAATACAATGCGAAAGTGTGCAACTCTGCAGTTCCTCGAATGGCCGCTTCAGGCTGAATGCAAAAGATCATACTGTATACCCATAGACTGCCATATTATAATGTCGGACTTAAAAGCAAAAATACCTGTTTACAGCCTGGTTCAAAAAACATTGGTCAAAGTTGGTCAATAGTCATTCCCATTAACACCCATTTATGACAACTGTACGGAGGATGATTTATTTATAACTCATCATATTATCCATACATGTATCTTATTATAATGGATAGGGGGAAGTTAGGTTCTGCAAAATTGCCGACGGCCAGAGCCAATGCAGTCTTCAAACACATTATTGAAAAAAGCTATTGGTGACGTCCCAGAGAGTTTGTCCATTCTATGGTCAAGATCCTAGACTTAACAGGGAAGGTATTTAGACTGATATGCACAATGACCAACCACATAACTCAATGACAAAGTCAGATATTAAATGTACACTGATTAATGAACTGGAAAACTAAGTCTGGCTGTTTGCAGGCCTTGTACATCTGTTAAATAAGAAGGCTACAATTATAAATTGTTTCGATATAAAAAAAGAGAACAAGCCTAAGCTACAAAGCTATAAATGCACGAAGAGAGAGAGAAAAAATAATAAAAATATCGTAATAAACCGTGAATCTGGTATGTCTACTATTGAGTCAAAGGTGGCAGCATGGTACCATACCATAAAGTTACTTTACTGGTACAGTGAAGTAGCTAGATAAACTCCTGTAAACCTGGGGTAAATTCAAGGAAACCAAAGGAATGCCTTTATACGTCCATATGGTTGTGTGTGAACAGTTGGTTCCCATTCAATCAAGAACAGAAGAAAGAAGCATTCAATCTAGTTAAATTGCACTTGCACGGGACCAGAGTCCCAGACCTATTTGTCCTGGCCAGTGAGTGAAATCTTCCCTTGCTGAACAACTGTGGTACACAATCTGCGGCAGAGCGTTGTCACTGCCAGTCCAGATCAAATGCAGACCGTAACTCACGTCCACAGAGAGAGTGGAGGTGCAAATAAAGGTATGTCTTTGGTTAAAATGTGATTCCTTTTTTTTCATCCACACTCGCCACGTTTGAACGCACATGCTCATCTTCTGCCTGAATGAAAATACAATGCTTGCCTTTATGTATACAACAAAGCACATACTCACATAGAAATGCATTTAGGACTACCTCAAATTCTCTCCAGCCTGTTTCCTCAACCACTATATAGTCATTATAAATACTATTTTTCTGTAAACTGATGTTGCTATGACATCTATTTACAATATAAAATATGTATCCTGGTCATTGTACAGTACACATTTCCATTCTGTATGGGAAATATGTGAATAGATGCCACCATTACAACAGGCAATAGTCCAGAAAGGTTAGAGTCACACACATTCCACTCTCTATTCTAGAGCTCACCTAACATCTACATGGGCACGATGCCAGAGCCAAGTGTCTACAGAGGTCCATTCTGAGGTCAATACTACAACACTGTAAACGAATGATCCAGTAAATTCCTCCAGTCGTTCCCTTCCACCTTCCCCTCCACCTCCTCTTCCCCTGCCCTCTGTCTCCTGTGCTCCCAACCCCTGCTGTGAATGTGCAGGAATGAGAAACAACCAAGAGCCGACAGCACGCAAAGCTGACTAAAGCCCCCACCGATAAACAAGGAGAGGATTGTTGGAGACAAAGAAAACTTTCCTATTATTGCAGTCTTTACCCTGTTTCTTGGTCTAGTCATTTCCCTGTTGTGGCTTTGCCATTAGACCGCCTTGAGATCTAATTGCCAAGTGCACCCCCTTTTCAAAAAGCCATTCAGATAGCTCAAAGAAGTATGCTTGGCGGGGCTGCATCTGTAGTACTGGATAGTAAACGAGCAATACAATTAAAATTGCTTTACTCTTTTTTTCAAAAAGCACACAAGCTGACAGCCTGCTTCTCTGGGTCATAGAGTACAACTTATAGTACAAAATCCATAGAATCCATATGAGCCACGGCATTTAATTTGTAATAACATGGGCTACATTCATTTGAACATATCTGTTTTGTTTCATAATTCTGAATGGAAAGTTCCCAGAATAAACGATTAACATTGTAAACTTCTGAAGTATATTCCACTAATGCATAGCCTAAATACATTATACATTAATTGTCTACTGTAAAACAACACATTAGGCCTAATAACTGTTCTTAATTAGAAAATTGAAACAGAATAGCCTACGTTGTTTAAAATCTTATTAAATTCTGAAATGTAATCATCAAAACATTGTCATCTTTTACATATTGTTGTGCATGTAAATTATGAGTTATGTTTCTAAGCATTGCCAGTGTGTGTATCATAGAACAATGTCAGGGTCTTATAAGTGGCCAATGGTGCGCTGCTTCATAAAGTAGCACATCATTTGATGGCGGCATTAAATCATTTGGTGTCCAACTTTACAACACTGATGTAATGTTACCATTGCTTAAAGAGTCTCATGCTATGGATTTAGACAACAAGATCAAATGTGTAAGATATTTATCAGCAGGGACAGGTGAGTCTGTTGTCTATAGCTATGACATGTCCCTTAACAATAGCTACAAGGGAAGAATACATCAAGGCTAACCTCAAACATATCGGTGCACACTATAGGTGCAATTGCCTAGATAGGAATCCCAGTACAGGAGTGGGCTCTCCATCTCTGACTGTCTTGATAAGGCAGCAGTAGAGCCACAGTGTTCAGTGCTATCCTCTTTATATTGATTGAGGATAACGAATAGGTCTCCTGGGATGCAAGTGAGCACTCAATCATGTCGTTGACAAACATGAATGAATGGAATTCAGAAGATCCAATAAAGAAGTGGTGGCTGCTATAGCAGTGGGTAGAGGTGGAGCCATCAATCTCATCTTAGGACATGTTCTCAGGACAAAAGTGCTCATAAGAATAATGGGACCAACATTTATTAGTGACGGGATGATAAATACAGCAGTTGATACTACCATTCTTTCAAAGTCCAAAGGTCTACTTTTATCAGGCAGCATCATTGATACTGTACATGTGCAAGATAGACCCCACATTAGGTACATTGTTGTCATCAGGTTCTGGTCCCAGTCAAGCCCATTACCCAAGTATCTTAAAGGCAGGGTTAGTCCATCTCGAGAACGTTTGCTGAGCTCAAATCGAGCTCACATGAACACACAATGCCTGAGGAGCTATGCCCCACACATTGAAATTCATTGCAAATCTAAGGGCACCGATTTTGTGTGCGGCGTTTGCCACATAACAGCTTTTATTTTTCAGCACGCACAGAGAATGATTTATAATCTTGCGAAATGCGAGGAGATATTGGTGAATTTGATTATCTTATGATATAGCTTATAATAGCTGACTATACCTTTAACCTTTGGCCTCTGATCAATGACTTGAATAGGAAACTGAATAATATACTGAAGTGAATGATAATATTTAATTTACAATCTTCCACAATTTTATTCAGATAACATTGACTGAATAAGTTTTAGTGTTTTACTGATAAACTCAAAAAGGTATTATTTGCAGAGACACTATGAAGCCTAGCCTAAGCACTTTATGTGTTACAGTACAAATGACTGAATGTCTGAATGTAACATAATAGTTCTAAGTAGAAACGTAGCTACTTGAAACATTGTTGGAGACAGGGTATGGTAACTTTTCAATTTCTAAAGTACACATAGCCTACATTTATGGGTTTAAAATCAATTTACACACTGATAACATTTAATAACATAGAATGATGTAAATAAGTAAATATTTCTGTCACTCAAATCCCCCAAGTTCTGCTCATCTTTCAAAATGACACATTTGACAGAAAACATTTAAGTCTACATACAAATCTACTGAATCATTGGCCATGTCAGTTACAAATAATCTTGTAACTTCAACAACAAAATCACAATAGACCCCCAGTGCAGACGCGACAGCAGCCGACATGACTGTCCTCTGTCCATCATCTTGCGGTGACTAACATGGAGTATGATAAAACTACTTATATTCTCAGCTTAAACATCAGAAAACACATTTGCTCCTGCAAATCCTTAATATCGCAATCTACAAAACGTTTTTATTTCTTGCGCGTTTAAAATCTGCTAGACATGTTGTCTATCAGATTTAAATTCGTTATCCCAGCTCACTTGCGTTACACCCGATAGTACAATAATTTAAAGAAACTGACGCGTCAATCTGAAAGCATGTATCGCGCTATCATATCTGCATGCTGGAAAGCCGAATATCAAGCTTCCGTCCTTATCGCCTAAAATGAAACAGTCAACTTTTAAGCTTTGCAGTCCGCTGAGCAAAACCCCCATGCATGCCGCTGGGTCTGGCAGCGTCTACCCTTCCTGCTGCAGCTCCGTGACTGCCCCGGACGCACATGAACTTCCCTTCCCCCATAAATAAACTTACTTTTCTCTGGCTTGGCTGTCGGACGGCACGTTGCTACTCTTGCCTTTGGCGTACATGCTTGCAGAGAGCTCCGATTGTCACGCACCTGTCAACCCATCACAACCTCCCTGGGCACAGCCCCGTCACCATGGTGACACAAGCAACGTCGTCTCCCATTGGATGTCCTGCTGTTCAGGGCCGCCCATTTGCCATGGTAACCAAAAGTGACAGTTAACAGACCACGCCTTTTTTATAACAACCTCCCCCTCATACCTTCTATCTCTCTCTCCCCCCTGCGCTCTCACTCACCCTCCCCGATTCCTTACTCTCTCTACCTAGCTGGAAAGGCGCGTTGCTTGCGATTCTCCTGACATGCAGACAGACATCCACTGCTGGACACGCACACACGCACACACACGCACACACACCTACGCGCACACACACACACACACACACACACACACACACATCCTCACTCCCTCCCTCAATTCTCTCTCAGTGCAAGGGGGATTTGAAACCGTCCAACCAGGATTTTAAACAACTGGCTTTGGCTGTTCCTTTTATAGACAATCACACCCTCTACCGACATACTGTTAGCGCAGTGCGCTACAACTTTTGCAATTATTAGCTATTCCTGTTTATTGACAAATAAAGCTTGTTGAAGGCAATTAAACAATGAATGCACTTTTATATATGGCTGTATTGCTGAGATCAATCAGACTAATTTCACCTGTTATGCTAACCTATAGGCTAGGCTTACAGTAGAAAGGAGATCAAATTAACTGAAATATATAAAACTGTATTTATTTGGCCCTGCTGCATGTCTATGGCTAGCCGTGAATATGTCACATTAGAAGTGTAGAGGGTCTAACGTGAAGTATAGAGAGCTATTTGCAAAGGAGGCCTCCGTACACCAGGGGGAGGAAACAATTTAAAAGGCACTATTATCCAAGAAAGGAAGTACGTTGAACTACCAAACTAGTGTAGACCACAACATTGATGCAGGATCACCGGAGGATGCAACAACATACAGGCCTGTCAGACTCAGCACCAGAAGCCATGAGGTCAGGGGGAAACCTCAAGTATATCGAGCTCCATGGAGACTGAACCGAATAGGCCTGAACAGATTTACAAAGTTAACCCCAATGCAATTGAGGCTGATGCACCTCAAGATCTCCTGTGCTCGGTCAAAGAGGTGACCTACCTCGGCTGCTATGGTGGCTCCTGCTGGAAGACCATTCCAAGATGTTCATCACAGGGAAAGCCATATGGCTGCTCTAATGCAAGGTGAGATGACTGCACAAACTAGACGTGACGTATTGTTTTTAAATAGGGACTAGAACGTCTAATGGTGGGGGAATAATGAATCAAACTAACGGTGGAAGAGAACCTGCTCCAAAGATTGTCAAATATGGTATTGACAATAACATACTGTACAAGCAAATGAAGGCTTCATATTACTGTAAGTACATTCAAATCCTTAAATGGTCCAGCTCATCAGACAAAGCTGCAGAAATACCTCATATTAGGCTGTGTGAATACATGAATAGGCCTACACAAAAAGTCCTACTTACTGCATGAGTAGTTTTACTGCTGCTGCATATAGCCAACCAAAATAGAAGAGTTCTGGAAACGCAGCCATCAGCAGGTCTGCTTTACTTGAAGCTTTCTAAATCACCACCCAAGGATTTGTGATATGCAGCAGATCCCAAAGGCCTGCATTATTATGACCAAACTGAGTTACTTTTCCATCAGAATGATTGTAATATTAGTCCCAGACAGGACAACTTTGCAACGGAAATTGTCGCAGCAACACATCTCTTTAACATTTTCCGAGATAGATTTTAATTGACATAATAATTTGTATTAATTTATATTTAACAAACCAAGCAGAGAAAAAGAAAGAGAGATGTTGGTCTTGATTATCTAAAAACATCCAGTATGCAGTCTAATGTTTTGTTTTGTACATGCGTACGTGCGCGTGCGTGCGTGCGTGCGTGCGTGCGTGCGTGTGCGTGCGTGCGTGCGCGTGTCTGCCAAGAGGAAATGCTACGTCATGCTGCTGTCCAGCATGCACAGATGAGGGTTCACTCCACTGTCACTGTGTTCTTATCACAAAGATCCACTGGGAGCATGAAAACAGAGAGGCTGAGAGGCTGAGCACATCAACGTCTGCATCCAAATACACAGTGAGCGCGTGGCTGCGTATGTTTGTTGGGATGCCAGAGATGGCTGTTTGTGACTGCGTGCCTAGTCTGAGTCTATGTTGTATTCATGTTTGTGCATGTCCGCGCGTGTGTGTGTGTGTGCGCGCATGCATGTGTGTGTGTCTGTGCTACCAAGGGCACAACACATGGGCAGCAGTGTTTATGATTACGCAATGCTCCGGCGATGTGACCTAGTTGGAATGAATGTACGCCTCATGCTCTCGCTCTCTTTCCCTCTTTCTGAATCTTTGTATGCCAATCCTCCCTCTTCTATCC
The DNA here is from genome assembly GCA_027564635.1 of Typhlichthys eigenmanni. Taxonomy (NCBI): domain Eukaryota; kingdom Metazoa; phylum Chordata; class Actinopteri; order Percopsiformes; family Amblyopsidae; genus Typhlichthys; species Typhlichthys eigenmanni. The sequence continues at coordinate 1,852,502 of JAODUK010000024.1, forward strand.
ATCCATATCTGTGCTTTGCTAATCTACTACACTTCTGTTCTTCCATCTCTGTTTCTCTCTCCCTCTACCTGCTTTCCATCTGACTATCTATTTATCTATGTATCTATCTATCTATCACTCATTCCCTCTCTCTCTGTGTGTCCTCACTCCACTCCCGTACTCCATTGCCTGACAACATCACCCCTCCCCTTCCTTCATGTGCCAAATAAGCCTCCTTGCTCCTCCTCCCCTTCATAGAGAGGCGGAGGTTCTATTTCAGACGAGCAGAACTTTTGGTTTTGGGATGAATCCCCTGGGGTCGATCACCATGACAACCGCTCACAGGCGACAACCGTGTGTTTCAGAAGAGGGAGAAGGAAAGAGGAGGTAGGGAGGGAGTCAGGTCATGCATGAGGAGGACAAACACTAAGTCTGTTGCCTTATGGGACTAATGTACGCCAGGGCTTCTCAGCATATAAGGCCAACACACCCTGGGCGTATAGGGGAGTCACAAGGTCAGCTAAACAGTTGATCATTTCTGTTTTGTATCTAACACAATACACGTTTACACTATTAGATTTCTGGATATATGTGTGTGTGTGTGTATATATATATATATATATATATATGTGTGTGTATATATATATACATACATATATGTGTGTGTAT
>JAODUK010000024.1:1853249-1914211 GCA_027564635.1 Typhlichthys eigenmanni
AGAGAGAGAGAGAGAGAGAGAGAGAGAGAGAGAGAGAGAGAGAGAGAGAAACCCCAGAAGGAAGACACTGGAGACTGGCAGTCTAAACTACAAAAACAGGCCCACAGAATGAGCTCCACTATTGCACACACCAGCTTCCCTTAAAACCATATAGCGTTCAGCTTTCTGTGACATTTGCTACTACAGTCAACCTCCCAACGCACATTCATTTGTGTTAAATGCGATAACGTTTAAATGTGTGATGTCAAATTCCTCCTGTTCCCCCCCCCCACCATATCCCCCCAGAAGGCATCATGTTCCGGGGCTAGGGCCGTGTGTAAGAGGGCCACAGATGGCTGTGCGACTGTAGTGTGTCTGAAGAGCGAAATGGCATCACTGTGTCCGTTGGCTGGGAAGTACTGAGGGGCTTTTTCTGACCTCTAATTGCTCCAAGCTGTGTCCCCTCAAAGGCTCACACACACATTTACATGTGCACTTTAGTGGAACTGGTTGGTTTCAAACTAATATTCACTACTATTTACTATGAATATATATTCTCCAATTGTATCTATTCTCCCTTATGTCAAAGGTTTAAATGATATCTAAACAAAAGCAGTTATTCAAAAATATACATTATAATGAAATATTTATTTAGGAAAAGGAGAGAGAGAAACTTCCCATAGTAAATGTTTGCTGATGTATATTGTAAGTGCAGAAAAGTCTTTGTTTTTTTCTTTTTCCATATAAAATCCATGTCATATTTTCAATGTATAAAAGTTACACAAGGCAAGTTTTTCAGTGATATGAAACGCGACTCGCCGAACCAAACCAGTCTATCCTAAATAAAACATTCTAGTGTTTTTTTTAGCTAATTTTCACCTACAATTCGTGCAATAATACTTCTAAACTAAAACTAGGCCTATGTAATATGTTTGTGACTATATTGTGTACCTGTAGTGGCAACCTTTGGATTTACAAATATCTTAAACTAGAAAAAAAATAAAAAAAATAATAATAATAATAAAAAAAGACGGTTTTTTACAAGTGTGCTTACACAAAGAGATATAAAAGCCAAACAGTTCACTATTATTTATGAAACTCAGAGAAGCAACCCCCTCTGCATAGGTGCACGTTGCATATCTTGCAGCCAAACACACTCTCGTGCCGCAGGCCCTTGTTGGTGCAGTTCCTGCATCGGCGCGAGCGCTCCGACATGCGCTCCAGCCTGTGTCCGTACTCAATGGGAGAGTCGGCATGCCTCTTGCGGGCCGCGCGCTCCATGCCCCGTGCCCCCTGGTAGTCCCCGATCAGCTGCTGGGCCAGGCGCACACGGAAGTGCCGCTGGGTGAACTGCTTGCCCGCCAGGCCGGCCGGGGGAGAGCCCCCGCGGCTCTCCCGCGCGATGACGTAGGCGTTGACGATGCACAGGTTGACGTAGAACCACAGGAAGTAGCGCCACCAGCGCTTGCAGGGCCGGCCCACCTGGTAGCACTCCCTGAGCTGGTCGCACAGGTCCACGCCCCGCATGTTCTCCTGATACAGCAGCAGGGGCAGGGGCCGCGGCACGCCCATGGCCAGGCCGCTGGCCCCTACCTCCGCCTCCGCTCCCTCCCCATCCGCCTCGCCGGCTGCCTCCCGCGGCTGCCTCCCGCCGCCGATACCCACGATCCCCGGGGCCGAGTTGGTGGACAGGCAGCTCACCACCTTGACGTCCCGTGTCACCGTGGCCACCAAGTTGCCGCGCTGGCACTGGTAGAACTCGCCCGGGGACAACTTGCCCACGTTGCGCGGGCGCAGCACCTCCGGGTAGCCCCTGCGTGCGGGCTGGGTGGGGCCGCAGGCGTACAGCCCCTCCCTTAGCAGCCTCTGGAGCAGAGGCACGGAGGTGAAGAAGCTGTCCATGAAGAGGTGGTGGTACTGGCCCTCCAGGCCCCGCACCAGGGACGTCACCACCCGGTAGCCCAGGGAGGCGGCTGCCACGTCCTCGCTGGGCTTGGCCACGTAGATGCGGGCGCGGTGGCAGTAGCCCGAGCGTGAGTCGCACAGCATCCAGACGGTCAGGCCCTTCTTGACGGGCCTGGAGGGCATGTACTGCGTGGGGAAGAAACGGCCCTTGGCGGCAATGGCGCACTTGTCGATGGTCAAGCAGCGATTTGGCATGTAGGCGTCCCACATGGTGTTCTCCACCACGTCCAGGAGTGGCCGGATCTTGAAGAGGCCATCGTAGCCGCGCTCCCCACGCACGGGCTCCGACTCGCGGTCGCACAGCTGCAGGTACTGGGTGAGCTTCTCAAAGCGCCTGGCTGTCATTGTTTTCTTAAAGCCCGCATTGCCAATGAAAATATCACTGGCCCAGTACATGCCCGAATCTGGAAGCTGGTTGATGCCCATCAAAATGTTCAGTCCCACATACGCTTTCATCTCTCTGAGATCAGTAGGATGCCAGTGGGGGTCTGATTTACCGCTCCTTCTTTGCCGATAGAGGGCGTAATTGTTTGTTTGTTCTACCATGTGTTCAAAAAGAGAATCTGGGAAGAGTATCCGGAAATAGTCACGGGTATCAGCATCGTCCCCCAGCGAATGCTGAGGGCCACTAATAGCAGAGAATGGCTCGATTGAAATTACCTGGTCAGGTTCACCCCAGAAGTCTGGAGAAGTGCAGTCCTCGTTCAAGTCGTCATCAAAGCTGAAAAAACTCGTGCGCTCCTCCTCCTCCAAATCGGAGAAATCAATATCCGAGTCGTTTGAGGTGGTATCAGAGCAGTTATTGGAGGTAGAATAATAACAGTCCTCTGCGTACTCTTCCTCCTCGTGTTTGATTCCGTTACCGGTCACCAAAATAATGTTGCAGCCGCCTTCAGCAATGAAGCTGGTCGCGTCTGCAGTCTCTGCCGCGGCGGCTGTGCTCGTGGATCCATTCTCCCCCTCACCGTCATCTCTCTGTACTTCGTCTTCTTCCTCGTCCGAGTCTGGCTTTCTGTAAGGAATTTCGAACCACTTTACATCGGCCGAAAGATTAAGCGGAGACTCTTGACTGTCACACGCCGTGGTAGTTTCTGTGTCCGCGCTAGTTTCCAAAATAGTAAAAAGCTCTCTCCTTTTTCTTGCCGTCGCCATGTCGGGGTATTAAAGTGTCCCTGCATGAGTCTTTTATTTATTTTCCAACATAGAAAAAAATCTCAGAAACCGGTCATTTCAGATTAACTGTTATGCACTTACGGCCACCTTCGCCAAACTTGCTGGTCGTCACAACCTATGCGGTTCCTATAAGCTTGATTCTCATTGTTTCCGCTCCTGCTTTTCTACGCTTTGTAGCGCAGTGTGGCCGCAGACGTCAGAAGCTGCATGCATGTCCTGCTTTGTAGGGCGTTTTGCGACTGCAGCTGGTGGGTTGCTAGTTCGCTAGGCTGGCAGATGGCTGCTTGCTGTTCTAATGCCCGCTGGCATTCGCCACTATCAATAGCCGGATACACATCTCCGAGGCCACAGAGCAATATAAAAAACAAACTATCATCAAATATATTTAGGTTATGTAAATATTATACTTCTAGTCGAAATATTTTTGGAGTGTGTAAACTTTTAATTAACGTGACCTGCTATGGTTGTATAGGTTACAGTAAACAGTCTACCGATTTAACACAACGTTCTGTTGTTAAAATCGACGTTTTGTTTACAGGCCTAGGTATTGTCAACTGCATAACATAGGCTGTGCAAATAGACAAAAAGATGTAATCGCAATAATGAATTCACCCACATTATGAACGCCATTCATTCGTCTGCTGGGCAGACTGCACTATGAACTCGACAGAGAAGTAGCTTGTTCATTCATAAACATGCTTCTTTCCTCTGACAGGTTCCTACATGAATCTGAAGCCCCATAGGCTATTGTAGAATTAGGGACCTCCCTCTATTCTATGAATGTGGGCAGATCCTCTTATGTTTTACTCCAGAACTGAAGTTGGGGTGTGTTGCTGATCTTACAGACTGATTAGGCCTCGAATGCGTAGCCCTTTTCTATCCTTTAGCCTGGTTTTGTTTTGTAATGATTGGTGACCTGCAACTGACTTGTTATTGTTTTATTGCAATAGCACTTGAATCATATCAATGCATCAATGACCCTGTTGTAGCCCTTAATTACATTATAAAGCCATTAGACCAGTGTCATTAGCAGTTTATTTCTGTGTTAGTGGTCAAATGAATAGCCTCACTACATGTCAAGTATAATTCATATTGTAACCTGCCTCAGGTGTAAGGCCATTGTAGTGAAGCAACATTTGATATTCAAATCATTTAACGTGGCTTTTCTTTTCAAATGGAAAACAAAGGACTGGGATATTGTGTTATGTATCATCAAACATCTACATATATATATACACACTGTACATATATAGCCTATATGACAGTGTATTTATACAGAGGAGGGCTGCAAACAGGCCACAGAATCCTGCAGTAGGTCTTTGTGCCTGACCTGAAACATTGGTCACGGACTCCCTTGCTGGCTTGGGAGGCGGTGGCTAGTTAAATCACGTCGTCTGTCGTCTTGTAAGGGGGATGGGCTGCAGGAAAAGGGTCCTTCCGAATTCTTCTGGCCGCGGCCTGAGCCTACATGGCTGGCTGAGCAGTGGCTTAGTGCCTCTGGGCTCTGCCGTAGAGGCGCGATTTATGTGTCCTTCCTCACAAGCTTATTGCACAGATTCTACTTGTCTGGCGGTATCATATTGCTTCTGGGAGACTAGAGGCCCTATTGCTCGCCTTATCTGCAGAGAAGGGAGTCGTGGGGATGGTGCTAGCAGCGTGTAGTGGGAACCAGTATGTTAGAAAATGGTGGAAAAATGAGGGAGTCTGAACCTCCTGTGCTTTAAGATATCCAGCCCAAAAATAGAAGTAATGGGGGGGAAGAAAAAATGCTTCACTCCAGCGTTTCCAGGCCCCTGGAGCAGAGTGCTGCAGCAGACCCCTCAGAGACACCCGCGGTGGGGTGGAGAGACGCCGACCAATGGGGGCTCAGACGCTCTGTGTGTGTGTGTGTGTGTGCGTGTGTGTGTGTGTGTGTGTGTGTGTGTGTGCGCCTGTGCGGCTAACTCAGCCTCTGCACAGCTCAGATTCTTCTCTCATGGATGAGTTCAGAGCCCTGTGTGTGTTTGTGTGTGTGTGAGTGTGTGCGTGCGTGCATCTGTCGGCATGTGAGCAAATGGTGCAACCACTGCAGCCACTGCTAAAGACAGAGCAGTGCTCTCAATGTTTTTACTGCTGGTAAGCACGGGCCGGCTCGTTGTGATGGTTGTCCGTGTTTTCACTGGAAGTTGTTTCTCGAGAATAGCAAAATAAGTTATTTTTGTTTTATGAAACATCACTTTCATACATTTTGGCTTATTACATGTAATATGAGTAGGATGTTCTAACCATACATTTTTATTGTAACTGATATGCCAAATAAATCTCAGGTATTCCTATATTTTACCACATTTTCTAAATTGTGTACTCCGTTTATGTAGGAAACTACAAATCAAACTGCAAATCAGAACATGTGCTGTTTGTTGTCATTATATTCCAATTAAATCCGTGTTTTTATTTTAAAAAAAAATTTAGATTCTGTGCCAGTACCAGTCAGTAGTCCATTATTGAATCGGACCATATTCTGTGCGTTCTCAGAACTCTTAGCTAATAAAGGTGAGGTGTCATCTTGACCTTGTTTAACATTTGCCGTGGTTGCACTGTCCCTATGGACAGAGACGACACACTGCCCTCTTGTGGTGATTATAAAACAATGACCACACATTACAAATCGAACGAACAACATCGACATAACAGATTACATGTATTCAAATTGAGACCACGTGCATTGTCTTAAACTTCAAATAATTTAAACCTGTAAAAGTTAAATAATTTTAGAGCTATACTTTCTGAAACATTTGTTACTGATTTGGAAATATAATTACTAAAAAATAAACATGTAAATACATTTAATTGTACCTATTTGACACAATACAATGTTTATGTTCTGTTCATATAAATTGTATTTGCTTTACTTCAACAGGTCTGTAAACAGCAGGCTGTTTGCTTCTACTGTACATATCTTTGATACGCCTATTTCAAAATGTTACCACTAGATGGTGCAATAATACAGGCTGGTTGGTGTGGGGAAGAGGTAGATGCAGATAATTTACAGTATAAGAAACCCGATTTGTAATGCTTTTTTGAGACCATAGTAGCAGTAGTTATTAATTATAGACTACTATAGTAGGCCTACTGTATTTATGACATATGGGGCAGAACAAGGACAGTGAAACTATTGAACTGTGTTTGAGTTTCTGGTCCTGGCTGTTAGGTATCTCATTTAGCCTATTGCAAACCATAATGTACCACCACACGTTTAAATGCTTTTATCTTTTAAAATTTCAAGTTGATGTTATTATGATACTTGTGACATCTTCAGCTACATGACAGGGACAGCATATGTAGACTTCTAACCAGGGCAAAGTTGTACTATACTGACTGGAGTGATTAGGTAAAACATACTCCAGCTCTGGCACGTGTGTCAGCTTCCATCTTGTGTACATTCAGGGCCCATTGGCTGTTTCCATTATTATAAGGTTGTTGTCTTCTTCTCTTGTGGGACTTTCTCCCATGCAACAGCAGTGAGAACTGGATTAAAAACAAAAACAAAAGGCTGCCATTGTCACTTCAAAAATGTGTTGGACACTGGCAAAACCACTATTGTCCAAATATTGTGTCAGTATAATGTTATTGCTTCTACACTAATGTGTGATGATGCAGGTATTTCTCATATGGAACACATTGGCTTTATATCTGTTAATGACCTATAACATACACAATGTGTATATAACACCAATATAAACTCCCCCTGTACTACAGTACATTGACGTACACATGAAGGCTGGCCTGCAATCCTCTTTTGTCAGTATGTATAAACACGACTTAATGAAAAGACAATCACTGGAAGATTATGGCCAATTTGGTTTCCATTAGCAATGTTAACACATCTCCTTCCCCTTCAGCTGGCTTGGAGCCACACTGCAATCGACCTCTCTCGTTTTTATTATCCTTGCAGAAGACTGATGTTCCAAACAGCTAGAGCTGATGCCAAACACCCAGATTGCATCAAAGAGAGAGAAAGAGAAAGGAAGACATTGAGGACCAAGAGAATGATCATATTTTCATAATATCAATATGAATTCTCAGATTAGTTTAGTCTCTCTGGCCTTTGGAATAAAATATATTTAGGCAGGCACACAGTCATTAAATTATTCAAGATAATACAATAATATTTAGCACTGATTAGGGTGAATTTGGTGCTTTATGTTCCAAGGTACATTGCACATTTGTTGTTCTGCATATGCAAGAATATAACTTCAGAGTTCCCACTGGTGGCTCTGGTCTAGGAAATATTATGTGGAAATGTCTTTGACCATTATTGTTGTCATATGACACATGTCCCAAAAACAGATTCCCACAGTGCGTCATGAAACACCACAAACATGGCAAGTTTGAGGTTTGTATTTTTCTGGTGTAGAGATGATTCAGGCTATTATGATCGGAACAGTTTGCAGACAGTAATAAAGAAAAATACTGTAAACTATGTATCTGTGATTCATTGTTATATAATTCATACCATACTTTGTAAACAGTGATGGGAAGCAGTACATGGTCTGTTGGACCTAAATATGATTTATCCATTGTGAAGTGTAGTTTAAACTCCAAGAAGAGTCCTGATCATTTGTTATTATCAATAAATCATATGTTTCAGTCTGTTTGTTTAAGAGGTCCCTAAGTTACAAGAACTGTTTACATGGTGCTTATAATTGGATCCAAATGGGTAGATTGGAATAAACGACATCTAATCAAAAGATTAATTGTGGCTTGCACAATTAGTTATTTACAAACAACAAATACATTCATTTCCTTTTTTTTAATCTCTCTTCCTTTGTAGCGTATAGAGTCACAGTTCCTTCAAACTGTCTTGGCATGTGAGCAACACTGATATATTTTCCAGTCAGACAATTAACATGCACAGCTTTGCATGGTTTATCATACATTTTATCTTCTAACCATCAATAGTATGGTAGATTGTCGAGACAAAGCTCACTGGGTGATTGTCTCAGCCCAAATGTCATGGGTATGATTCCAAACACCTATTCCTGCAAGATCCCTACCTCCTTTGTATGTGTAAATGTAAACACAGCAGGTTGATTTGGATGAAAGTGTCCACTATCTGATTGGTAAATTCAGTAAATTATCAATCAATAATACATAAAAAACTCCCATCATTTTTCAATGCATTGTTTATTCATTATACCCAAACTGAAACATTTTAATATGCACATATATTACAATATACTTTATATTACCAATGCACATTTAGGAGCGAATTTATATCAAGCAGATCCACATGCACACACACACACACACACACACACACACACACACTGTACTGTAGCAGGGAACAACTCCTCAACTAGCCAAATAGTGAGCATCACATTATGCATTGTGGATATTGTTTTGGTTCAGGCTTACTTATAATATTTAGGGAACTTATACTGATGAGTTGATATCTGCGAATTGTTAATCAGAACTTGTCTAACCAAAGTGACAAAATCGTTACACATAATACTGTATTCATTAATGGAACCGACATGCTTAAAGATGTTTGAAGCACTAAGAGCAATTATTTTAACGTTGATGGCTTTAGTTTGTAATTAGTATGATCTCTGTAAAATATATTATTCTATTATTTGTATTATTGATACATGACAGTAGTTATGACACAATATCATAAATCATAGGAAAAAAAAACGGATATTTGTAACATTTCAATTGCGTTCTGCCAACTCTTTGGCCCCATCATGATGCATTCCTGTAACCTTCCTGTGTGCCTGGGTGCTGACAGAAGGTAATAGGCACGTCTCTGCCTTGAAATCCCTACACTTCTGCTACAACATGCAACACCTCAGTCAGATAATGTCAGCATCCTAACATACCTACCCAGTGTAACCAAATTTATTATTTTACATGTTTCTTGTGTTTGTTTATGCATGCCTGTATTTACCTCCTTGTCTTCTGTTGGAACTGGTGACTGTCATGATAAGATAAAGCCTGAGTGGTTGCCAACACACCATCTTAACAATTACCCACATCCTTTCAGATACACCTTGGTTTTACAATTACATCTAATACCTAAATATTGTGTGCAGTGTGATGGCTACATGTAGACGGTGGTCTTGTACTGCATTATTTGAACTAAATGCTAATTAATTTTGTGCAAAGTCCTAATGGGATTTGGTTGCTTGGCAACGCCAGGCACGAACTTTCAGGCTCCATGGAAAAATGGATATGGAAAATGGATGGATCCAAATAGCAGAGCAATGACCAGTCACAGCTGTGCTGCTTAACATTGACCTACTGTAACCATCAAAGTATCAGAGAGAAGATGCTCGTGAGCCTACTGTTCTCTCTCTAAGCAGTTTATTCTTTGTGCCGAGAGTAAATCAATAGGTCTTCCTGACGCAAACATCCTGTTAATGCTACCCCCCCGCGCTAGGGCAGCTGAGAAAGGAAGTTACGCCATATGGACCTTGTTACTGTCCTACAGGCCTGATGCACACTTTATGTCACTGTTTTAAGGGGAGAGCATGTCAGAGAGACCCTATCAGCTACAATCATCTCACAAGTGACTTGCTATTAAATGTGTGAAGACATGCCCCAGACTTGAAGGATTGTGGTTTTCATGTTGGGTTTCCTTCCTTGTTGCTTTCCTTATGCTAAACCTCTTAACTTTACTGGACATTAAATAAAACTTGATCCATGTGGGGAATAACAGGATACTATACATAAAGGGATATCAATAAAAGTGTAATTGCAACGTAAAATAGTTTTTTTGAGCTGTAAATGAAGTAACATGATCGATCTGTGGTGAGACAATGAGTCAATTCTAGTGTTAATATGACAAAATTCCCGTTTTTACAAAAATCTGCATTTTATGGGCTATTTATGTTTACTATTTATGTCAGAAAACTTAAAGGTAAACAAATTGGGTTAAACTCAATCTCATTTTTTGTCTTTGTGGCATGATTATTTCCAGTTATTATTAATGAGGTTAGAAAATTAAGTAGGTCTAAATGCAAATGAGCCACTATTTATTTAAAATGGGCAAATCAGGCAAGGATTTTTAAGGCATTAAGTAATTTCACATTAATCAAATAACAATGTCTATAAACAATGACAATGTCACTTTATAATATTTAGCTGCAAACTCTTTTAGTGGTTGCTGCCATGAGAGGGCATCCCCAAGGCATGGTAAAATAAATGTTCTACAATAATAAATTATCCAGACATGTACAAACTCAGATTCCAATACACTGTAGTGCAGGCGTTCCCAAACTTATCTGTGCCAGCACCCACCTAGAAAGAACAAATCTATTTAGAGACCCACCAAGTACCGGTAAAACCTATCCATTCGAGCTAATGTTATACCTGTGTGTGTGCCAAATATGTTTGAGCAGAGCGCTTCAGAATCTATGGTGTGCATGCGGCTAAATCCAATCAGGAACAAGTAGGCTTAATTTGCCACAACCTTCCTCATGACCAATGAGTGTAACAACACGATAGTAAAGCGCTGAAGCCTTTCATTGATATTCTTCATTCATTCAGTGACCGCTTGCAATTTTCTTAACCCACTCACTCCCACTCAGTGACCCACCTGTGGGTCGCGACCCATAGTTTGAAAACCTGCTGCTGTAGTGTACTGTTTCCAACATAAGGGGAATGAAGTGTCTGCTGTGTGAGCGACTCTTAGTGAAAACAACTAGCCCAGCCCAGTCAGACATGGGGTTTTCCTTTCAGCGCAGGCATATCGAACACCTGCATTGAGGACATACAGCAAATCAAAGGCTAAATATTTCAACAAATGCAACAGATATTTGTTGCCGTTGTTGCAAGGCTTGTCTTCTCCTTTGTTTCTGTTTAGGTGGCTACGCCCTCTGTTGGCTGACCACAAGAGACAAATCTGTGTTGTTGTCCTTATTCAGACCATTGATGCCATTGCTGTTTCTTCTGGATCACATTGACCAAAAAACATTTGATTACAAGAAGGCCATTTAAAAAAAAAACAGTTGTGGCACATCGCCTAAATCACTACCATGCCTGGAGTTTATGAAAAGGCCTTTGGGACATTTAGTCAAGAACAAATTTGCTGGAGATTTCCCTCCTAAATCAGTTTATTGTAAACCACATTATCGTCGTGTCACATACCAGTCACACCCAAGGATTGCAAGAAATTAATGGTGGTTGGGAGACTCAACTTCGCAATTAAGTTGAACAATCAAAACATGCAATGTCCATAACGATGTACTATTTCAGCTAATCACTGTTAGATAATGGATTCGCTAAAGAGTCTCATTCATCATGTTAAAAAAGGCAGTAACCACAGTAGGAACAGCTAAGCCTTTTTGTTTGATGGTGACAAACTAAGGTGTTTGGGAGTTTAGGCTTCAAGCCGAAGAAAAATAATTAAGTGTGTGTGGCGTGACCCTTATGCGAGTGGTTGATGTGACCACTGAGTCAACGAAGAACGTCTGTCTGGTTTATTTGTCCTGAGGAAAGAAGTCAGCCACCACAAAGATGGCAGGAGGAGTATGATGTTGAAAATTATGGAAGAAAATAAATACTACTTCTGGTTTGGACAACAATTTATGGGGTCAGTTGGTAGGCATGTGTTGATTAACCACCTGACATAACAATGTTATATCTAAGTATACTTTTTTCAATTAATAAGCAATTTAACTTAATGAAACTGCCAAAGTATGCTTGATATTTGCAGGGTCCTTTGTATGGATAGAAGACTGGGGATTTTCAAACATGAGCACCTGATCAAGATAAGATGAATATTAGGCACCAGCACAAAGTGGTGGTGCCTAATTTTATACTATACATACGGTAATAAATAAACTACTATGAGCTAATAAATTAGTGATACTGCAGTCTGTATTTACAGCCATGGTAATTTACATTATTGTTTTGTTTTACTACTCATATATATTTACAGCATAGTCCTTTATTAAAGCCAATTATATTTTTTACTTGTACACCAGTGTTGTATATTAAATCAAGAACCACATGATGAAAGCTGAAATGCTATTGTGCTTCTTCAAAAACACAGCATGGATATAATCAGGACATGAAACACATGGGCTAGGGTCTCGCTTATCAGACCCTACCCCACTACTCAGATTAATCAATGGAAGTTTGATTCATTCTTGTATAAGTAAACTCCACATATGACACAAACTCCACATATGACAAACTATCAGCAAGTGCTGCCAAGTTATCTACAGGTATTTCACACAATATCTTTCACGTCAGTTGGGCATTAATATGTTGGGGACAAATTGTGATGTCATTGTTTCGCGCTACAATTGTTTTTTTTATGTTTGTTGTTTTCTGTGGGTCAGCAGCAACCCCACGGAGTTGTGGGATATATTTCCACACAAATCACAGTCAAAACGGTTGGCTTTTTGCCTATTAGCAACACCTGTGATCACTGGCATGCACTTGACCTGTGGCCAGTCTGGAACATCTTCTACCAGCTGATTTTAGGGGTGCTAGTACTGTCGCAAACTTCAAAAGCAAAACGTATCATAATTTAGCTAGCAGCTATGTTCCCCTATGCGTAGGGGCCTAAATGGTATGCAATGTGCTCTTTCAACTGCTTCTTGTGTATCTGTCCTTTACTTCCTTGTCCCTGAGTATGATGCACGGTGGAGATGTTGTGTGTGTGGATGTGTCATCAAGGGGAGATGCTTCCATAGTCCTGGACAATGTGTGGAAGGCGGTGGCTGGCTTTCCTGCAGCCCTGTTTCCTGCCAAGGGGGTAGTGTGGAGTGGTAAACCCAAGGGATGGTGAGCAGACTTGGTTATTGCAAATTCTTGTTGCCCTATTGACACCCATTGCATCCTAACCATCCTGGAAAGGTGGATTCCTCCCTCTGTAGTCCCTTCCCAGGGTCTCTTCCTTTTTTACACGTTTTTTACAGGAGGTTTTCCTTGCCCGGGGGAAGGAGGAGGTTACGGAGGTGTTGTGCGTTTACATGTTAAATTTGGACTTGCAAGGCCCTTTGAGACTGTAATGTGATTAAGGGCTACAGTATAAAGAACATTGACATGACTTGAATATACAGTATAAGCATCTGACTGTTTGATGATTGTTCCTCTTGGCATGTGTACATTGTTCAGATAAGCTTCAATTATGCAGGGACGTGGCAGTGAGGTCTCCTGATGTGTTCTTATGTACCACCCCAAAATGACTGTATACTACTTTTTAAGGATTATAATTGAGCAGAAACTATACTGTAAGAACACTGAACCGCTTGTGGTGCAACTGTGGTGTATACTAATATATATACATATATATGTAGCTTTATACCATGAACATTTTACCATTCAAACAAATCAATGATAGGAAATGTTCAATCTGATTATCCATCCATCCATATAGATGGATAGATGTAACCTCCTATTTTTTAAATTCTTTTTATTCTTTAAAATGGACAAAAACATTATTAAGAAAGACAGTATGAACAAAATATAAACGATACCAGGAGGGAGGGAGCATTTTAATTAAAATATAAATCATTAAAGTTTGCCAGTCTACATAGAACAACATATCAGGGTCAGCTGTTCAACATTTCAATACAAAGCCTGGCTGTAAGGGACGTATTTGACCCACATTGTCCATAACATAATAAAGGTATTCTTCTGATCAAGCAATCTCTTATACTGTATCTGGCAATGTGTTTGTGTAACTATGTACATTATATGTGCTTACTATGTGCTTACTTGAGGCATGCGAATGTGCAATATGCCTGCCTCTCATTAAATAGCACTCCAGTTTCTTAGGCAACAGCCCACTGTGAGTAAAAGTAAGGAAAGTAACGGTTTACCTCTTTGCTATTAGTCAGTTACAACTGTCTATAATCAGCTGACTTACTCCACTCCACTACACAGGGTTAGTCTGTTGTGTTGTGTTGTCCATCTAAAGGAGTTTCTAATGCGTTTCTAACAGCCAAATAATGAAAGAGAGAGAGGAGGAGGGAGGGTGGGGGGGGGGGGGGGGGGATGGAGAAACTGAAGCTCTCTATGATAATATCTTTCCTGTTCTGTTAGATCAACTATTAGAAAATTAAGCACTGGTGGTATTTAGCACATGATCAATTGTTTTGAGGATTGAATGATATGTTGGAAATAGCCCTGATGACATCTTGTTGTTTCTATTCAAACAGAATGCTGTTTGCTTATGATTACTGGACCTATTCAGCTATTCACACATACTCATTGTTTTGGATAAAGCACCTATGCTGTAAATGCAATGTGTCATTCCCACCCAGTCACAGGTCATCACTGTGCTGGACCTACAGTATATGTTCATCTTACCAGAACTCATAGAGTAACTCACTACTATATATTATATTTGTACAGTACAGCTAGAGTGTGTGGATGCAACATGTTACTGGATGGTGGATCCTGCAAAGGGGGCTCAGAGACAGGAGTCTTTAAAATTGCTTTACTGAAATCGTTCGCTAACAGAAGTACAAGGCAGAGGTACAAGAGGGCTTTGGCAGGAAAATAAGGGAGGCAGTATGGGCAACTAGAACTACAGAGAATAACGAAACACCCAGCAACCAACTAATGCAACACAAGGTTAATTTAATACAGGGGAGTACAGGTGAAAACAACGCAATCATTGACAAAAAGCAACAGGAGAAAACCAGGACTGGAATAAAAACATGGAACAGGTAAAACACAGACTGGGACTAAGAACACATAGACAAGATTACCTGGGAAGGATCTTATAGTGGATCGAAACACTATATTTGGGGTATCTAATGACACATGCCGACATACTCTAAATTAAATATATTAAACAAGAAATCCAACTGTAAACTTTGCAGGAGCTAATTGACAATCACTGGCAAAATTCTATATATTTATATTTATAGATAGAAAACTGTCTCATCCACAAATGTATTTAGCATGCAGAAAGGTCAACTAACTTAAATGACCACATGGGTAAGGGCAACATGACTAAAGGTTGTTTCAAAGAGAGAAAGAAGCTAAGGTTTCACTTTCCAGTAATGAACCCTTAAAATGTTAATGGGTCTTTAAAGAGCTGTGGTTTGTGCTAAAGCACGATAATGTTTAAAGTACAACTGGGCTAGAGCAGTAAATCTCCAGTTCTCTAAATGCAAAACTATCGTTTCTTAGGAAAAGCCACCATTAAATGAAGTTATTGTGTTAGTTATAATATGCTCTGAAAATGATTAGTTAAAGAAACGTGTTTAAATTGCTTTGATCATTTTTTGGGCACTACAACTTTGCTTCCACCTGAATCTACGTTCAAGCTATGTGCAGTGAAGGACGTTTAGATGCACATAATAGTAGCTTTCTACTTAGTGGTGACTCAGCTTTTTAACGGCACAGAGTACTGTCTGCTCTCCTGTTACGGGAGCCATGCTTGTTATAGGACATTTTGCCTTGGGCTTTTGGAGTGTCCTCAGAAAAAGTGGTGAATGGTACCTTCCTATCTTCAAAGGAAACCCAGTTTCTTAGACCACATGGAGCAGTTTGGCAGGACAAAGTTACACTTTTTTTTTTAGTTGTTACTACATGTGTTTGGAATTACAGTATAAGGGGCACTGGGACACAACGGTGAGTCAACAGGACAGATGCTTTGGTCTGGGTTTGGGACTTGGGTTGGGTTGCACTCTCACTATATCATGTCATAGTTTTATGTGGATGCCTCAGAAAATAAAACGGATAGGATGAACGGATATACAACAAACTGTTCCTTACTCTTACTGTCAGTATTGCAACACCTTTCTTCGCTGGACTATCTATCTGGTGTCCATGTTGTCTCACACACACACCCACTGTAATCAACCTACTGTCCTAGACTGACGCTATAGTGGTGTCGCCCTGCTTACCCTTTAGAGTTTTGGAGTACATAAAGAGAGAGTTCACACAGAACAAAGACTTGGAATATTAATATGAACTCACACATTTTTTAATTATGATGATTAGCTACGCTGTCTGCAGAGGTTTGCGGCTGTTTTGTGGTTACAACCACAGCCAATGGCACTTCCTCTTTTTGGAATTAATAAAATGAGAAGCCATATAATATTCATTTAGAAAATTAAAAAAAACAAGCAAAAATGAAACTAAGACTTGAGTGAACACTATTATTCCAATATATTTGCTATATAGGCATGATACTTGTGAGAAACTGGAAAAGAAAGTTGAAATTCTAAAACTATAGAATAGCAGTTCATCCAAATATACAGTGCCCTGTAAAAACATTCTAAGATGTATGAATAATGTGTCTAAGTCATTTCTATTGTATTTTCAGGATATAAGACATGGGACAACCCAATGTAGTGTTATATATTGGTTCTACTGTAAAATATAGTAATTGAGAATACATATCTCTGTAATTATTTGGGAAACTAAAAGAACATTGCAAATGAGAGCATTAGTTCAATGCTGCGTGTTTCAGATGGGTAGTCAGGCCTGTAACAACCTACATCAATCATAACTCAATTGATAGGAAATAATGGTGCAAGCAACTGGAATTACAGCAACTATACCAATTAATGTGAATTATGTATGTTAACATAATTCTTAATTTTTATATTATTTTTTTTATAATATTTTAAAGATATACATCACTTTTACTTACATTAGTCTGAATTACATATCCCATGCTGATCTGAAAACTCATAAACAAGTGGATTCATAGGGGATTTAGTCTTCTATTTGTCACACTAGTCATCTATTGATATTGTAATAATTTCTGGGTTTTAAATGACAAGCTGGTGGCACTCTAACAACATTAGAGAAATTGAGCATGATATACAACTCCATTAGTAAGGGCAGTTTAGCTTGACAAACAACTTCAGTATTGGGCAAATACAGTCTTCATAGTTGCCTATACAGCTCTAATGATGGGGTTTTTAGGGTGTGGTTGTATGCTGAGAGTGAGAAATGGAAAGAAGCATGGAAAAGCAACGGTGCTCAAAGTACTGTGTGCCTTGAAACATAGCTGTGCACCACTTTGGCAGAAAACTCAATTTTCTATTATCCTTAGACATTCAGCCAACTCAAATATTGCCCATGTACCAGATATCAACTTGCTTTCACTATTCAGTCATGCATTCCTTAGCTGTCCAATATTCATGCCCAAAGCTTTAGCGGCATTAAGATAATTTGATAAAATGAACAAACAATTACTACTAATGCCAGGCTTCGAAATTAAACCTTCAATCAGTATTTAACATACATAATAACTATTAATTACATAAATGGGCTCCAAATTTCTGTGACCAACTGGATGGTAATGACTCCAGGGCTGGAATGGAATAATCACTATCATCAGTTGTAGGAACACATACTGACCTCAGGTCCCCCTTAACATTCCCTTTTCATTGTGGACAAGGAGTTTAGCGTGGTTCTGTAAGTCAGTGCTCTTCCTCTGGTCCTATATCTCTTCTTTAAGATAAAGACAGATGACTGACAGTCTTCGAGTCCCTATGTATGTGCGTCATAGCCTGATAATAGCTGCATTACCAGAAGCCTTCACTTGATGCTTTATCTAAGCATGCCAAAGTGAACACACCCTATTTTGGCATCAGTTTCCAAGGCAGACGTGTGTTGGAGTGTTCAGATCAGTCACCATCACCATGGTCTTTAAAACAATGGACGTGTTTTGATAATACATTCTGACACAGAGGATGTAAATAAATACTTGACAAAATAATGTGTTTCTTGAGTGAAAAACTAGGAAAAGATAATGTACAAATACACCCCTGGGAAAAAAAACCAATTAAACTATTAGGGCTTTAAAAGAGAAGTGTAGGCCTACATATTTATCTACAGAGAAGTTGCACTCATTTGCATAGTAATTATTATTAATGTAATAATTGCCGCAACGCCAGTGAAAATTAAGATTGTAGAGGTATGTAGTTCATGATGAATTTTCCTTCTTTCTTTGAACAGAAATGACATTTCTCCTCATGTCAACCTATACACATGGTGTGTGGTGTGACAATGGTCACAAAAGCAAAAAAAAGCTAGTTATTAAGGGCCAATGCTGACAAAAGAAAGCATATCAATCTAGATCACTAAAACAACTGTTTAAAAAAAGTGACAAATTCTTTACAAAAAACATCACTAACCGTTTGAGGCATACAACGTATGGGTTAATATTTCAATTTACCTTGCAATAGTCATTACTCACAGACTATGAATAAGCCACAGTAATATATTTTCACATAGTGATATATAACACGGCATCTGCTAATATTTGATCAGCTTTTTTTGTTTCAGGTTTTATTTATTTTTTTATATATATTTATTTTTTTATATATATATATATATAAAAAAAAAAAAAATGTGGTTGTCAATTCTGACCATCTGACAAATTCCAGAAAATTCATTTTTATTTAGAAAAGTTGTTTTTCATATTTTCTTGAAATGTGTGGACTACTTCTCCCACATTGGCTCCTACCGGTGATGACAGAACTTTCTGGCTTGATGATTAAAACAAAATGATAGATAACAGAGGAAGCTTGGCCCCACGCATACATCTGTAGTAAACATTCCACACAAGCATGCACATGGCTGGTCCCTGAAGTCCCAGCACAGATCTAGAAACACTGTGGGGCTATCCGCTCACCCCTCCCTCCCTCCCTCCCTCCCTCCCTCGACAGACAATGTTATCACTCTCCATGGATATGGTGTGTGGTTATTATGGGACTCCCCTTTTTATTATCTATACGACCAAGCACTGAAGTTTCTGTTGTGCTTCTGGGATAGTATTGTCCATGTCCTCTTAGTCTTCATTTTCCATATACTTTAGGCCGCTATTGTAGAAATAGTATACTGAAAGCCATGACGACGCAACAGCATGCCACCCAGGGACTCTTGCGCTCACCTAAATGACAAAAGCATGAGGTGAAACTCAAGTCATCATCTAACAAAGCTGGGCAATATTTAAATCAGAAGTCTGGAGTGGAATAAGGCTTACCTATTCTGGCACATTTCCAGAAAATCCCTAAAAGCCTGCAGAGTCAACAAATGAATACAGAAACACAATTGTACAGTTATGTTTAATAAAAAAATAACAAATTTTTCCCTACCCATAACAGACTGAATGCCTATTGTTAACTCACGTTAACATCTGAACTGAAAGGCAGAAATAGTACAGGTGCTGTGATGAGTTGCTAAGCAAAGGATTAGACCAATGTCACAACTTTACAACAGCACATCTGTGTCTGTGTTAAGAGGTGTGAACAGGGGATGTGATGGAAGGGCCAATCTATCCCTGTTATTTACAGCTGAAGAAAATGTGGCATTCCAGAGACTTCTGTCTGCTACTCTGTGAATTTGTGATGTGTGTGTGTAAGACCACACATCAGCTTCTGTTCAAGATATTATTCCCAGAATGGTACAATACCAGCATTATTGAGATAATGTGTTAAATTAAAACAACATAATACATTGGCTCTTGTCTTTATGAGGCCAAAATGAAGGAATAACATTAACTCATCTGATCTGCCATGCCCCTCCTCATTGCAGTAAGGTTTGTGTATGTGGCTTTGTGGGGTTGAATCATGGAGCTTGTACAGCCAATGATAATAATGATCAAATTATGATGGCACTACTTGCTTATATGAAGAGATGCTAAAGTTAAAAAAAGCTGCCAAAATATATAATAAATGTAGTTTATAAACTCTTATGAAAAAATAATGAATTTCTTGGCTGATGTGATATTTTTGGTTTAATTAAGTTCCACCTTAAAAGGTGGAAAAATATGATAAATAGAGACCTGCTCTTAGCTGCAATATAGACAGTATTAAAGCTGTACAAACCCAATATTAATGTAGTAGCATTCAAGGACGTTCAGTCAAAATGTCTCACTGCATGTCTTAGTAAGTACATTTCTCTCTTGCTCTAAAGCCCTTAAGCTAGACCTACACCAAGGCGTGGAATAGCGGGCGTCTTCTAGCGACAGCCTAATTACCATTTCTGTCATCGCGAATGTGCGTGTTCGACGCTCTTTCTGATTCTGCGCGGACAACACAGAAAACAGA
Source organism: Typhlichthys eigenmanni (assembly GCA_027564635.1). Taxonomy (NCBI): domain Eukaryota; kingdom Metazoa; phylum Chordata; class Actinopteri; order Percopsiformes; family Amblyopsidae; genus Typhlichthys; species Typhlichthys eigenmanni. The sequence continues at coordinate 1,873,388 of JAODUK010000024.1, forward strand.
CTCAAGGAAGTTGCGGGACTATTACTGACAGCTAGTAAAGAGCGAACCACAACACTGACACAAATATCTAGTAGCCTAGTGCTTGCGTTATCAAATGTAGGCCTTTCTATGCCTTTAGTTAATTAAAAATTAAATTAAGAGAAGACGAAGGAGTCATACTGTAGGAAACATGAACAGGAGAGCAACACGGCGCATATCCATCCATTTGTCGTGATTTGGAGGCATCATGTTGAAATGCAGTAAACAGTTTACTTGTTTTTGGGCTGGTGAATAAAAATAAATGTTCTCACTGTTATTAGGTTTTTGTGTTTATTATATTGATATTACTCTGCAAGAAAGGCTGAAAAGCCTTTACCTAAATTCTGATTGGTGGAAACGCTAGCCATTTCCTTCACCTCTCCCTGCCGATTAAAAATTGGAATCACTAGAAAAAGTTGATAGAGCGTCGGGTTTCGGTTGATCGGAGCGGTCGGGCCAGCGGCTACACCAATGAGTCAACCAGCGACCTGACGATTTCTGTTGATAAGCATTCGCTCCCACAACCACGAGTGAAAATCGCTGCAGTGTGGTTCTAGCTTTGTAAGGTGTAGGCAGCTATTGTGAAGTCTGAATTATGTTTATGTTGAAGTTACCCTTCATCTGCAAGCTTTCCAAATGTAATATTTTCATTAAGGTTGGCTTCATGGTATCCCAGATACCATGAAGTTAAAAAAAGTTAAAACTGTTTGCCAAAAAATACCCCATTAAATGTTGCTTGAAACATAAAATGAAGAATGAAACAAACCTTGCTTAATTATTTTCATTTCACATTTTGTGTGTGATTTAAGATTGTATTTCCAATACAATGAAAAGCATGTACCAGGATTATTATAGTGCAGGAGGAAATTAACTTGGGGCTAATTGAGGACAATGCCTAATTTTACACTGCCTGACTCATACAAATCAAGCAAAACAGCCCTGACCACTGATTCAATATGCTGTGCAGTGCCAACCACTATGTCAACATAGTTAATGGTATAGAACATTATATGGTCACAGTGTGTATCACCTGACTCTCAATGAGAATGCTGTAATTTAATAATGTACAGTACGGTACATACCCAGTCTTATTTTTGTCTAGTAGGCTGGGAGCCATAGCTCTGATGTAGGCACAGGTACAGATTAGCAGAAGAATCACTGTTAAAAGTGACTGGAAGTTGAAAATGGCAGACTGCAATATGGGGGAGAAAATAAAGTACGTAAGCAATGTATTATTAGTAATAGTATTACATTTACTACTAGTAGTGTACGGTACAGTAGATTGGCCCAGTACAATCACGAGAGCAAGGCTATCATAAGAATACTGTTACTAATTTAACATAACATTTAAATGTGCATAAATCAGGTAATCTACATTATACACCAGGCAACAAGGACAACAGACATTGGCACTGCCGTGCACCGAAAGACGTACGTTTTTCAAACATTCGCGTTATGACAACATTGTGGCAGTAGTATCAAAGTCCTTATAGTGTATCTGGTAGTATGCTGCGCCTGTCCACTTACACACGTACCTCTTCTTCTACTGGTACGTGGCTTAACATTATATTGCTACTGTGGCTACCCCGCTACGTTAAAAGGTCGGCACTGGTGCCACATAATCTCACGTAATAGAAAACCGCGCAAAACGTGCCAAAATCATTCCAACGCCAAATAAATGTAATCGATCAATGTAGCAGTTAGCTTTCACATACATACAAATAGCATTAACTGCCGTTATGCTGTACAGTGACTGCAGTCCCACCCTAAGCACTATTTTATCAATGTGTAGTCAATTTTACACATTACACTTGGTATAAAGTATATTATATGCAACTACACATCATTAGGTATTACATGTGCAAAGCCAAAACTTACCATTTTGTTGATAGTCAAAGCCACATCACACTTCCGCCTGTGTGGATCCAGCGTAACCACGCCATACTATGCAGTTCTCTTGCTGGTTGGCTGGTTGAGAAGAGCTTCCTGAACGGTGTCTATGCATGCTAGTAAGTGTGTGTGAGTGGAAATATATTCGTTGTTCAAACCTTATTTAGCGGACAAATTATTTATTAGTATCTAATTGTTGACGACACGTTAGCGACACGTTAGCCTATAGCCCCTAAACCGGGGCTATAGGCTGAACATAAACCCGGAAGCATGGTGTGCTGTGTGAAGTAACGACGTGCATTCCATTCTGACTACTTGCTCTCCATTCTTTCAGATATGTGTTTAGACCCCCCACAACCCTGTAAACATTTTTGATATTGCAGACCATGCACATATCAAGACATTGCACATATAACATAGTGCGGATAAAACTGCATTCACTTAAAAAATGTTCTTTGCAAAGAAAGCTGGTCCATCTAGAGCTCTGTAGAGGCACATGACTGGGCTAACTTGCTTCTCTATTGTATAAGTTAGTAGTCAGTTTACTGTTATGGGGGATGAATGTAACTCCATGTTATGTATAACTAAAAACGTTCTATTATCTTACCAGGAAACTTGAGGTTGCCTTAAAAACATTTCATAATGCCCATGTATAAATGTAATTTAAACACACTAAGCAATGCAATTCCAATATTCATGTTAGAATTATAATTGAAAATGCAAACTTTATCTTCATTTTTAAAATATCTGATTACAAAGAAAGTAGCCTAATCTACCTTGATCAATGTCCATTTTCTTCTTAGGACAACTATTTTAATCCTCGAGGGTGTTCTAAACCTATTATCTGCCCAGATTTTTCTGTAGAGTGAGACCAGAGGTCACAGACATTTGTAACAGTCCTGAGGTCTGATTGACTTGGGTTGTCCTAATTTGGACAATGGACTGCATCCATGCATTACCAAGCACGAATAGAACATCTGGGCATGTCTGTGTGTGCGTGGTCACAAGCAGTACGTTTTGTGATACTATTTGCTCTTAATTTCATGGTGATTGGATGCTAAACACATTCTGAAAGTGTTATGCATACAACAACCCACTGGTTGCCATAGGTTTTCAAATATTACTGGCATTTTGCATTATGCATGTGGTCATAGAGCGAAGTCCCATAGTTTTAGTTCATAAATAAGGCCTGTTTATTTGTATTTTAATGAACAATGCATTTTCTAACTCTAGGGCTAGAATCTAATTCATACTTTGTTATATTTCCGATACTATTCTATGTCAAACTGACTTACAGTAATAAAAATAAACCCTCTTAATAGGGCGCTACCTCAGAAGCTCTGCCCCACAAATGGTTTGTGTTCCTATTTACAGAGCCAGGGCTGTGTAGAAACACCAGATTGTATCATCACACGGAACGAGAGACTAGCGGACCATGAGTAGTTGACAAAAAGTGTATTATCTTACACTTACTGACTACACCTTTAACATAGACAGAAGTACTATCTAAATCCAGTGAAATTACTCCTCCCAGTACTCAGTGTTCATTAAAATGTTCCAAACTTCTTTGGCTATTCCGAATGAGCTCTTCTTTCAAGTAACTTGAGAAAGTAAAAACAAAAAAAGCTATTTGTGACTGCCAAGTAATAAACAGATTTTCCAACAAACCAGTGTTTGTTGAACTGCTTTGACAAAGTATTAAAATAAACAAAGAAGATATCTTATCATTTGTAGTCATAGCAGAATATAGATTGTAAAGATGGCTTTTGAAGACCCTCCATATTGCTCTATTCCTGACACAGTTTTCTCTTTATTTAATTGTAGTGTCATCCTGTTAATACTGCAGGGTCCCCAACCCTGCAGATGTTACAGTTAGTAATGAGTAGCCAGGCTCGCTTTATGAGGTTAAAGTTGAACCCTTCAGCTCCCTCATCTTGCTCGGCCCCTTGCTCCAGCAACACCCCCTCTCGCTTCTAAGAGCACAAGGGTCAAATTCAGCCGACTGCAAGTGTGTGTGTGTGTGTTTTTGTGTGTGCTTGCCTGCTCATGATGTACTTGTGTACGTGTAAGTATGTATATGTTACGTACGGGTCTGCCTTCGTGTCAGGTCTCATTCTGTCTCATTTTGTATCACCTTGACCACATTTTCTGTCATCTTCATTGGAGAAGAGACCCCCCCCCTCTAAAAACTCTAGCCATGTCATAATGTCTGGTACATCCAAAAGGGCCAATTTTTGTTTTTATAGACATGTCCACATTAAGCAGAGTACCTATTTAGCAATCTTTCTCGTTGCGTCTCTGCTTACATTGCCCTGTATTTAAGTAGGGAATACGTCCGACTAACTGCATGAATATGCTAATTAAATGTTTTAACTAGGACATCCTTTATCAAGTAAAGGTTTCCCAAGCAGATTTGAGAAGCGAACAAGAACTGATGGAGCATTTTTAACATTGTTACCGTTTTATTATATATCTGTGTATTTGGTTGTAATCCAGTTGTAATCCTTGTCTCATCTTTAATAATTAATTGTTATGGTAATCTTGCATATAAACTGTACCACAAAAAAATTGCAGAATATACAAATGAAACACCATAGAAAAATCTATAATCTAGCTTTTTTTTTCCACTCAACTTGTGGTGTTTTAACTTGAGAAACAAAGCTCACTCTCTCTCTCTCTCTCTCTCTCTCTCTCTCTCTCTCTCTCTCTCTCTCTCTCTGCATGATCTTACACACACTTTCATAGCCACCCATGAGGTTCTTTATTGCAATACTCAGTGTGGCACTTTTGAACGTCATATTACATGTCCAAGGGGTATTTACAGTAAAAGTTCAACAAAACAGTGATGTGAAACACATTGATGCAATTGCTGCTAATGAGTTATTTCCTTCCAAGCACAAATGAATACATTGATATTACAGTCACCGACATTGGGTTTGTGCATGTGCTCAAATGTAAGCAGACAATATCACCCTGATTGATATTAATATAGTGAAATAGATTAAAACCATCTACATACCACTTAGGGCTGGTTTTACAGAAATGGATTAAGACTAGTCCAAGACTACAAGAAACATTAAGAGCCAGTTTCACAGATATGGATAAAGCCTAGTCCTAGAATAAAACATTTTCAATGGATATCTAAATTGAAATTTAGTTTTAGTCTTGGATTAATCTTAATACATTTCTGTGAAACCGGCCATGTATGAATATCTCACTTGTAAAAGGTTCTTTGTCTAAATCTGTGAAGCCATACATTAATGTTTCAGTGTGGTGCTCTGATGTATGGGGTCCATTTGTCACATTTGGAGCCAGTAGTCTCATCCATGATTGCTTGCATAAGAAAGCAGATCCTTTAGATTACTGTACATTGTATTAGAAATAATATATACCAAAGTTACTTGGGGAGGAAAACTGTCAAATAATTATAAACCCCTATAATATAATAATTAATATATTATAGAGGTTATAGATGTTTTTTTTCTTTATTTTCTGTTTCAAACAAGTAAATCTATTCAAGATTACAGACAGTTACCCGTTAACCTCTTTAGAATTAGTCTACGATCTTTAGATATAATTCATTACTGTGTGTGGCTTTACTATCATTCACACAGTCCATTATTTAGAGAATATCTGAGACCCTGACTTTGTCTTCGCAGATCTGAAGGCCACAAGCGAGACATGAGCGGTTCAGTCCACCAGATTGCTGTAACCACTGACCCAGATACTGCTTACTTCCTCAGAGTAGATTGGGCTGAAGACCTAGGCGCTGGATTCACACTGGCTCTCACTAATGGCAGCTCAGCATGGATAGGAGAAGGTAGAAGAGCCATATATGGACAGAAACTATTCCACACACACACACACACACACACACACACACACACTCTTCATTCATTCTCATAAAAGTTTTTGAAAAATGACAAAAAATGAAGTTATTTACATTAACAAGAGAAATCATATCATCACTATGTGTTTAGGATGCGTTCTACAGATTCATGCAATTCACTATTGACTTTTCTATAGTCACACCTGTCTGTATGTATGTGCAGCCACCTGGCTAAACCCCACCTTGCACAGATGTATCTGCTGGCCAATTAGTCAGAGGGATAGCGGTGACCTTGTATCAGTGTCCCATTTTGATTCCTTCTACAGCTTACAGGTGTACAAATCCATGGATTAAGCATCTACAAGGCCTCTTTGTATGTGCAATTCACTGTAGAGTCTTTATGTGTGTGTGTGTGTGTGTGTGTGCCTGCATCTGCAGGGGTGAATGTATATATTAACCCTGGAAGGACACCTGGTACCTGCTCCTAGTTTTCTACATGTCCATCTTCACATTTGACAGGCAGATGTGGGCCTGTGATAGATATGCGCTCTGCATGCTCACAATTACAATTTAGCTTGTGTGTGTGTGTGTGTGTATGCCTGTACCTGTTTAGCAAGGGTTGTGAAAGTCGTATGTAATGTAATTTATATATAATGAATATAGTGTGTACTATATTGTTTTATATAGTTTAATAGATATTGTGACAAACATTTGAATGTGTCCGTGGTTGTTTAAATAGTGTCATGCTTTTAAAGTAAGTGGTTAATGTCAAGGTTTTTTTGTGAAGGTCATGGTGTGAAACCATTGAATATCACTGGTATGTAGGCCTCTGGGACCTCTGTGATGTAATTGGGACCCTCGGGAAGGATTTGTGCAACAACTGACACAATTTCCCCCAGTTTCTCTGTTAGCTTCCCTTCAATCTTCAGTGGCGTTCACACCTACGTCTGCAGCGCTGATAAGGCTCAGCCTTTTGGCTGTAAGAAACGTGTAAGCAGTTCCCTGTGTCTAGTTTCAGAAGATGAGCTCACAAGGGAGGCCAATGACCTTGGAGTTAGACGGGAGAAATATGTGGAGGACCTGCATCAGGCCCTACTGGGAGGTGAAGAAAGGAGAGGAGGAGGTGTGACAGAGGTCTATTCATTCCACCTCACATCAGATCATGGGCGTTTCTCCTATGTGAAAACGCACAGAGGCATATCGGTGAGCATCAGTAATGGGTAACCTTGTGCACCATCTGCTAATAATAATAATAATACTTATTATAATGTATTATTGAGTGTAATCACTAGACTGTGCAAGCAAAACAATGCTCTCCATTAAAACAAAAGGGTTTATAAAGGCTTCTACATGAAACAATTCTCTGTGCTAAGTCTTAGCACTCTTCCTCAGGCAGCATTCAGTAGACCCTGCTACCCTTTGAGCTTTACTGACTCCTTGTGCTCCGTGAGATCGTGCACTTTGTTGCCATCTCTTGTCCCTGGGGACTCATGCATATTACGACACACAACAAAAGAGAAAGGAAGTGTGATGTTTTATAGGGGTTTGTTTAAAAGATAAGGTTTATAGTCTGCATTATTGCAGGATTAGGAAGGCTGGGATGCCTTTAGGTCACTGTTGAAACAGCACTTGATCAGTATCAGGCAAATTGTTATACAGTTGTTATCCAACATCAACAGTAAGCATCTGTGGCCTAGCAACCACAGTGAGTTCCATGACAATAGCAGGCTAATGCGTGGTTTATGTACAATGTAGCCTCACAGACGTCACACTTAATTTACAGCCACCATATGTCAATGGTCAAAGCTACATGGAGCTTTAAGCTATGTCAAGCACAATGAATGACATTCTTGAATCAGTGCAAGGCAAAAAAAAAAGCAAGTTTGAAGCTTACAAAAGGGGAAATGATTAAGAGCAATTGTACAAGCATTGGTTATAGCAGTCTTTACAACAATTTGGTATTTGCTGGAAAAGAGTTTGCTGACATACTGAGCAAAAGAGATGTAATTGGTCAACCAAGGAAAACAGCTGCAGTTGATGACAGAAACATTATGAGAGCTGTGAAAAACCCCAAAACATCAGTCAGTGACATAATAAACAGACCCCAAAGGGCAGAGGTGAAGGTATTTCAATCAACTGTTTAAAGAGAGCAGGAATGTAGAGGCTACACCATAAGATGCAAACCACGCATCAGTACTAAAAACTGGAAGGTGACAATACAATTAGCAAAGATGTAGAGGTGAGTCACAAATCTACTGGAATACAGATGAACCTCTACCAAATTGATAGGAAGCCCAATGCGTGGAGATAGAATGGGTCTGTTCATGATCCAAACCATAAAACCTAATAATCACTGTCATTACTTGCATGACAGCTTTTGGAGTGGGCTTACTAGTGTTTAGTGCAATTAATTCACCATGGTAGCAGCGGGATGAGAAATATACAAAAACATTTTGCCTACCAATTTAAGGAGAAATGCATCCAAACTAATTGGGAGGAACTGCTTGTTGTCTCATCATGTACATCGTTTGATTTCAAACTCTAGTCATCAGTGAATATAAAAAACTAAGGAATTGGGTTTGCTGTGATACTTTTAGAGTATGTGAGCTTGTATATATTCCATGTCTAAATGTTTTCTTATGAGTGTGATCACTGTGTGTACTTGTGTATGCATGTGGTAGATACTTATCTAACTAAGAGTCCTAGGGAGTTGTTGCCTTTAATTCTAACTACCACTGTGGTCTGATAACTGCCTGTTTTTTGTTCCCCGCCCGCTGTCCCTTTCGTCTTTTTGAACATGCCAGTCGCAGACGTTGAGAAGTTTAGCATTTCTTCCCATGGAGATAATTTGAGGGTAGAGAAATTACCAAAAACGAGTCAGGTTTTCTTCAGGAGTAGAAGAAAGGAGGAGAGATGAAACAGGTGGTGAACTTAACCTGACATAATATTGAATGAATATGACTCCAGACGTTCTAATGATATAATTTGGTTTTAGATTACTTAGTCAGACAATACACCCTCCCTAATGTCAATTCAAAGTACTTCTACATAAAGACATTCAAGCAAGTGGGCATCTCATAATATGCACAGATAAGTGTTTTCAGCATCCTGTCGGAATAGGCAGGATATCTATATTATTTTGTCTCAGGTTAAGATAAGACCACATTCTAGTGTAGAGCAATTAAAGGTGTCCTAAGCAATGCTGGAGGAAGATGATTTGAAATCAAACTCCATTCAATGCCATAAGGTGCTCCCTCAGAAGCTTCCCCCCCAAATTGGACATGCATTGCAAAGGCTGGGATAGTGTTGTGTTGTGTCTGCACCACTCGGTGTTCCCATTTACAGACCCGGGGATGAGGACACAGGGTGGGCAGCTTGCAGACTGAGGAGATATTCACTGAATTTTATCTGACCTTGAGATACCTGATAATCCTGGAAAAACAAAATGTAATTTTTTTTAGACATTATGGAATTTAAACCACGGGCTCTTCTGGTCCTCTTAACTATAGGAGGCAATTAGTTTTTTCTTGGGTTTGTACTATTCTATATGGTCTTGTATGCTTTATTATGAAATCGCATGCCAACTATTTATGGGAGTTTATCAGGGACAGTCTGGCCACTGTCGCCTATCACTTCCTGCCTTTGCCTTTTATCTGGCTTGCTTGACGCCCCTGCAGATGGGAAGCCAAATAGGCAAGCTCCCCCATTGATGCCCACTCGTCTTGCATTAAGGAGCCTTGTTTGCCTCTAATGAAAAATATACATTTGAGTAATCTACTTTCACTCTCTATTCTCTATTATGCTATTATCTCTCTTACTGGTGTTTTTCTTTTATTTCCCCCCTAACCCCTTCAGTGCTGACCAGTGCAGTACCGTACAGTATGTCTATGCCTGCGCAGCTTTGAGTTGGATAAAAATAAAACAACAGATTGCAGGTTTGTTTAGATTATTCATATGATGCATTTCAATACATGATTATTTTATTATAATTTATGAAAAAGATGGGTTGTTGGGTGTAAAGGGCGATTTACCGTCACAAGCAAGATGAGGAAAGCTTTGTTTTCTTTGCTAACCAGTCTGTTATGGTAACATTTCCATTGGGCCTTGTCTTTTCACTCCCACATTTCCCATCCTGTCCCAATGTGTCCCATCGTGTGCGGCAGGATTAAAAGTACAGAACATACTATCTTGTGAACTTTACGTGTTGCATCCTGTTGGCCTTATTCTATTCTAGGTACTGTACTGTATTTTCCAATATGACTTGTTATTGTTGTGCGTAGTATATGTATTGATATGTATTGTTTTAATACTTTCAGTAACCGTGACAATATTAGTTGATGGCTTCTGGATCACAGGATGACATCTTTAGTTTACAATCCTAAATTAAAGAGAGCACTACATTTTTTTGTTTTTTGTTTTTAGTACGTTTATGAGGAAAAAACCCACCAAAGAGAACGGAGAGGGAAAATAAATAAACCACACTATTGTTGAGTGTGAGTGGCATACAGTACCCCTTTAATCATGTATTGTTCCACCTGGTGGACTTCAGTGCAAGGCATCCTTTAAACACCCCTTCACAGCAGGATCACAGCTGTGTCTAGCAGCCTGAGATCTATGAGGTTTAGTGTCTTACAAACCATCCTGAATCCCAGAGAGAAGGCTGTGCTGCATCACAGTGACATCTTCATGTCGGTGTATTTTCTTTACAGGGTGCCTTGGGAGCTCTTCCCTCCTTAGATCTTGGGTGGTCTCCTCACCATTTAAATCCTATTAGGGTGACTTGTCAAATGACTGATTCCTCAGTTTAGATCAGGCATGCATTATCTCTTTACAGACTTCTTCCACGCAGGCCTTTTATACACCGATGGCAGCACTTGAGTGGTCAGACCAGCCAAAACCACCACAGAGCGGTTTTAGAAATGTCCTTGGGCAATCAAATGTTTTGCGTTAGTTGGTACATGTTACATGCATGTTTGAATGATCATCATTCAGAGATCAGTCTTTAATACAAGCTGTTATCAGTTAGTACATCAGAAATGACTTAAGCCTGGTCTTATTTCTGTATGTGGTTTAATGACCTATACATTCATCAGACACAGTTGTATTTCCAATGAAAGTTGGAGGGAACAAAGTGACGATACGGTAAAGAGAATAGCTGAGGCAGTGAGGATGAGGAAGGGATGAAGGTGAATCCATTCACCTTAACATGGTAACCTTCATCTGTGGAGGGGAGAACAGCTGTGTGGCCAGCCAGGGCAGTGTTTGCTACGGACAAAAATGAAAGGTATTTTATGAGAGCTTTTGAAGATGGCATCTTTATTACAGTGGGTTGCCCATGGCGACCCCGATGTAGCCCAGTGAAGATTTAGCACCTCACTGCCTTCTGGTTTCCCAATGCATCAACACTGTCCGTGTTTTATTATACAATACAACGGCATGTCTGTACATTTCTCTCCAAGAGCAATGAGCAAATATGTCATGATAAACATGACATTTGTGCTGAGCGGTCACACATACTGGTCACATACTTTAATTTCATACTTCATCTCAACATAATGGCCCTGTTTGTTTAATTGTGCACTATCATACTGGAGCTGCAATATGTATTGAAACATAATGAAACACACTACTAACATTGTGTTTACAATTAGCACATCCAAAGTCCAGGCTGTTTTGTCCTGCTTTGTTATCCTCATCTCCTCCTACTCTCCTCCTGTTTTCTTTAGAAACAGTTGGGATCCGTGGATCTCCAGCCAGCTCCAGACCCCCCTCAGCTGAACAAAGAGCTGATTGGTCAGTCACTGCAGCACAACTGTGAACTACAGTTAGTGAAGCACCAGCTACGGGACGAGAACCGCAAACTAAGACAGGAACACCAGCGCATCGTCACAGAGTAAGAGGAGGACACAGAGATAGCATCTTTAAGAGTTAGCTACAGTGCATTCGACATAATAACGTTGTTTTGTGGTATGCATAAGAATTAACTCAGTATAACTTTACACAGAGATATATATGCGCCTAACACGAAGTTTGAACATAACATTATTGAACATAAAGAATAACACACGAGATAATTTCTAAATCTTTACATTGTCTCAGGGCCTTTCAGTGGGCATCGCGATGATCGCTTTGAGATGAACTGATAACAATGTGTCTGTATTACTGTGCTCACAGTACGTTATGGGCCTGTGTGCTGTGATGTTTTGGTCCCCTTTGTTTTTCACACAAGGTTATATGGTCGCAGTGCCAGTTATACGTCCATTTATTGTAAAGTACAGTAATCACCCTGAATGACATCAACGTTGGTCACAGGGTGGACAGAAGGGTTCCACCCAAGGCTGCAAATTGAGCTTGGGATTTCTGGGAACAAATACTAAATGATCCCTTGCATTTAGCTAATTTTTCCTATTTTTTCTGGTGACCTCTCTTCAGCTCATTGTTTATCTGCTGATTCACTCAATGCGTATTCCACTATTGGGAACTCATTTGTAATCATTAGTCTCTTGACATAGAAACATGGTGTTAAATTGTGTGAGACTCCATTGTGTGTTTTGAGGGAGTCTCACATGTTCAGGCGTCCTCATGTGTGTTTATGTACGTTCATCTGTGCTCGCTGTCTGCAAGTGTTGTTTTTTTTCCCCTTTTGCTTGCTCCAGCCTGGAGAAACATGTGCGGGACAAGGAGATGATGGAGAGGGAACTCTACTCGCGTTTTGTTCTGGTGCTGACGGAGAAGACGGCCAAGATCAAAGGCCTGCAGGACACAGTCCGCATGCTCCAACGGTCAGAAGAGCAAGACACAGATGAAGAGGGCAAAGAGAGGTCAGCTGTGTTTCAGGGCTTCACCTCTGTATATCTACAACTTGTCTCCCAGTGCTGCTGTGAATGTGATTATGATTGGCTGTAAACCGCACCTTTCACCTAGTCATAGTCGTGCTTCATAGTTCATTGTTGCTTACACACAAGAGGCTGTTTATCCACGATCTACAGTATTCTAATGCAGTATATCCTGCAGATACACATATTCACATGTGCTCCATATCATTATATTGTTTCTCTTTCTAACTGGCTGTTCCTCTCTGTGTTCATCCCGTTCTTCAGTAGTGACTCAGCTGACAGAGAAGGCCGCCGTCCCGGCAGAAACGAAGAAGAGACCGCTCTAAGCCTCAGCACTTCTCAAGCGTCTACAATACTAGTCACAGGTGTGTGTCAGTATTTCACATCTAATTGATTTACCTTCAGCAGAAAATACATGTACAGCCCTCCAGATTATCTGTGTGACAGACTGAGACAGAGGGAGCAAGAGAAAGGTAGAAAGGGAATATTGCTGATTGATAAACACAATAATGTGTTTATTTAATATAATTTCATCGTTTTTTTTTCTGTATTCGTATACCTCCATCATTATTAATCTCCTAACACCCTTATTAGTCAGAATTGTGGAGAGGCCAGCCCTGATCCATACAAAGCAGTTACATTCAAGAAGTTAGCCCTTGCTTTGCATTCACACGTGGCCACGTTGTTCAATGGGCACAGGTCCCTCATAAGGTCACCATGTTGTTGAAGTTTACCTCCTGCTTTTACACCAGATGTGTTTTACAAAGCCCTGTGATTATGCAACCATTAAGTGCTAAACCATGGTCATGCTAACCTCTCTATTACATGCATTTGTTTCAGATGGTATAACATGTTGAATGCAGTATAATGGTTCACAGTATACTGCATACAATACAAACAAAAGCACTGCCTTAGTAGCACAGATTTTTGTATATTTAGTTAATACTTTTTATTGCAAGCCACACCTTTAATTTGACACGGTGCAATCATTAATTGTAGATGTCTGTCGCGTCTTAATAAAGTGTGTCATAAGACAATTCCATTAACCTTTGGTTCTGCTGACATAGAGTTGAGAAAAAAAAAGATGAATCTGTCATTGTGCTCACATGAAAAATATATATCAGGGCTGAGTATTAACCGTGGCAAATCTTTGTCCCTTTACGGTTTGTGATGTCATAGTATGACTAAGTTACTATGTATTTTTTTTTTTTTAAATGAGGCTCAAGTATACAGTATTTCACCCTTGCTGGTTTTACTGACTAATAAACTTGACAGTTGAAAGTAACACACCTTTGGAAGCAGGGGGGGTTGAAACTAATTGTTAAAAGACTTGCAAGCGCAGAATATACCCGAAGGGTATCTGAGTTCTGGGAAACTCACCTCAGCGAGCCATAAACCCATGTGTGTAGCACGGCTCAGCCACGAGGTGGTCTTCGCTTCCTGCGTCATGGAGCAGTGGGATGATGTCACTTTTGCCCCCTGTACCCCCGCACAGTGCAGTCTACTGGGGTAACCGCACTGCCTCCGTGGTCAATGGCTCCGATTGTTTCGGAGCCAATTCAAAGACCCCTCCCCCCAACTAAAAGCACCATTAAGTTGTGAAACACACTGATGCTGTCGGAGAATCAGCAGATGTGGCTAAAAGGCCACGGGCGTATCGCTCCTTCATTGTGTCTGTTGCCAACATTTGCTTTGTCGGTATCTTCAGCTCTCTTCCCCTCTCATACCCGGCCCGCTACATGCTCTTAGTCGGCCTGGCTTTAGAAAGATGGATGAGGGCTTGTAGTTGGGGCTCTGTTCAGGTATTGGCCTCATTGCTTCATTTGCTGGCCAGACAAGCCTTCCACAAGGATAACTTGCGTTTTAAAGTGGGAAATAACAAGGATAATCTTGTTGTCACCTATCTTGTTTGTTTAAATGGATCCTGAACATTAACATATAGGCAACTCAACGACAACTCAACTGTGACATTAAAAATTAAATTGTCCTCATTATGGCAGCTATATTTAATAAACAAATCTAGTTTTTGATTCTCTATTGGGGTTCATTGTAGCGCTCCTTGTAAAGCAATTTCACAGGATTCCTCTGATCAGTGTCACACATGCTGAGATACAAAGTAGAGGGGAGTTGAAAAAACAAAATACATTCAATAATGTGACCGTGTCATGTACTGTCTGCATTATTAGTAATATATACTGTATATGCAGTATTTTATTTAAAGTAGTATTTGTATCTGTATTTTTCTTGTTGCCATTTTCTGAGTGTCTCTGCTGAGAGCAATGGGGCAGAGAAGATCTGTGCTGATTGGTCAGTGGTGCTGACAGCAGCTAGGTTATGCTAATGATACCTAACAAATTGTTAGTACATAGTGTTGGCAATGTTGTGCACTCTAGATTTTAAGTTAACAAATCACCTTAAAGACACTTCTTGCAGAGTTCTTCTTGCAGAGCACCACAACGAAAAGATAGGCTACCCATTTGACAGTTTATTTATATTATCTGTCACACATCCTACTACATTATACAGTAGTTCACAGTGAAATAATTTTAAGACAAATAAATGCTTTTACTATTTGTGTCATAACATGCGTATAACGTATGTCATACATCGGTATGTGTAACCGCCACATACATGTCATTGCACTTACATTAGACTGTAATGGTGTAAATGCCTCACTATTGACTTACAGTGTTTGTTAACTGTATGTGCCTTGGGCCGTGTTTTCATATTGGCGCGGCCTGATAAGAGAATAATGACAGGGCAGACGTGGAGACAAAAGAAGAGAATCTCTCAATCTCTGGTTCTTTTCTTCCTGGCTTCAGCATCTGATAGTGACAACACAGGAAACACATCTGTCAGAGGGCTTACTGCAGATTAAAGACGGAGAAGGTGATAGTTAAGTACAGGGGAGAGATAGAGACAGCGCTCTTTTACAAATTAGCCAGTGTGTTGGTGTCGGGGAAAATTAACAAGAGAAAGATCTCTAAAAATGACTTGCAATGTCAATCAGTCATTGCATACAGTAATTAGCCTTTATCTTATTTGGATGCTCATTTTGCAACTGGACGTTAATTACCTATACATTATTGTGCCATCAACATGGTGCACAAGCATAACTGACAATATTTATTTTGAGCCTTCGCCGTTCTCTGCTAAAAAATCCTGCATTGCTGGTCACCAGCATAAGGCAGCATGTGCTACGGAGAACAGAGGTAATAGCAAGCTATTGAACTCATTGTTTTGGGCTCTCCATGACTGGTAGAGAGTTTAGCATTCACATGAAGTGATTGGGCATGATAGTCTGGGTGTTGCCTCCCAGAAGGTCATGGGTTTGATCCCTGGAGATGACCTACCTGTAAGCAACCTTGAGCAAGATACCTATTTCGGCTCTTTGTAATTATAAACATTGTCGCTAAATCAATTTATGGTAATAGATAGGGTTGTTTTATACAAAATATGTTTCTGCGGACCACAATATTTCATTTGTAGTGGTTACTTATAAAACTTAAATAATGGCAAATATATTTAGTTTATTTTTTAATAATCAATGTGTGTTTGTGTCTGCAGGATGTGAATCACCGTGTGAGGGTCTGTCTGTGGAATACAGTGTTCTTAGACACACAACCTTCAAGTAAATGATTACATTGTCACAAAGTTACATCTGTTGAGCTTATATGATATCAAATGTATGTTAACACCTGTACTCAATATTTCCCCCTTTATGTTAAAAACATTATGGGTTTCCTACCACTCAAGACCAAATTAAATATTAAATAATACAGATTACTGTGTGATATCTTCCTTAGCCCTATAATGCATAGAAACATCTCAGGGAGTTCTAATTGTTTCTGTGTATTGCATTGCGTGTTATACAGGTTTGTGTAAACAGAAAGTAAAACATACATTTTAATTGGTGCCTAATTGATAATGTCCCCAAATGTATGCATAATTTCCAAAAAGCATGCTGTGTTATTGTCTTGGTATATACATATTAAGGTCAGGTTAAGTAAGAGTTGAGACTGTTGTTACTGGTTAAGCTTAATGATTAAACCAAATATGTAAAATTGGTTTACCGACTCCCTCGTTTGTTGCAGTGACATAATAACATCTTTCCCCCCTACAACATACAGTAGGTATGGGTGTTGGCTGCCAAATGGACATCACACAGGCTGTAGCGTTCAGAAAACGCATTGACAGCAGCAGCTTGTGAGGGCCAGTAAACATGTACTCATCATGTACTGACCTTAGTATATTAATAATATAGTTTTATGTCAAATACCTTTCCAAAAAAAACAAATGTACAATGTAATTCAAATTAGAAACATAATGCAATATAAATAAAGAACACGTCAGTGCACAAACAGCACTATGTCAGTGCACAAAATTCATAAAATGTTTTTATTTTTGAGATGCAATTTGAAGCATGTGATTTGGGAGAGTGCTAGGGTTAGTTACCTGGAATAAAAGACTCAACATTGTGAGTAGGGTCTAGACAAACTATTTGGGGTTGTTTCCAGTCATATCCTAATGGCCGTAGACCTCTGGAGCCACCTTTACTAATCTGCATTGGTAAAACTGCTCGTATCTCTTCATCTACCACCGCCGCCATTGTTACCTTTTGTTACCTTTTGTTACATTGTTAAAACTACATTTTGAAACAAGCGCTTTGAAACAGAATTGCACTTAGACAGTTCCAACTTCAGAGTGGCTTAGCGAACCTTCATGTGAACAGTGTCCCGACTATAAGCTCAGTGAAAACTGAGCTGAGAGTGCAATTTAGTTGTGCCGGAACCAGGCTAAAGCCTAGTTTATACTTGACGGAGTTGCCAAAAATGACGGAGTTGCCAAAAATGACGTCAAATTTGGGAGTGCGGCCTGGCGTGTTGGCCCTCCGCGCCTGTCGCAAGCCATGGCTCACACCTCCGATTTTTGTAACTGGTGCGTCTGCCACGGACTGCGCGTTGGGTCTTCTATATATAATATAATGCAGATGGTCTGCAGAACGCTGAAAGAATAGATCGGGACAGAGCAACCATTGCGCTATTTTAAGAATAGGCATTGACTAGTTGCCATGATTAACAGCTCAATACTGCAGGATAAAAACAAAATAGCCTATTTCTGTTGATGTGCGATGATCGGAAACCTCCCGTTCAAATAACATCCCTTACGTCTGTAGAAATGTGCATTTCTCTTTAGAGGCTGGTCAAGTTTAAGAAAATGCATTGTCTAGTTGGCATACTTTTAGCCTGATCGAGCAGAATTAAAACAAATGTAATAAGCCTATATCCTAGATAGTAGGCTAAACCTCCCATTCTAAAATGGACATGTCATGTCACGTATGTAAGCTATGTGCATTTACTGTGTCTAGAGTACCGGTAGAGGTTTATTCAAATAGATTCAACATTGTTCTGCTATAATATCCAGTCTGATTCGACTATAAAGACAAGAGAATCTTTTTATTTACAAACTGGTGAACCGCAACATTGATGTAGGCTACACTACAGAATACGCTTCCGAGTCCTAACTACGCTTTTCTTCAGCTGGCTCTTTCTCTGTGAAAACAACACAAAGCATACGTATAAACTGTATCAGCATTTTAGACTATTCTACACATTCTCAAAACAATAGAAAATGAGTTCGCAGGACTTCCTCAACAAGTTCCTACAATTTTTTGTATACAGTGCCACCTTTAGTTTTGGAGAATATCGCTATCGCCAGTATGTAGTGCTCGAGGCGGGCGTGTCCCGTTCTCGCCGTAGGCCTCAACACGGCAAGTATGTTGAGGCCTTAAGTTAAAGAGGGCAGCACTGTTAAAAGCACTTTCAGCCATGGTGCACACATCGACATTTAGGAGGTCGGTGTGGAGAAGCAACGTGACTGAATTAGCTCTCTCTCGCTCTCTTCCCGCTCACTCTCCTTCCTCCACTTTCTCTTGCTCTCCTCCTTGCTCTCCACGGACCCCACCCTCTTTTCTTCGCAAAGGGAAGATTTCCAGGATTCAACATGCATCTGATTAAGGCTGTAGTGATGGATAGGTTTAGTTAATTTCTATTCGCTATGGTTTGGGCCTGTCAGCTCTCACAAAGCACACCTGACATACAATGACAGCCAGGCTACCACATCCTGGAGCGACCCTCACATTTGGATGCCAATGTTCAACCAAGATCGAGAGTGAATGAGTGAGATTCAGTCATTTTGCACTCTTACCTTTTGACACGATTTAGGAATAACAATTTACCTGTCACCATTTCCCGTGTGACTGCATGAAAATACATAATATTATTCTAAAAACCTTTTGCTTGAATCTGTGCTCGTGTTTGAGTGACAACATCTCCTCCAGTGTTTCTTTAAGGAACTGATTGGTTTGCTGTTAAAGCTTTGGAGGAGGGTGGTCGGGAATCTAGACCGGGAGTATGGAAGCAATTTCTCAAGAGTTTGACGTCGCCCTAAATAAGGGTTTGGCTGCCGAGTCTGTTTGGCCTACAGGACAACAGGCTACACCCAGAGGGGCGGGTGTCACCACCAAAGCCAACAGCTGTCTTTTTAGCATCTAAGTCATCTGATATTATCTTCCCTCTCTCTTTTCTGTGAATTGTTTGAATATGATGAATTGAGTCAGTATTTGTCAATGCCAGTTTGTCTTTGTCATGCATATATATATACACATAAGATGTTTTGTCTTCTTCCCACCCTGCCTTTTTTATCTGCCTTTTTATGTATCTGTAAGCAAATTATGAAACCTTTTATAGCACTTTAACAGAGATAGTATTAGTGATATCAGATGGTTCCTTTGATTCGTTGAAGGTGGTCCACTCACCAGCCACTACTTTTTAGTAGTCACATTTGTGGTCCAGTTGCCTGTCAGTAACATTGAGTGACACCTATCAACATTGTGTTTACAGACACAAAAACTGTAGTTTGCTGTACAAAAGTACTAGAGAAATCATCTCACACATCCCTTAAGTCCTTCCAATCACCCATTGGGTGACCTATCCAACCTATCAAAACAGGTTGTTGACCAGTTTTTGCATGAAGTCTAACATGTATTCAAATATATTTCTGAAGCCATTCAGTCTGTACTGTATTACTAAATGCCATTCACAACATTATAGTTTGTGTAGAAGACATTTTAAAATGCACAATGAAGAGATGTGACATTACTAACACCCTGAAGTCAATACGTCTATAATGAATAGCAGCCCTGCCCACTGCACCAAAAAGGGGTTAACATCATTAGTGAAAGAGCGATGATGGCTACATCAGACCTAAATGAATTGTGCAGTCACTTGCTTATCATCGTCATTCACTTAATTTGTGCACCTGTATGATCCTCTTCATCAAGGCAAATGACAGAAGTCTTCCTGTTAGACTTTGCCGCCACTAAGTCAAGACAGGCCGCCCTTTGTCTGTAACTGTGGTGCTGTGTTCTCACAGCCTGCTGCCTGTCTAGGTAACGTCTGACATTGCCTCTGCAGTCAATAAGCAAGCCATGAATTTCCTAAATTGAATGTATTGCTTAAGTAGCGTAAAATATTTTTAGTGTGTAAAGAGCATCTTGTCGATGTCCAGAATGATTTGGTCCATTGGAGATTTAGTTCTGGTGATTTTTAAAAACAATAGTGTAGCTATATAATCATTTTATTTATTTATTTTACTTACCTTAAAACTCAGATACAATAGAAAAAAAAGAAAAGAGAAAATGTCTTTGCATTCCTATAAAAAAAAAAACACATTTCATTGATTGTTTTTTGGAGCAGCAATGTCAGACTGCATTGCCAGGTCTTTGGCTCACAGTTGGCGGTGCAGCTAATCTTGCTGCAGGCGGCACAGGTATGGTGGTTAAGCAGTGGCTAGTCTGTTGGAAACCGAAGAAACACCTTTTAGAGCAATACACAACCAGCAGTGTGCTCTCACTGCTTTTAACTGTTTGAGCATTTGCTACTGGTGAGAGTGAGCTTTGTATTTAGACAATATGTGGAGAGACAAGTGGATACAAATGTACATTAATACAGTTTATACATGCATGCACACACACACTGTATTTTTAATATGGATGTTGACATCATTTAAAAAAAAATGTTTAGCTCATGCTTTTATCCAAAGTGTACTATTACAAGAGCAGGTTGGGGTTTAGATATCTTTCTTAGGAATGCTTACAGCCAGCTCTGGGGCTTGATCCCATGACATTCTGGCCAGTAATTGAACACCCATACCACTATATTTTGCCCCCATTATCATGGCAGCATTGGACATATTTGTAGAAATTCCAGTGTCATATGGGGAGTGATTAAAAATTCCTATCAGGCCAACTATCTATAGCCAGATTAGATGCCGAAGGAATAACAATGTAACAATGTGGAAAGAATAGAGAGGATTTTAATGATCCCTGTTATCTCTTTATGCTTGACTGTATCAACCTATCTGTGTTTACCCTATTCTATGCTTTATGGTGCCTTTCAAACACCTTTGCTTTAACTGGTCTAAGAGTCTGCCCACTGGCTAAGAGCATGAACTTTGTGTCAACCCCGCCATTAAAACAGCCTTTAGATCACAACAAATAATGAATGGCTTCTCTCTTGAGATTCCGGTGTGAACTGAGTGGCCTCATTATATGAATTATTATACTACATGTTCTGGTTGACTTTAGCAGGTGGTAGTTGTGCATTAAGTGTCCAATAATGACAACCTTTGTGGTCTATCCTGGAAGGAAACTTTCTCTCTTACGAATCTCAACAGGGTCAACTCATCTATATCCATGTCAAATCACTATCCCCATCATTATCATAGACATTCAGTATTGTTTCAATGCTATTAATAGCTGATAGAGACAAAATCAATTATACCACATGGCAGGCAGTCATAAAAGCCTGGTAGGATTTATAATCTGGTGATTGGACATTTGTGGGGAAACTACTGTACATCAAGTGCTGCACAGGCAGTTATTGCACATAGAGGAGGTAGAACCAAATAGTATTCGGTGCCCACATTGGCTTATGTACTGTCTACTGGTTTCAATGTGAATTTCATTTACCAAATGTTATAGCTTAGATATTTTATACATTATATTAGTCTTCTAACTGGAAAGAGGCACCAATGTTTTTATCTTGATTTCTATTTTGTAACTCTTTTGAAATTACTTATGTGATTATCCTGATGTCCACTTGGTCAGAGGCAAAGGATTAACAGTGTCTATATCTGTCTCCCATGTTGGTCTGCCTGGCTAGGCATCAAGCTGACTTGCACACCCACCCACGTCACTTTAAAAAAAAAAAATCAGATGTGGTTAAGCTGCAGTGAGAGTCATGACTCTGTGGGAATAAGTCTTTCAAGGATCAAGAAATTAAAAAGGTCTCTCATAATTATAACAAATTGGTAGTGGTTATATATGCAGTGCTTACTGACTAAGGATGATCACACAAGAATGGTCTGTTTCTAGTTATCACTCCAATTTTCTTTCCCTCATTATCTATAGGCCTATTTCCTAACTATCTTTTCACAGTGGTTTCGTTGATGGTGGCAGAAGTGATTCATGTACTTTCAGTCTTTTGGGATTCACAAATAATCACAATTATTGCTCAAGAGATTGCGTAAGCACTTTGCTTCTACGTACTGTGGGTTAGGTCATGTGTTGATGAAAGACAAAACAAATCTTAAAAGCTGCTTTACACCAATTTTCAGCATTAAAAAATGACTGAAATTATCTTTACTAGATCAGTTAAAATATGAAATTATACATCTTGTGTTGCTTTGATGAATCTATTACGTATTTTATAGGTGCTGTTAGTCAGATGCTGAATCACTCTAACCTGGAACAGCTGTCTGGCACAGGCCCTATAGCCTTGACCCAGGTCCCCTAACACCTAAACTCCCACTGGCATTCAATTTACTGCTTCTCTAATCTAATACACTTGTGAAGGAAGAGAGGGGCCCCTTCCGTTCATAAAAGCCAGTCCTTATCTTGTCATGTGGTGTCCCCAAGTCTTCACTGAGGGCAGCAATGGCAAAGTACATAAAACAGGCCTACTTGATTCACTGCGAAAATGGAGAAGGTGTGAAGACGCATCATATGAGGCCCTTGCTCAACCCCGAAGACACAAAGAAGAAGAAAAAAGAGGGGCTATACCAAGAAATATGAACAAATGAATAGATGGTTTTATAACAAAAACGGACCTGTAACCTGTGCTTTAGCATATAATGACTATACAGTATAAGGTGATGTGTAATCTTGCTATTTAGCACTTAGCCTATAACTAAACTTTTTGACATTTGCGATAAACAACTTCCTTAAATATAAGAGGACAAATATAGAATTCAACACAGAAGCAAACAAATAAGGGTTTATGTCACTTATCTAGTAGGGAACCTGCCTATAGGGGTGAAAACCATCTGAGATTGAGGGACAAATGTTACTTGCTATGATTTTTGAATATCTACAGTTTAAAAAAGCCTCGAAAGACAGCAGTAGTCAGGCTTATTCTTCATAATATTCTTCATTTGAAAGGAATACCGGTCTGCAACACAGCTCTCCACAAGCCAAAGGGTTACACCTAGGAGAATTTCCGGCAGAAGGGCACATTAATAAAGTAATACCTACAGTACGTATAGCTGATTATTGATCGCTGCCGCACCAACCTTGTTGTTTACTCACTTTGTGTAAAGGGACAACGATTAGGCCTTGTGCATCATTTGCCATCCTTTTTCAGTCCTGTGCTACCATTCATCCTTGATCAGTTCACACTGGTTTGTTAAGGTGATGCAATACATAATACAAATTTTACATAAGTGACAGGGATAAAGTGTAGTCTTTCTCTGGGTGTAGTCAGATATCCTATAGTCCCAGGCCAGTCAGTTTTTTCTCAAGATGGCAAGTCCTGCCTCATGTAAGGTGACTACATTATTCACAAACTTGTATTTGGGCTAATGAAGTGGAATACTTCTGAAAAATAAGGAAGATAAACACATATGTTCCATCAATAATCATAGGATATTTTATCCTGACTCTTATGCAATGTTAAAAGTACTACTTGGCTGTGTCTTACCTTTCTTTGACAGGATGCTGTCATAGGCTCTAAAGGATCAGCGTCCAAGTCTGTCAGGAGGAACTTTCTCACAATTCATCTCTCTCAAATGATAGGGAAGAATGGTGGGGGGTTCATGCATTCACAACCCACAACTTGTTTCCCATCATCTAGGGAAATCACAGTAGGCTGTTTTGTTTGACACCTAAATTGAGTCATTTTTTGTGACTCACAAAAGGTTTTGCTACAAAGCAGGAAGCAAATTGTGGTGCGCATGGTTTCTTTTAAACTGTGGATTTGTTGTTTCACTTCAAACCAAACTCTTATCAGATGACTGACAGGTCCTTGGTGGGTCACATTAAAGGGGAAACCAAAATCAGACGGTTTGTAAATAGCAGAATCAATGCTGCAACAAATTAACTTAGTGAAGAGTTCAGGTGCAAAAGTTCATGTGCAAAAAAGTCCATCTGAAAAAAAGTAGTAATTAGCTATTTAAAACATGATTAATTATTCAATTTTTATGGGGTCATTACTTTAATCTTTATTGCAATTAAAAGGCTGTTAGTCACTGAATAAAAAGTAATATCTTCAAAACATTTAGCAAATTATTTAAATATTGCTCATTTTTAAAACAAAATATGTCAGATGGACTGTTTGCAACTCTTCATGTGTTTTTTTCACAATGCAAGTAATATATGATTCCAGGTGGTTTTAGATATTATGTATTTCCAAAACATTAATCAATTCTGATATGGTAGCTGAAAAACTAACTATTTTACTATTTTACTATAGGTGTCATTAGATATCAGCTAACTACACCATGCATGTAAATATCACCACTTTTAGTGTTTTAGTTGAACACATCCCTCAGGGGCCGTGAAATGTAAAGCTTTTTAAATGCTGTCTGAGGTAGCATGAGGCCGGAGGTGGACCACCTTTATAGGTTATGTGATATGGTATACAGGTCATCTTGGGGCCTGCACAGCAGATCAGTGGGATCAAACGCTCTTGGTTTAACTCTTTGACTCATTGATATAGTCAGCAAGAGAGCCTATAGTTTACAATACAGACATAACTATAACTGTTCACTTATGAGTGAACATATGAGAGGCTGAAATAATAAAATGACAAATTGTAACCTGTAACAATTGTCTAGTTCATGTATAAAACTTGTTTCTTGGAGCTGTGCAACACAAACACAATGAGAAAGTCTTATTTCAACATACATGTGTGTACGTTTCTTTGTCAATGGAGGGTACACCTCAAATAATTTAAGGCTGTAGTTCTGTACATATACTGTACCTCCTCAGCAACACACTATATTGTGTAGCTGTCAGTGTTTCTTTGTCAAGGCCAGTGAATATGCATTTACGGTAACTGGCAGTGAGGACTGAGATTATTACCATGCTGATGCAACCTCTGATGGGTTAGAACTGACTTTTTTTCAAGGCTCCAATGGCTGATTTCTCTATCTGAGGCTTATACATCTATGCTTTGACCCGTTTATGGTCTAAATAACTTCAGCAGGATTTGAGCCTGCCCACAGAGAGCAGCCAGAGGTTAATGAGAGAGGTCCACCATTGCTTGACTATACTGTAGCCTGCCTAAAATAGCACAGCAATATTTAATCTCTATAAGGAAATGTCCTTTGTTCTTATCTGCGGGCGGCGCAACCAAAGAAAAACATCACAACAGTATATCTAATGAATGTGGTAAAGGCTTGTGTGCACATGCATGTCTCATAAATATGTGAATTGGGTCGGTACATGTATAGCCTACAAGTATAGGTTTTCATTTTAACTTAATTGCTACATCTTATTTCAATTATAGAATCAGTGATAAGGTCACTGATTAGGTGAGACATTTTCTGACTGAAACCATGTGATGTAGGCCTTGCTACCTTAATCTTGTAATCACATGGAATATGCATTAAAGTGATCCTATATGACATTTTACCACTAGATGTCAGAATAAGCACACCAACATCTCAAACCAATGAGCATGGCGCCCCACACACACACGCACACACACAGACACACACATGCAGACACAGTACCATGCCTGGACATGAAAACAAAGAACTGAGGAGCTTGGATTACAACAAATACAGAAGTCTTGCAATGTAATTCTCTGCCCAGGATGCAATACAATTACAATTTGGTAATTTATCAGACACTTATATCCAAAACAACTTAGAATAGTGCAAATTCAAGTTGGCCTATTACAAGGAGCATAGGTCATCTTGCTCAAGGATGCTTATGGTCCAACTCTGTGGCTCGAACCTGCTTCCTACAATATCATTATCCGACCCTATTTCACATAAAACAGTATGAGTCTATTTGCATTATTTATATTTGAATGTCATGCATTATCTTAAAATATATATTTAGTGATTGAGAGACTAATCAATACGGATATTTACACACGCACACGCACACGCACACACGCATGCATACACACTTTCAACTTGCTGCTGCGTTTGCCTGCCCCACCAGTAGCCAATCGCAGCGATTAGTAGCTCACCAGACGCGGGGCAGGGGTTGACACACTGCGGTCCACACTCCCCCGTGTGGAAAAGTCAAGCACAGTGCGTTTATTAATAACTGACGACTTCCTGAGATAAATTACATTAAACCGGTAATCTCACGTTGCTTTACTTAAATGCCCCTTGCATTACATAGGCTGTTTATATATTCAAGTAAAGGGACAACTCCAGTCGACCGAAATGTAAGCATCTTAGTTTTTACCCCGAAAATGATTTATTCATGTTAATCTAAAAACATAATCCACACTTGCGCAAATGCGTAACAGAACGCATTGTTTTGGAACATTTAGGTATAGTTTCCTTTATTTATATAATGTATTTTTTCCATGAATATTAATTTTGTAGATACATAGCCTAAACCTAAATCATATGGAATAGCATAGCCTACCGTTTGGTGGGCTATGCGAACTAGTTATGTCCCAGATAAAGTGAAACTCCCTGATACTTACATGACAAGCTGTACTATCAGTGGCTGGTGTGATTTAGTGACATCCTGATTGTAAGCGTGTTTCTAATTATGCTTTCCCCCCCCCTCCCCAAGGTGTCTCATTCACTTTTTGGATAGCACTCTGCCCCACCTCTCCATCACTGACGAAATATCACAGTGTGTAGGGCGAAATTTAGGTTGTGTCTTGCCTGCAGTTCACAGTTTCTCTTGACCTGATCAGCATCAAACTGGAGTGGGACCGAACAACTTTTAATGGTGAAAAGAAATGCCCACGCGGGAAATAAGTGCTTCTGCATCTGACTTGCTGTGAACAGATTGGGACGTTTTTACGCATGCTTCTACCGGACTGGGACTAACTGGATTTATTTTTTATTTTTATTTATTGGGGTTAAATAACACCGTTCGAAGTAAGTTATATCTACGTTTTGATTATAACATTATTCCACAATGATTATACTCAGGGACAGTATTATTATTATTATTATTATTATTATTATTATTATTATTATTATTATTATTATTATCATCATTAGTATGCTTTAGCATACGTATTTGATATCACTGAATATAATGAAGCTAATTAACAATACATTTAAAAATAGTTTATTAAAACCCTCCCGTATGCTGACCAGTAATTTCTATGGCCTGAGATAACCAACCGCTGTGCCGTAATCCCGTGCCGTTCCAGTGAATAATGGAGATCCGTGCTATTAAATGCTCATTGATGGTTTGAACCTGACAAAGTGAAAACTCAAGAAATTATCACTCATTACAACGACAATGAAGCTTTGAGATTGTAGTGCTTTATCCATTCTTCTCTCTCTTTATTAAATACACCAATCACAGCATCAATGGAACACAGTGCAGTATTCCCATGCAACAGGTGTTTCTGTGACAGGAAGTTGTAGAAACATACTTAGATTTTAAATTTCCTATAAGATACATAGAAGGATATATGAGGTCTCGTTGACTGGAGGGTCTATGTCTTATTTGTGCACACAGCTACAGCTATAGGCTGTATCCTCACATGGTCCAAACAATATCTACAAACAATGTGTTAAGTCTTATCAGATTTGACCATCATTCATCTTTATACATTTCATCTAAACTTTTAAAAGCCATACATGTGGGAAGAGTTGTATGATTGTAGTTCACTCACTTTTTAAATCGTATACCCCAGAAAACAGGGAAAACATATATTTTTCCATGTATTTTCTTTGGACAAAGTCACACTGCCCACCCTTTTTTATTTATTCAACTGCAATAGATCATTGATCTGTTAACACCTTTATTGGTGCTTCACAATGGATGTGTTAGCATGTCATGTTATATCTGGGAGTTATACACAGTCTGCAGCAAAGGTTTATTAACACAATAGCTTTCTGTGTGTTTACATTGCGGGGTGCACATGAGGATAGTGGATGACTACTTTGTACCCGCCTGTCTTCTACCGGCCCCATGTGGGGGTGGGGGTCTGCCCTGCACCATTTGGAGTAGATTTTCTGTGCAAATGCCTTTGAATAAACATGATTTAAATTATAAAGATTAACAGACTACTGTAGGTTGTAGAATATTTCACTGTATCTGTGAAAAAGTAGATACACTGTTGGTGTGCCAGAATAAATTGTTTCTGCAGTTTGCTTTTATAAACACTTTGCTGTCTTAAAGAAATGATCTTTATTTATATCTGCCAACAGATGCTACTAAATATAAAACATATCCTGTGGTTATATTGTCTCTGTCAAGCTGCATTGGGAATGGGTAAGTGCACAATCTCTCACTTTCTCTCTCTCTCTCTCTCTCTCTCTCTCTCTCTCTCTCTCTCTCTCTCTCTCTCTCTCTCTCATGTGTTTTACAAAATCATAAATATACTTTGCTTGTCTTCAAGTCAATTGAATTGACTTGCCATTCAGTCTCACAGTGCCATTCAGAACGCACTGTACTGTATGTTGTAGCTTAGTGCTGTTACCTGCTTCAGTATTAGGGTTTGTCTCAGCCTGTTTAATGCCCATTATTGTGAGACCGTGAGACACTGGCAGGTTAAGGTCACACAGTGTTGGACATTAGTGGGAGGCCCTGTCTCTGTCTGTGGGTACATATGGACACCTTTCAATTAGACACTGATCCCAGTCTAGAACTACCAGCTGGTTTCACCTCTCTAACTAACAAGGCTCTCTGTTAAAACACACACATGCCTTAGGGGCTGGTTCACCAGCACTGTTTCCACAGCATTCTCCACATTGTTCATTGAGAACCCCCCCCGAGCTCTAATAGACACACACAATAACATAAAAGTTACATTTGAAAAAGTAATCGTCAAATGAGAAAAGTCCTAAACCACAAGTCTAGGCATGATTCACTGTTTTGCCATTGGAGTTCTGTATGGCATCATGCAGTAATGTCTGCTTTACTCCGCCTAACATCGCCTCACACACACACACACACACACACACACACACATCCAGCGGTGGGAACAAAGGTGGAGGGATGACACATAATGGTTTGTGTGCTGTAGTTTACAGCTTGCTTCAGTAGGCACAGACACTGGCTGGGCTCACAGGGAGCATGTTCATGCACTAAGAATTGAATCATAAATGATTGTGTTCAGCTGTACATCCTCAGTGTTCCACAAATGAGGCTCATGCTGGATTGGTGTGCCCATCATTACGCTTAACATGCTATGTTTAGGAAAACACGTGGAATGCAGTAGACTAACAGGCTTACAGTAGGACTCCCCTGTTTGCCCAATTATATTTAATTTCATTTAAATGCGCTGTATTTAAGATATACTACGTCCATAATGACTATATCCCACACCCATAGTTTGAAGAGTGAGGATTTACTTTCCATTTTCCAAACATTTTTGGGGCATGACGTATGCATGTTTTTTTTATTAGTCTGGGTGTAGGTGTCACACCCTTCATACGTAAACTAGTTGGACTGTTTATAGTTCAGAACAGCAATACGCCATGCCCCTGATGTCAGAAAAATAAATGAAGCAATGTCTTTTGAAGTTGACAGAAACTGCCTTCAATGTATCGGTAAATAAATGTCACGTATTAAACTCATATAAGTTGTGCATTTACCGCCTGTGCTCACTTCCTCCCAGGCTCGAACACAATAACCATGATGAGGCCTGTCAGCGGGTCGCTCTCCGGGAAAGTTAACTTGCCCTGCTTTTTCTCAACCATTCCGACCTCCGCACCCGTCATTACCAATGGAACTGTCATCAGCAGAGATTACCTGCGCATTAAATGGACCAAAATAGAGGGCAATGTGGAGTCAACGGTGCTGGTGGCACAAAATGGAGTCATTAAGATAGGCTCCAGCTACAGGAACCGCGTGTCAGTGCCCAGTCACCCAGAGGACGTGGGTGATGCCTCGCTGACAGTGGTCAAGCTGCGAGCCAGCGATGCAGGCACATACCGCTGTGAAGTCATGTATGGGATTGATGACACACACGATACAGTTAACCTGGATGTCAATGGTGAGGCAACTGGATTGTACGCTATAGTGTAAACCTTAAAATGACTCCTTGATTGACTCCAACCACATGTCACCCATTTGGTTGTAAGGGAAGCGGTACAGGACAGTGTGAGTCTTAAGCATGTGGTGGAGAGAGGAATATACTGTACAACAGCATGCCAAAACTACAACAAAAATTATTTGCTTTCAACCAGTGTATTTTAGACTGTAGTTTAGAGTACAAATAACTCAACTCAAGTTTAGTTACTTGCAATGTCAAATTATAAATACAAAAGTTGTAACGATATTCTCCTTAAATACAACAAGGTTATTATCCTGGTCCGGTAAATAGTCATACTGCATATACTTGATATTAGCAGTGGCACAGTTTCTTTGAAGTTGACAAGCTGATATTGTTCATAATTTACCACATCGTTATTTGCATTTTGTTTTTTATTTATGTAATTATTCATATTTACATAATATAAATTGGATGTTTATCCATGTAATTTCATGCATCAGAAACCTGGTAAAAGAAGAAGTTGAAGAACATAAATGTTCTTATCATTAGGTTCTCATTGAAGAACATGGTGTGGGTGAGCTCAAACTGTGACCTCATGCATCTCTGTTATCGAGGGTACCACCATGCCAGCTGAGCTTTTCCATGTGGTCTGTGTATTAGTGGATATTACCAAGGCTCTTTATTCAGTCCCGTTCTCACGGTCAACAATCTAAAGTCTGTTGCACAGTCACTTCAGTTCCTCAGTAACACCCCACTTCTAACCAATTGAACACAATATTTTACAGTATGCAGTATATGCATACAGTGCATGTGGGAGATATAACTCATAGTTTGAGGTAAGTAGAAGATGGGGTGGAGGATACTGGTATAATTTTGTTTTTCTCTGGTAGAAGATTTGCGTAATATCTCCAACTATCTGTAATGTTAATTAGGACCATCAATCATCTCTTCTCCATCTGTGTTGACTATCCACAAATATGAGGATTTTAGGGCTGCAGTTAAATCATCTAGTCACAGTCATCTAGTTAAGTTGTGGTGAATTGTAGAATATTTCAGTATTCCTGATTGCTTATGGTGTGCGCCACTGCCAGACAATTAATATGAGTTATACAGCTGGAATAGTGCCCTTTGGTTACAGGCTAGTATGTTTTTGTAAAATTACTCTTTGTCCACAGGTGTTGTTTTCCACTACCGGGCGAAAACTAGCAGATACACCCTAGATTACCGGGGGGCAATTCAAGCTTGTCGAAACATTGGAGCATCCATTGCCACAGCTGACCAGCTGCGAGCAGCCTATGAAGATGGCTTTGACCAATGTGATGCTGGCTGGGTTGCTGACCAGACAGTGAGGTGAGCTGGTCTCTTGTTGAGATGTTCTACATGAGTGTATCTACTGGCAAGAGAAGATTTGGACATCAATAATGTTCATTGCTCCTCACTTTTCATTCCATGCAGATACCCAATCACAAGGCCTAGAGGTGGCTGCTATGGAAACCTAAAAGGCACACCAGGGGTTAGGACCTATGGAACTAGGAAACCCACCGAAACCTATGATGTGTATTGTTATGTAGACAAGCTCAGAGGTAAGACAAAAGTAATGTAATATGATCATGTTCAGCAGAACTATGGACATAATATTCTGTGAGATTACAATTTCAGACATTTTAAAACTGCTTTTTTTGTTTGACACACAAACTGGAAAATTGCCACATAGGCAAATCAAAAAACATTTTCACAGTAAACCTGAGAAGAATTGACTGACAAGCTGTTGAGTAAAATTTTATTTCTACCACAGTGCTTTTTCAAACATTCACCAATGAATATGTGATGGTTAATCCAAATGCATCTGTCACAGTTTGCAGGATGATTTAGCCAGGTCGAGACGGTTGACAAGTTTTTTAGTGTCAACATCAGTATTATCTGAACCTCAGTCTTTTGGCTTTTATTAATAAGGACTGTGCACTGTGCCAGACATGGCAGGCAGTGTACATTTTCCTGAACATAGTCTACTATGTGATGATAGCAATAGGTCACTTTAGTCATGTGTATATCATAAGTAAACATAAATAAGGGCCGAATGACATTTTTAGTTCAAGCTAAATTAGGAAAACAACTACATGTAGTTACCAAAGAGAGTTTATCTTACCCGATTGGTAAAAGCAAAAACAATTTTGAGGAATAATATCAGTATTTGATTATTATCTGGGTCATCTGACCCAGGCAGGCACAAAGGTGCAGCTCCCAGTGATAGTGTTACCTATCACACTGTACATATTATAGCAGGGGACACCATACTGGTCCTTTCAAGAGCTGACAATGTGGACAATGTGATCTGGTAGTGAAGATTACAGAAACACACTTTCTAGAAGAAAGTGAGGATGATCTTGCAGCCTTTGTGACAAACAAATGGGAGATGAATGGATTAATAACATCAGTGTATCAATTTGTCAAAGGTTACACCCAAACCAAAGTGAAAACATGTAGGCAAATTGCAGGAAGGAGCCTATATATTGTACATGTAAAGTATATTATTAAGGTTCACACTGAACAAATGAATAATGGAAACATTAATAATATTGTCCTAAATAAGGCAGAAGATAGTTTGGGATTTTGGACCCTATACAATTTTGTTGTTAGTAGACTGTTGTTTCTAGTAACATCTCATGATTTCCCAACCTTTAGTTGTCTGGACTGATTGTAAAGCATTACATTGCTATGCATTTTATCTTTTGTGGTCCAGGGGAAGTGTTTTACGCCCCTGTGACCAATAAGATGAACTTTGAGGAGGCAAAGGAAGAGTGTAAGAAGAGGAACGCTGTCCTTGCATCACCTGGCCAGCTTCACTCTGCCTGGCGACAGGGTCTGGACCGATGTGACTATGGTTGGCTCTCTGATGGCAGTGCTAGACACCCTGTGGCTGTACCCAGGATGCAGTGCGGTGGAGGCCTGCTAGGTGTCAGGACCATGTACCGCTACAGAAATCAAACTGGCTTCCCAGAACCCTCTAATAGGCTTGGTGCATACTGCTTTA
Organism: Typhlichthys eigenmanni; assembly: GCA_027564635.1. Lineage (NCBI taxonomy): Eukaryota > Metazoa > Chordata > Actinopteri > Percopsiformes > Amblyopsidae > Typhlichthys > Typhlichthys eigenmanni. Next base: position 1,906,490 of record JAODUK010000024.1, read on the forward strand.
AAGGTAAGCCTTGTGTTTTAATTTTCATTATTTATAATGGACTAAACACTAAAGAAACAAAGCATTCTTCTTCAGGAGGTCTGTAGAGATGTGTGTTGTATTAAGATAAAGATTATGGGCAGTGTCCAGACGTTTTTGATAAACCATGCGTGGGCTATGTGGATCTGTGATCTCATACCCTTAGGGTAGAGCCTGTTCTTTTTCTCCACCCTATATGAATTTAAATCGTCCTGGGAGTGTACTCTATGTTGTCTAGTCTAGGAGACTTCAGTGACTTGCTGACATCAATATCACATATTTGTTTACAAACTGTTACCTCGGCAACACAGTGTGCCAAGAGGGGAGTAAAATCGTCATGTTAAGCTTATGCTGCCTTGAACTTAATAGTCAGGCTAAGAAGTATTACTTCTAGGCCATATGAATCAGGACACACTGGAGTTGATGTGAGAACAGCTGTGGGTAAACAAAGAAACTAGACCTGAACTGAAACTATCTACAAATCATATTGCAATTTCAGTATTCCATTTAAAGAACATGAATTCACAAACTTGCATAGTGAAGGCTGAACATAGGATCTCAAATTATACTTTTCGGTTCACTGAAAGTTATTATTTCTAGGTTAAACCCTCAGAATGTACTAATCCATGTCCCACAAAACAATACTGAAATTAGCCTCTGGCCAAAATAGCAAACACTACAAATACATCACCTCTCAACCTTTTTAGCCTCCCTATCTAACTACCTCTTTGCCTTTCTCCTCTTACTTCCGTTGTCAGATTTTTCCCTTTCTCTGTCATTCTCACTTGTACTTATCAGAGCAGACGTTTGGATAATGGACAAAACTACTGGTGGACTTCTAAATCCGGTCATCCTTAGTGACCCCTGACCTGGCCTTTCCATCTTTACAAACAAGGGGTCAGCAAGATAAGCTGTCCCCTGCCAAGCCATTTGCTGTGCCTGCATCAAGCTGGCTCTCGCGGTGATAAGTCCCTATGGAGTTCAGAGGCCATACAAACAGCCCACCCTCACCTCCTGCTTGCTCTGTGTATTCCTTGTCAGCTGTCCCGGCCATGTTTTATTTACCCCTGCCTAAGTGCTGTTAAAGTGCCCCTGCGTTTTGTTTGGGGGGGGGCACCTTTTTTCACTTCCTGCTTTCCCGCTCCTGAAAATGTCTTACAAAGGGAGAAATATTATATCAACATAAGTCAGTTAAGACTACACAGAACCATGGGGTGTGATGGTCGTGGGCCAGAGGGCAAGCACGGATAATTGCTCTAATTGGTCTCTGCTCCTGGCATGAAGAACACAAAGGGCAGCACACACACACACACACACACACATGGGTGAGATAATGCAGCCACTCTGCACTGAACAGAGGAAGGTCTATTTTTCCTGTTAGGGAAAAACGTGTCTCACACCTTACATCAGAGATAGTTTAACTTAGATGTTGGGATTGTGTGTAATGTTCAACAGCTGGCGTCTGCTTTACACAATCTGTCGCCAGTGCGGAGAGCCTCATTGTTCTTACACTGCTTTTTAAGTGCCAACACAAGAGTGGGAGCGAACGGAAAAGAGAGAGAGAGAGAGAGAGAGAGAGAGAGAGAGAGAGAGAGAGAGAGAGCATAACGAGGAGAGGGATAGGGGAAAAGTGGGGATCATAGAGGGAATATTGAAGCAAGCAAACAAATATTTGGCCATCTACTTGTTACCACACGTAACTAGAGATTTATATTGGGGCATACATTGAGGGCCCTCCCAGGCAGCTGACCAGATGCTGGAACATTGGATAAACACTAGTAAAAAGGTCAGATGGCTCAGGAGGAGGAGTGATGGGGCATTGAGGCTCAGCGCAGCTCAAACAAACGGAAGATTCTTAAAAGTTGATATGTTATCTAATTCCTTCTTGGTTCTTGGAAAACAGAAAATGGCAGGGGAGGTGGTGGTGATGATGATGGGGGGGTACTTTAGCTAATTTAATCAGGTACTTAAGAAAAACTAAAATCATTTAATTTAATGAAAAACCAGGAGTTGAGACCTGCAAACCCAACTAATACATAACCACTATGGTTATATGGCGTAACCTTTTCTTTCCAACCTCAATCTTAATACGGATTAGTGTTTGCTCTGGTGCTAAGCAATAGAGAAAGTTATTTGTGCTACGGTTTATTCTGGTGGCTTATATAACTTCATGAATATAGTGTCAAAACAGCTATGAATCAAAATGTTTTATATAGTTATTTGTCTTTTATTGTTTTATAACAGTGCTGTACACAGCAATGGGAGGGTGTGTCTTTTTAATGATTGAAAGTAGAGAAAATGTTTTCCAGCTGTTCACCATTCACTTGATTAACATGAACCCTGATTTGTAAACATAACATTTCGATTTACTATCTAAACATCAACACATCTTTTGTTGTAGGTCGGGTCGACGTGTTCAACCAGACCTCCTATGTGGATGTGTCAGTGTCTAGCGACACCACCTCTACCCCGGTGCAGACCACCGCAACCACCTCCACAACCCTACCTTCAACTCCTGATTCTACAACAGACACAGAGGAGTCTCCATCCATGTTTTCAACCAGCATGGCTCCACCTCGCCCCACTCCAGCAGGCCAGGAAGAGGTGCTTGAGGAGCTGGTCATCACAAGCCCCGCGTCACATGATGTCATCCTGACCCCAACTGCCCGGCCTCTCTTTGACGTGGATAACTTTGTCAATACTAATGCAACGCGTGGAGAGGCCAAACCTCGTGGTGATGTATTCCCAGCACTGACAACCACACTAGAGACCACCGTACAGCCTGACTCTGCTGAGGCCCACACTGGAGACCCCACAGAGGATCCAGCAGATCACGCTGTCATTCAGGTGGGCACGATCAAGCCTGATATCCTCATAAAAGCCTCCCCCAGCACAGAGCCCATGTTTGCTATTGGGAAGACAGAGGAAACTATTCCACATTCTGTGATCACCACAGAGATGACCTATGACCTCAATGACACACCAATGGCCTCAACTGAACTGGCATCTGAGGAGTTGTTTGGCCCCTCAAACTCCCAAAACCTAATCCCAGGAAATGACTCATCAATAGCGTATGAATATGATTCAGGCCCCGTGGATGAGGCCGACACTAAGGTGTATGTGGAGGGCCTACCACCTACACAACTAGCAAAGGTTACCCATGAAACTGCTGCTACAGGCACAGAAGAGACTCCTAATGCTAGATCACAAAATACGACCCCCCCGGAAGGCCGGGATGTGTTGACGCCAGTCAGTGTCTTTGAAGAGTCAATCAGCCACATGCCAACTGACGCTACAAACACTGGAGCTGTTATTTATAAGATACCTTTGTCTATGACCGCAATGACCACCCGTGTTATCATAGACGTAAAGTCAACCGAAGAGATCACTTCGCCATTAGCAGTCCATATCATTGGAGGGTCCACCTCTCATCTCACAGAATCCACCAGTGAGGCTCTAACAGAAGACATCGTCACAGCAACAAGCATTGATGTAGGATACCTAGAAGCCTCGCAGAAGGATAACGACACTGGTAAGGCTCATGCAAAATCTTTGAATTTTTTAGAATATTCAATTTACATATTAAATAATTGATTTTTGTTTTTCTTAATGTAACCATACAAATATTAGTTTATTTAGAATACTTTCCTTAAACTCAGAGGCTTATGAGACTACCATCTTTCATCTAAGTGGTGTGCATTGAGGCAATGTTTTGATTTGGTATGTTATGTTGAATGTGTTTGTGTTAACTTGGAATGACATGTCAAAAAAAGCCTAAACTATTCTGCTATTCCACTATGCTGCATTTATGTTATTTTACTGTGCAACAGTTGGGATTTACACTATGCTATGCCATGCTATCCAAGGTCCTGAAGTGGAAAAGTAAGCTAATAGAAAATTGCAAAATATAAAGTAATGAGGAAAATGAGGTTCAATTAATGGCTAACCTAGCACCTAAAGTTAATTTGTTTGATCTAGAATGTATCCACCTTTGGCATTTCAGAAGCTTTTGAAGGTTTCTACAAATAAGGTGTTTTATGTTATAGTTCACACTATTTTGTGTGGCTGCTTGTGTGTGAGAGACCGTGAATGCACACATTTGGGTTCAATAAATGTATAAGAATTAGAAATGATGATGACGTAACAAGAGTGGGGAACATAGTGAGAAGCATTTCTACAACTGTCTGTATTATGTGTAGTTATACGCAAATCATTGCCACCTCAAATGCGTGCATAAAGCTTACTGACAGCCAAACTGGCATCATCAGAAGTCTTTTGGCAGACTGTAAAGTGAGCACAGACTTTGGCTTTTAGCACGTTTCAGACTCGAGACCACCTCAGAGATGATGTAATCGTTAATCGTAAGTCTCCTTTCCCTGTAATTGCTCCTGACTAAAGGCAATGGTATATTACTGTATATCTACAGTATCTTTGTCTTTGGTCTTCAGTTTCAGTCTCTTTATCACATGACCCAAATAGCTAATAAAGAGTGGGTTAAACACAGTTTTGCCTTCGATTGTAACATAATAGAAGCACAGATTCTGTAATGTCAATATACAAACCTGCGGGTGATGTCACCACAGTACGTTAGTTTTCCAGTCTATGAGCTGACTTCATGAATATACAACAAAAAAACGCTGTTTTTGTATTTTCAGTTGCAACTCTTTTGAAATTATCGTCAAATCAGGATTATCTTTCTGATAAAGAAATGTTACAAAATAATCAATTGACACAGTGTATGTCCCAATGGGCAAACCTCATCATAAGTATTCCTGTGATTTGCATTTAGCTAACAAGGGTAATATGCTTGTCTATTGTAGGATTGTGATTGAGCAGCAGTGAAAAAAATATTGTTGTGTGTGTGCACTCGTACACATGCAGGTTGGGTGGATCCATTTATCTGTTTCCAGACATGGCCAGTTATTACAGGTGTCTGCACAGCGCTATGGTTGCAGGTGTGCTGTTTTAAAGCTAATAATCTTTCTTTACGTGTGGGAACAACAGAGGAGCAACAGAGGACACTGTTGAAGTGGACTCTTTTTGAGCACTTAATTTGTGACACCTGCATTTGATATGCCTTTAGCAATTGCAATTGTGATGTTATTGCATGTCCACACACACGATTCCAAGGATAAAGTGATGGTTTCCGGGTATTTGTCACAGCACGCTAGGCCCAAGGTTCAACATGGTTGACAGCGCAACAAGCTTCCCTCAGCATTGCGCAGTCGCTGCGCCCACGCTTTGGTCTGCGCGACGCAAGCCATAGAAATGAATCATTTTCAGAGCGCAGCGGTGCCGCCGTCGCCTCCTGTCTGACAGGGCCTTGATGAATATCCGCGTGGCCAATAGATACGAGGCAGCCAGCCAGTCACGGAAGTGACAATGGAGGAAAAGTTTATATTGTAGAATATCAACGTTTCCTCGTTTTTAACTTATTTTCAAGCATGTATTTTTCAGCAGACCTCTTAGTTAAATCAATATTATGTTTGTGAACGTTTGTTACATTCGATTTCGGGATATTCTGCATGGCTTTAATTTATGATACACTTACCCAAATCAATCTACGGAACTGGTGCATTGATCTATAAGTGCCTCTCTGAATTGCTTTAGTTTATCTCGCTAATGTTTCTCTTCAACACAAGTTTACCCTCATTCTATTGATAAGTGCAACCACGGGGATATATGAGGTAGTGACTTGTTTGAAATTGACAGGGAAATACTTATAGAGCGCATGCATGCATGTTTTTAATAAATAATTAGTATCGATACAGTGTATCGATAACGAATCGCAAAAAGAAGATGAAAGATGATATACAGTACATACATATCGATTTATTGTCCCACTCCTAATATTTATGGTAACTATTGAAAAGCCTATGCTTTCTCCAGACATTATTGTCATTTTGTAAAGTTTTCACTTGGCAATGATGGCAATATAGGTAAAAACACATTGTAGTGAATTCCTCAATGTTATAAACAATTAATTTGCCTATTAATATGGGATATACATCTTGATTATGCTTTAGCTTATATTGTTTTTATATAAGTCAACCATTACACTCACATTTTCTTCTCCTCTTGTTGTATTTGTTTCCTGGATTTGTATTGGATTGTGATTGCGGTGTTTAAAATATATGTGCTTCAGTTTGAATTTTATAGTAGATTAATCATATAATACTAAACACTTGCACAACTATATATTACTAGTGTATAACTACACATATAGGCCATTTTACTGTGGTTGGTTATATCCCTTGAATCAGGGGCAATTGTGTATTTTATATTAATTCTCTCTTTTCTCTTCCCCAGATGACAAGGTTGCAACCAGCTCTCAGGCCGCCATAATTCAAGTTATTCCTGAACAATACACATCCTCCTCTGTAACGGACAAGCATATCTTTGGTAGTGAATACCATGGTCTTCTCACTCAAGCTACTGATCAGTCAACACTGGAATTTATGAATGACAAGCATGCAGTTTTATCGACAACAGAGAGAACAGATGAGAAAGAGGCCCATGGTGACCATCTAGTGAAAAACATGACCACCCTGGGAGTAAGTGATGAGCTGATTACACTGTTGGATTTTAACTTGACTGATAATGGAAGACATCTTGATAGCACTCTTGAATCAACACAAATAACTGTTTCCAAGACAATACCTACTTTGACAGCTACCATGAATGTGAATGATTTTGACCCTTCCCTTATCCCAAATGTGGAATCAACAAAGACACAGTTTCCCCCTGGGAAGGATTCGATGACCACACAAGGCAGAACACAGACAGATGGAAGAACTGTATCCTTAGTTCCTCCATCACAATCAGCACAAAAACATGATTCACAAGACACAAAAGAGATGGAGAAAGCATCAGTTACACCAGAGTCCAGTGCTATTCTGTCATCAACATTTGAAGAGATCTCAGCAGAGATTATATCACATATGTCCACAAAGGTGACTTTAACTGCCACCACAACAGCCTCTTCTCAGTTCAGTACTGAAAAATCTGAATCGAACGAAGATAGAGATTTTGTTGTGTCTACATCATCTGCATTACGTTCTGACCAACACTCAAGTTCAGATATACCATCACATATGGCAGGCACAGAAACATTACTGGTCACTTCAGAGACGAGCTCTGGTTTGCTCTCTACAAACAAAGATGGATCAGGTGATGAAACCACAGATGTGTTCAGTGAACCTACAGGAACTACCATTGCCTCCTCTTTGCATAGCACTGAAAAACCAACAGTTTTACCAGCTGAGAAACAGGACTCTACTATCACAGCACAAACAGAAAAGACGTTATATACTCCAGTAAGTGGACAAACAAGTTTAGTTCTCACTTCTACAGACGATGGAGGTTTAGAAGACAGAACATCTGAAATGTTCACACAGACTTCCACTACCACAATTGTTTCATCCCTCTACAGCACTGAGAAACCAAAAGACGGAACAGAAATTAATGATACCGAACAGACAAAGACACCTTCTCATTCAGAAGTACCATCAACATCTCATTCAATTGATATCATGACAAATGTGTCTCATCATATCACGTCTGGAATTCCATCCACATCGTTGGGAATTGAGGACTTAGATCATGGTACAAGTGAAGTTCCAATGGTTGAATCCATACCTTCATTTGATGGAACAACCACAACGTCTGAGACAACCTCAGTTTTCATGGCGACAGATACAGAAG